>BGPT01000989.1:193398-205845 GCA_003297045.1 Symbiodinium sp. clade C Y103 | reverse complement strand
GGCTGGGTTCAAGTTAGACGAGGCAAAAATCAGCGCCAAGGGGAAAGTCTAGACAGAGACAAAGAAAATACAAACAGTACAACTACGAACAAGCAAGATCCACAAGACTCGCCGGCAGGCCGGCGGATTGTTTTGGGATGCTGGTTCGAGATCCACAGTAGCTGCCATCAATGAGGCAGTCAATTGAAACAGCACGGCTCTTGTTTCGAGTTTGACCTCTTGAGAGGAGCCAAAGGAAGGTGAGTCCAGTGAGCCCAAAGGAGTTGTGTATTTAGGTGCCAACCCTAGAGATTGTGACGTCATTGGGTTTCCCATCAATGATGTGAAGATATGTGAAGATGGAAAACCAGGGAAATCCCCAAGCTTTGCCGATTTTCGATGATTTTCGTATTTGTTTGTTGGTTGATATTAGTTGCCATATACTTTTAGCTGTGACCGGAGCACTGCAGAGGTCACATCCCCGATGGTTTCTTCGAGCAGCAGATCAAGAAGTGCTCCACAGGGTCTCCTGTTGGAAGAGCTCCTGCAATCGCCTGCAATTTCTGATGGGCGAAAATCACCTCGCTTTTGGGTAAGGACTGGTGGCTAAATGGTGTCTCCAACCATGCCAAGAGGTGATGTTTAGAGAGGAAATGTAATGTAAGGAACCCTGTCCTGTGAGAGTCAATGGATGCTATTGAAATGCTGCGCCAATTCTTCAAGAGGTTCATGTGTTTGACTCTTTGAAGAATGGACGATTCAAGGGAAATCTACAGGAAACCAAGTTTTTGACCACCGATTTTAGGCTTCCCTGTCACATTTCCATCCAACCAATCTAGGATTTAAGAGACTTGCTAACTTTGATTGAATTCCTGTAGACATCTCAGTGCGACACTGCGAGGTACTTCTCGCAGTTTGGTGATGTGACCCGCTTCAAATTGGCGCGCTCACGGAAGACTGGCGGCTCGAAGGTGCTGAAATTTGAACAGGGACGGCAGGTGTTGCCACGGCTTGGAAAAGAGATCTCGAAAACGTGCAGAAACATGGAGTCATCCATTGAGTCACAACAGACATAGAATTTTTACGCATTTTTAATGTTCAATCATCAGAAAGGATCTGAACGGCAATTTCTATTCTCGAGTGGGGGTTATCTAATCTGCCACCTGATAGTCAAGCATCAACCAGCGGTAAAACAAAGCAACTGGTATTGAAACTCATCTTCACATGTCATAGATCCCCTTCTGCTCGGGATTTGGCCTTTGCGAAATCATTTGACACTCCAACCTGTTGGAAAAATTGCACCCCCCCAGACCCTTCCTCCGCCAGGGCTATGCCTTCATCGAGTTCCGCCAGGAGAGCGTAGCTAAGATTGTGGCGCAGACCATGAATAAGATCCTTGTTACGAAAATGGATGCAGGATGCAGGATGGATCCAGGATCATGCAGCAATTGTGGGGGTTACAGTATGGGTTAGGATCCTAGGATCCTGTGTCATATAGGATGGATCAAATTATATATTATATACAAACAACATCAAACAACTGTATGCTGGGCTTGAGCAATTGCACAACATAAGCTGTCTTGGAGCAGGGTTTGGCCATATCGAAGAGACGTAGGGGTTGCAGGGTTTGAGGATAGGTGAACGCATCCTCCCGAGTTGTCGGTTGTGTGGATGACATGCATATCTGGTTACCACAGACAGATACACCTGAGCCCTTTTGTCGGGAATTCTTGATGTATTTCTCTTTCTTAGATGATAAACCAAGAAGACAGACAGAATTTGGTCATATTGGGGTTTCCTAAGATGGGGTACTCCGAAATCATCGATTTTTAATTGGATTTTCCATTGTAAAGCATCAATTTTGGGGTACCCCCATTTCTGGAAACCTCCATATATTTGGTCCGTGACGTTTGTCGTGCCCTAGGTACATCCTCGGCAACAAGACGCTGGTTTGCACCTTCAAACCCCGTGAAGAGGTCGCTGGAAATAGATCCTGGCCTGCTGCGATTCTTCCCCTTGTGGGGATTCATAATCGACAAAATTGGGGGAATTCTGAGTAGTTAAGCAACAAAATGGTGGATTTCAGGGGATTTAACCAACCCATGTTTCATCATGTTTCTGTTCTATAGGATGTTCAAGCTGGTTCACACAGATACTCTGGGTCTACCTATGAGTTTTAGATATTTCATGAGCTGTGCGTTTGATGCAAAGCCCCATGGTGCTGGAGCGACCACCTCTGCTGCGACCTGCCAGTGTCATCCGAAGCTCTTCAGTGGCTGGCGTGAGGAGATTTCGGCTTGCACCTCAGTCGATGTTTCCAGACTTCAGCATAGCTTCAACAGCAGCGTGTGTGCGAAAATGGTTACAGAAAATTTGGTGGATTTTGCTACAGTGGATTTTGCTGTAGTTTTTTTGTGTCCCGAAGTTCTGGGGGTATATGGGATGGCACATGATAGCACATGATAGCACATGTTCATCTGGATATATCTGGATCTTCCTAGCTAGATCTTGGTACTACTCAAGGCACTGTCTATTTTCATGTGCCAAAAGGCTTTCACAGAGTTCCGCTCAGGACCCCAGACCGGCTAAGAGAGCAAAGCACATGCTTGGCTTCAACGATCGGCCCACTGTGGAGGTGGGGGTTGGATGGAGTTGGAGCTTGACAGTCGACTCACAAGGTGCTACGAAGAATGAAATAGATGACTCTCTGGCAATTCCACTTAAATGATATTAAATGATCATGAACGGTCATGTCATAAAGGTCCAGATATGTCATCCAGATATCATTGATGTTTGACGTTTGTGCGAACACATCGTGTACAGGCAACATCATCCCGATCAAAGAAATGCCCCAAACCCGTACCACCCCGTCAGGTTGACGGTCAGGCGGTTCCGCAGATGACCGAGGAGCAGGCCCCCGGCAGCATGGAAAGCTGCCCAGGTCTATGGAAAAAGATCATAGTTCCTCTCCACTATCAACTCATTCATATTGATACGGGGGGATTATATTATCTTGTATTCTCATGTATTCTCATCATTATCTCACTATTATTCTATTTCATACCCTTTTAATATTTCATTAGTATCTCAGTATTATCTCATATGATCTTAATATTGGGGTATTGTAGGGATCTACACTTTTGCATGTCATGAATTCAGGGCTGTGCTCAATCATCGATGCCTGCAAAGCACATGTGTAATGTCCAGTTTGATTCGGGATGAAGAATATGAACACAGCAAGATACTTTTTTCGAAATCATTTGAACAAGGGATGTTGACACCGGGAATTCGCAAGAAATGACCACATTGTTCACCCCATTGGGGATGGTCATTGATCCCCAGCTTTCTATTTTCATCCCCAACTAGTGTCTGTGAGGTTGGAGAACATGGAGGTTTCCTAAAATTAGGGGTACCCCAAATCATGACTTCAGAAACCCCTACATCTCCTTCCTTCCCCTCATCCGTTTTGGTGGAGGTGAAACGTAGAGACTCGCAAAAGAAGAAGGTGAAGGCGGGACATGTGAGTTGACTTTGGGAGATCTAAGGGGGTGAGCAATGGTTAACATTGGTCAACCCGTGTCCCCAACTGAAGATATTGGATTTTGGTTGATGGGTTCAAGAGGAGGCTTCCGCTCTGGGAGAATATGTCTTGAGATGGTACAAGCATGTAGCACGGAAGATTGCAAAGGCATAAAAACTGCCAAACCAGTGAAAACTGCTGGCCATGTTAGCCATGATTTTGATTTTCATCTTTGTGAATCGTCCAAAACAGTGCAGTGGCTGTGAAGTTCTGCACTGTTCGAGGCGAAGCTTAAGCAATTGGAAGTTGATTATGACATCGATGATGTCCTTGGAGGTGCTGCAGATGATGAAGCAGAAGAGGAGGACAGATGACACGCTCAACCTGAAATTTCCCAAATACGCCACAGTCAGCAGATCTGAAAGGAGTACCGCCATCAAAGGCAGAACTCTTGGATTCTTGCGGTAGAAACGATGCTATGTGATGCGCATGTTCTAGAGCTTGTAGGATTCTAGGGGACAGATCGTGGAAGAAGTGCATGTCCTGAATTACTTGAGAAAATTCAGCTCTAGTTCCGTTTGCCTCTTGTTGCAGGGAGTGACATGGGTAGGATGACTCGATTTTCCTCTGGAGGCACTGTCAGTGTCAGTTGTTGAGTCATGTCAGCCTCAGCTTCCTGTTGATTTCAATCCTTTGGCACCTTGGCCCAAAACTCGTGCATAGGGAACCCATCGTTTGTCCTTTTCATAGATCTAGGTGATCTTCGAATTCTGGTTTGACCACATCTTATCTTTGCATCAGATCTTGTGGCTCTGCCAGCTACCAACACTGGTAGCGGAGCCTACGGGCTTCCTACCAGTGGGGGTGTGCAAGTGACTGCTTGGCGATTACTGGCTTGTTAAGCAACTGGTTGATCTCTGAGTTTTTGGTCAAGCGAATTTTTGTGAGAGTGAAACCCCTGGTATTTTGTGTGAACAACTCCACAACTTGCTTCAGTTCCTCTCTGCGTGCAATTTCCTCTTTTGCAGTGCATCTCCTTTTCCTCAGCATGACGACCGTGGAGAAACGTGACCAGATTGTTTCCTGGGATGGCAATCCAGCGACATGGACTGAGTATGTGAAGCGAGTCAGA
This sequence comes from Symbiodinium sp. clade C Y103, assembly GCA_003297045.1. NCBI lineage: Eukaryota > Dinophyceae > Suessiales > Symbiodiniaceae > Cladocopium > Cladocopium sp. clade C. The sequence continues at coordinate 201,214 of BGPT01000989.1, read as the reverse complement.
TTTCAATTTGAAAAGACTGAACCTCGCAAACGCCGTTTACTGGGGGCTGAATTGGCATCTCGTCTAACAAATAGAGCTTGGGAGATTACAGCAGCTGAAGTAGACCATGCCCAGCTACAGCGAAGCGATGGAGCTGCATATCTCCTCAAGTTTTTAGAAGAAAAGCTATGTAAAGCACCCATACCAGATACTGGTCAACGTCTCGAGGACATGCTCATTCGTCTTAGGCGTGTTCCTGGCTCCAGCATGACAGAGTGGGCAACTCAAGTGCGAGAAACGTACCGTCGTCTCCAAAGGGCGATGGCCCGCCAGAGACGAGACAGTGACCTTCGCAAAGCGCAGCTTGGTTACCCAGGTACTAGTGCCCCTGTGCTGGAACACTCTCCAGGTTCTCAGAGACGTAGGTCAGATGTGACTTCACCTGCACGTCACCGTCCTCACACACCCACTGGTTCTCAGCACTTTGGGAATGATGATGATGAGTTCAATCCCAATCCAGAGCCTGATGGCGATCCAGGTCAAGAGCACGGAGCTGAGCCCAACCCTGATGGTTACCAGCCGGTAGCCACTTCTGACGTTGGCTCCAACCCTGGCCATGATGAGCGATGGACTCAGGAGCAGTGGGATGAATGGCGTGCCCAGCGACGTCGATGGCGTCACCGGCAGTCTGACACTTCCACCACTGCCTCTTGGGACGACACCGAAGATGTCAAGGTGCAATGGGAACAGTTCGACTATGGCGAAATGCAGATACTCCCGGAAGAGATTTTGGGTTGGATCCTCCTGCGCCGCAGCGGTTTGCCTGCCAGTGCTCGTTTATCCATTTTGTTTGCCATCAACAACTGTTTGGACTTTTCAGTGATGGAACGTGCCATGAGAGATCAGGAAGAAGAGTTGCTGATGACTGAGGCTCAGCGAAGCCATGGAGCTTTGCAGCGACCCAGGCGATCCTTCTGGGTTGAGTCTGATGGCCAATGTGGACTTCTTGCTGAGACCGAGTTGGATGAGATCAATGAGAACTCTATCCATTGGGTTGGCGACCATTTGCCATCCGAAGTCTATGCAGCAGCCTTCCCTGAACCTGGTGATGATGAGCAGGCGTGGGTGACTCAATTGCCCAATGGTCACGAGCTTGAGTGGCAGTGGTATGATGATGATTTCTATGCCATGGATGCGGATGGATGCTTTTGGAGTTGGGCCGAGACCAAAACCTGGCTTGACGTCGAAGAGTGCATGGCCTCTGCCCCTGCTGATGCGAAGCAGTTTGAAGAGGTCTATGTCAACTTCCAAGATCGCATCCGCACCTTCAAGGAAAGTAGGACTTTGAATACGGCCAAACATTTGTCTCGTGGTTATTATCCCCTTAATATGATGAAAGGTAAAACCAAAGGTAAAGGAAAAGGTAAAAATCCACGATGGGGTGGTAAGAAGGGGACAAGTTCAAACCCTGCTCAAGCGCTCATGAACTCCAAGGGTGGCAACTTGAGCTCTGCAGTTCATAGCAATGGCCCTCAGCGACCTGGCAATCCTGGCTACAAGGGCTGCTTTGTCTGTGGATCTCGTGAGCATGATTTCCGTTCCTGTCCAAAGCGCCAACAGCCAACTGCCCCATCAAGCTCTCCTTCAAGGGCGGCTCACTATGCCAACTCTGTGCTCAATGCGACCATCTACATGGTGACTGATGAGGCTGAGAATTTGGCCGGCATCTCCGACGAAACTATTCCAGTGAGCGCAGAGGCGTTGGCAGTGCTAGCTCAAGAATATCCAGGTCATGCAGTGATTGATTCTGGAGCAACTGAGTCGATAGCATCTTTGGAAGCCCTTGATGAGATCATGCAGTTGCGTAGTGAGCGTTTTGTAGGGGAAGAAATCGTAGTGCATGAGCAGAAGAAACGTTTTCGTTTTGGAAACGGTGAGATGAAGTGTGCTGAGTCTTTTGTAGAACTTCCTCAGTTGTTGTCTGGACATCCAGTGAAACTTGGAGTCCATGCGATGGACGCTCCAGGCGTGCCACTTTTGATTTCTGTCAAGACTCTGACGCGTTTGCATGCTGTGGTAGATTTTTCAACTGCAGAGATTTGTTTCAAGTCCATCTCCGACAAGATTTGGATTCCTTTGAAGCGTGCCAAGAATGGCCATCTCCTGCTGAATCTGACACAGGACTGGTTCCATGACAAGTCCAATGTGCCGCATACAGAAGTTTCACATGTTTCAGATGACATGGAGTCCCGAGTGCAGTATAAGGGTGCGATGAAGCCGAATGAAGTGGAACGAAGTGTTGAGAGAAGGTCAGATGAGGTTGAGGTAGGTGAGAAAGAGTGCGAGTTTCCTGTTCAACATCAACAGCATGTGTCAGTTGAGTCCTCAGCCTTGCATACTTCTCTTCCTGCTGAACTCCGAGCATGTGATCTCCCGTCTTCATCTTTGCATACATCCTCTCATGTAGAACCTCAAGCATGTGATCCAGCCGTGTGGAATGATAGTAGCCAAGGCTCAAGCATGAGAGTGGGTTTGCCCTTACTCGCTGCAATCTGTGCGACAACTTCTTCTACGACTTGCCATGTCCCGACCTCAAGCAGGATATATTCCGGAGCAGAACGAGGCTGCTGGCCCTCCAACTGCGGCAGCCAAAGAGAAGCCGAAAGCCAAGCCGAAGACAGCTGCTTCTCGAAAGACCCGGGAGCCTTCCAGCGAACGTTACGACTGGAGCCGGGCAGAGTATGCGAACCCTCAAGATCCTCGCAGTCAAGGATTTCCTTGTTGGGGACAACACCAGCCTCAGAAGGAAGGCCGTGGCTCCCTGAGCGGCCGAAACGGCCATGCCAAGTGGGAGGTGTGCTCAGTGTGCAAGCTGAGAACACTTTATGTTCCCACGCATGGCAGCAAGGGCATCTACAGGAGCGCAGGTCCACTTCCTGCGGATGCAGCCCGAGCCCTGGACAAGGTCAAGGATACAGTGCTTTCAGTTCCAGAAGAACGAGAGACCCTGACAACAAAAGCCGTGGGGATCAGTGGTGCCAAGGAATCTCTGCTGAAGAAGCTGCAAAAGCTGGAGAACGAAGAGAAGAATCTTCAGGCCAAGACATCAGCACCAGCCACAGCGTCGACGACACCTACTCCAAAGACTGTCACCGAGACCACCAAGAAGGCGACCAAGCGAGATCAAGAGACGACGCCAGAGAAATTGGAGGAGGAGACGGAGGGCTGGGTGGATGTCAAGGACTGAAGATGGGCCAGCTGACCCCTGAGGCTCATGCCTCGCTTCTTCAAAGTGGGATGGACTACATCGAGGACGCCAATGCCGCTCTTGAGGAGCTCTATGGCAAGCGCGTGGAACTCATGGAGATTTGCTGTCCCACAGATTCTAGACTGACTGAAACATTTTTGAAGAAGGGCAGATCAGCAATTCGAATCGGCCTGCCAGCTATTGACTTGAAGACTAAAGCTGGCACCTCTGAGCTCAAGGGCATGCTTCGAAAACATCGTCCTGAAGTCGCCTGGTTTTCTCTTCCCTGTGGACCCTATAGCCCTTTGCAGACTTTGTTCAATGAGGCGACACCAGAAGCCAAAGCCAAGAGTGACGAGCGCAAGAGACAGTCGCGCAAGTTGATCAGAAACTGCATTGATGCGGCACGTGAACAGCTTTCTCTTGGTGGACATGTTGGCTGGGAGTGGCCCAGGAACAATGGAGGTTGGAGCTTGCGAGAAATGCGAGAGTTCCTCAAAGAGTTGGAGCAACTTCAATGTCTCCACCGAGTGCATGTTGATGGATGTGCATTTGGCCTGTGCAGCACAAAGGGCAATCCTTTGCGAAAGCCTTGGAAGATTGTGCTGACCAGCCCAACTCTTGCAGCCGCTTTGGAACGAAGATGTCCAGGCCATCCATTTCATGATGAGTGCGTTGGTGGTGTGGAAGCCCGACAATCTGGCTGGCTTCTATCCTCAAGCCATGTGCGACGCAATTCAACGTGCAGTCCTGGAGATGATCAATGGTACTCAATATGGCGTTTTTGGGGAATCCTTTCCAGTGTTTGACACCACCAAGGGGACAGAGTATGAGCCTCGGAAGGCAAACTATGAGCCCCTCACAGAGAATGAGAGAAAGGCGTCCCAAAAGCTCCTGGACAAGTTGCATCGTAAGACTGGACATCCTTCGAACACTGCTCTAGCGGCGACCTTGCGGCATCGAGGTGCTCATCCTGAAGTGGTGGAGATGGCAAAGAAGCTGTTTTGCGATGATTGCCAAGAACTTCGCATGGCTCCTTTGCATGATGCTGTTTCTTTGGAAAAGTCTGAAACTCTGTGGGAGACTTTGGTGATGGACAATGCGGAGTTCCCTGCAGATGGCAAGGTGATCCATTGCCTTATGATGATGGATGAAGCTTCACGTTTGCTATGCCCTCATTTCCTTTTTGAACACACAGATCAGGAGCATCGGAATTGCACTGGTCAAGAGGCTGTGGATGGAGTTCGCGATTCCTGGATTAGACATTATGGTGCTCCAGCGTGCATCCGCCTTGATCCAGAGGGAGCCTTTCGCTCTGGCGGACTTCAGCAGTGGTGCTCTGAGAGGAGCATTGAGGTGCTTCCATGTGCTGCGGAAGCCCATGGGCAGATTGGCATCATTGAGCGTGCAATTCAAACTGTCAAAGCCACGGTCCGACAGCTGTTGCAGTCCTCAGACTTCACACCGTGGGAGGCAGTTGTTCATGCCTGCCAATCTCACAATGAACTGGACAAGGTAGAGGGATATACTCCCTACCAATGGGCATTTGGACGGCAACCAACTCATTCTGGACGTTTTCATGGCAAGAGCTATGATGATCCCTTTTGGACCTCTTCTGCTGTTCCTGGTAGTAGCATGGCAGCCAACCTGAAGTTGCGAGTGAAGGCCCAACAAACCTTTTTGCGCCAACAAGCTCAAGAACTAGTGAGTCGAGCCATCAACGCAAAGACCCGTAGACACCAAGTTTTTCTTCCTGGAGACATGGTTTTCTTCAAGCGTGTGAAGCCACCTGCGCAACCAGCTGCTGCGACTCGAATGGGTCACAAGCTTTGGAGGTGGTATGGTCCTGCCCGTGTCCTTGCCTCAGAGACCAGAAGTGATGCCTATGGATGTGAGCGTAGACCGACTCATATTGTGTGGATTGTCACACATGGTAGGTTGAAACGGTGTTCTCCTGACCAATTGCGTCATGCGTCAGAACGGGAACGCCTTTTAGCTGAAAATTCACAGTCTCCAAGCACAACTTGGACCTTTCACAGCATGGCTCAAACTTTGTTTAAGGGTGAGTTTGAAATTTTGGATCAAAATGTTTTTCCTGGAGACAGTGAACGTATGGCTGTGCCAAGAACTCCAAGGGCTCGGTCACTCAGCAGACCGCGCGGAGCCACTGACGTTTCACAACGTGATGCTGGTAGGAGTAGGTCTGTTCCCAGAAGCCAAGAGCTAACAAAGACCTCACAAAAATTTGTGGAGACCGGGGTCAGTGGTGAAGAGGCACACCAAGAAGCTGACCCCGGAAATAAGACCCTTCAAGAACTTTTGGATGAGGATGCCAGCGGTGGAAGGGCACACCAAAAGACTGGATCCAAGAAAGCAAACAAGAGCCCAAAAGAACCCGAAGTTGAAAGGGCCACTAAAGTAGCTAAGTCAGAACCCGGAGTTAGCAGTAGGTCTAGAGCCCGTAGTGCAGATCCCAGCAGCGTCCCCACCAGTGGTGTACGCTTAGAAAGCCTCGATGGTTTGGACTTGGAACGATATCTTCGCGATCCTGCCTATGCTCCAACACCAAGTGCGGTGGTGAAAGACCGACCAACAGCGGATCTCTTTCAGCAGCCTTTGTTCAAGAAGCAACGCAAAGAGCACTTTGGCGATGATGATCCTTTTGCTGGTTTCATTGCGGAGCACAAGGTGGAGTGGCATCCGAAGATGGTTTGCACTATGGAATTGCCTTTGCCTGAGTCGGCACGAGAGTGGCGACGCATGAAGCGAGAGCCCCAAACATTTTTCGTGAAGAAGGTGCGAAGTGCTGAAGTCAAATGGCATCTCTTGTCTCCTGAGAAGAAGGAGGCCTTCCAAGCTGCGAAACAAGCTGAGGTGGACCAATGGATTCAGGCTGAAGCTGTCAAACGAGCCATTGGTGCCGTTCCCAAAGATCGGGTCATGAAGACACGATGGGTACTCACCTACAAAGACACCGGTGCCCCAAAGGCAAGAATTGTCTTGATTGGGTACCAAGATCCAGACTTAGCATCTTTGCAATCGAGTGCACCTACCATGTCCAGAAGGACAAGACAAGTGGCACTTCAATATTCCTCTGTTCGACAATGGCGATTGCTCAAAGCGGACGTGAAGGCAGCCTTCTTACAAGGCGATGCTACGGAAGAAGGCCGTTTGCTGTATGCTTTGCCTGTGCCAGAGTTAGCTCAAGCTTTGGGTGTTGCTCCAAATGAGGCCGTGCAAGTTCTCAAGGCATGTTACGGTCTTGTAACTGCCCCAGCTCGATGGTTCCAATGCATTGCAAAGACTCTGAAAGACCTCGGTTTTCATCAGTGCAAGAGTGACCCATGTCTTTGGATTTTTCTCTGTGCTGATGAGTCTGGCGAGATGCAGACCCAGGGCTATATCTGTTCCCATGTAGATGATTTTATTATCTCTGGAAATGAGCAGTGCGAAGAGTGGTGCAGGGCGTTGGAAGAGTTTCATGGCCGATTTAGGTGGAGTCCCTGGGAAGCTCAGAGTTTTCTTCATTGTGGCATCCGACTGCGCGAAGAGCTGGACTATAGCTTTTCTTTGGACCATTCTACGTTCTGTGAGAACATTGAGCAGATTGTCTATGAGAAGCGCGCAGACCATGAACCTGTCACGGAAGATGAGCTGACGCAGCTCAGGGGAGTGCTTGGTGCTTTGCAGTGGAGGTCGCATCAAACGGCACCTCACTTAGCGTCCAGGCTCGGTCAATTGCAAAGTGAAATTTCCAAAGCAACTGTTGCCACGTTGAAGTCAGCAAATAGGTTGGTAAGGGAATGTTTTCAAACCAGACATCTTTCCACCAAAATCAACCACTTGGATGTGTTAGATCCAAAAGATGTGTGCTTTGTAGCATGGTCTGATGCTGCACTTGCGAACCGCATCGACTATGGCTCGACTGGTGGATATCTGGTAGCTGCGGCAAACCCTTGCATTCTCCGTGGCGAGCCTTCTCCTTTGTCTATGATTTCCTGGCGATCGGGCAAGCTCGCGAGAAAAGCCCGATCATCTCTCTCAGCTGAAGCTCAAGCGCCGTCTGAGGCCGATCAGGAATTGATGTTTGTGAGATTGGCTTGGAGTGAGTTGTGTGGAATAGCAGTTGATTTGAGAAAAGCTGAGGAAGGTATCAGCCGAATTTCCGGAACAGTCGTAGTAGATGCGAAGTCTCTTTTCGACATTTTGGAAAAGCGAGAACTTAATTCGGCAGCAGTAGGTTTGAGAGATAAGTACAGTGCTCTAGAAGTGTTATGCCTGCTGGAATCGATAGAGCGATTGAAGACTAACGTCAGATGGGTGCACAGCGATGCGCAAATCGCTGATGCCATGACGAAACCTCTGCCGCCGGGAATTTTGCATAAGGTCCTCCATGAAGGAAAATGGACCTTGAAATATGATCCCAATTTCACGGGTGCCAAGAAGCTCAAAGCGAGCCAACGTGCCAAATCCTTTCAAGATTTAAGGGGCGTGTCAGTTGTTGAGTCATGTCAGCCTCAGCTTCCTGTTGATTTCAATCCTTTGGCACCTTGGCCCAAAACTCGTGCATAGGGAACCCTTTTGCCTTCG
>BGPT01000989.1:176297-193392 GCA_003297045.1 Symbiodinium sp. clade C Y103 | reverse complement strand
CATCGTTTGTCCTTTTCATAGATCTAGGTGATCTTCGAATTCTGGTTTGACCACATCTTATCTTTGCATCAGATCTTGTGGCTCTGCCAGCTACCAACAGTCAGATTGTGCAATCCACAGGAGCCGGAAGTGAAACATACGAAGCTTCCGAAAAAGAAAAAAAGGCTGGACGGATAGCAACTGGATTCGGTGCCTTCAGGTTTCACATGGCGTGCAATCATGGCATTGGCTACCCTTGACAGCCAGGCGTGCTGCGTCCAGTCATGTCCTCAGTGCTGCTTGTGGTTGGTAGATGTTGGTAGTGCCCATTCAAGACAATTTCGTACTTGCAATTTGCAGCCAACTTGCTGAGTGGGATGCAAGATGGATCAAGATGGTGTTTCAAAATGAGAAAGCATGTTGGGCACGCATTTTCGAATGATTTCATATGATTTCCATGTCAGATTGCATCAAAGGACAAAGTCGCCTCACAGACTGGCCAGTATATTTGGCTGAGTGAATTTCAAATGATGCACCATCTTTTTTTCAAGCAAGATGCCGGTATTGTTTGGAATGGCTGGAGGTACTTAACCAGAAGACACAGCACCTCTTAAGACCAGCCCTCAGGAGATCTCCAGATTTGTTTCTGAGCTGTTGGTCCGCATATAAATCATCAAGGATATGTGCTTGTGCACTCAGATGAATATTGGCAGCTGATTTGGGATATCCAAAGGGTATAGATTATAATTTCCTGTAAATCTGACAAGTAGCTTGAGCACATATCCCAGCCAGATATTATCAATAGTTCTCAATATGTGTTCCTTTTTTGGTGGTTGAGTATGAAGCCTGTTACAGTGAACAACATCACACCATTTCACATCACCTGGTGGACCTTTGTTCTCAGGCCCTTTGCTGTGATTCGCTTCCGCCGTGCCGAAGCCATTCCAGAACTGGATGTGCTTCCAACAGCCCTAAGACTCGGCGACATTCGCATCGTACACTGTTGCAACATGTTGCAACAGTTTGTGTCAGTCCAGATACGGAACTGGCCAATGGTGTTGCTATCCGTTGGGTGTACGATGCGCTGGTCTTCACCGAGCATCTCAGAGTGAAGTTGAAAAAGCTCGCGAGCATCTTAAAGGAGGGAGGGTTATATGATGAATGTCTATAGCAACTTCTAAATGGATGCAAGTCTCATTGTTCTATCTTGAAGGTAAGACATGGTAAGACATCATTCACCTGGATGGATTCATTTGGATTCATTTGGATCATCTCAATCATCTTCGCCGAGCAAACTTCCAGGCCAAACTCCTCCACGCGCCTTACAATGCATCGTTTGGCTTGGCCAACTTCAAAAGCAAACAGGAGCCCTGCGGCCATGGGCACGGCTGGACTTGTTGTGGTCCGTTCTGGGGTAAGCTGCGTAGAAGACAAATCAAAGTTGGTTCCAATTTTTATGCACAAATAAATAAATATATATATATATACAAATATATACAAATATATATACAAATATATATACAAATATGATGATGACACATGATGATTTCTGTACATCATGATTTTTGCAGGTCTGTGACAGCTGTCCCTCTCGATTTAGAGGCCAAATCTCCATCTGCCAGGACTGGAATTCTTCAAATTTGCTGGCAGATTTGAATCGCCAGGCTCACAGGCCTGGCCACTGCTGGGGCGATTCACAAGACATTCCAATGGCAATTGATCGCCCTGCCAGTCTCTCCATGGAATTCAAGCCGTGTGATCCTGCACTGGAGAAATCCAAAGGCTCAGGGGAGTGGGTTCGCCAAGTTTCAGTCTGAGTTTGCGCAAAGTCCCCCAGGGATGTTATGAGGGCTACATGGTATTAGTATGTATTAGTGTTCCTTTGCCCTCAGGATTCGACCTCAACATTCACATTCATACACTACCCACGCGAGTCCAATGGGTGGCAAGACGATCACTGATGATGTTCGTGATGGATGAATGTCGATGGTTCAAGATGACCCCGGAAATGTGGTTCATATTCTGATCAGAGACGTGCGCTGACAGGACAGCAATCAGCACTGATAAATAGTTGAGTGTGGCTCCACCATGTGCCAGGCAAGGGACAAAGGTCAGGTGACCGGTGACCGTCTTGAACGATAGTAGAAGATGGGTTTGGTGCTCCCGGAGTTGCAGTCAACCCCAACAGTGAAGTGAAAATCGATTGATGAGTTAAGATAATAGTGGTATATAGGATTATAATATATTATAATGGTATATAATATATTATATAGCGGTAATAGTAGAAATAGTAAAAGGCTTTGACCTGCCTTGACATTGATGACATTGTAGATCATGGAGGACTCCTGCCATGGAAGTCGTGTAATGACTTGCAACACCAGCGCACGACCCAGAAACGAAAATCACAGTATTCCTCCCAAAGGGAGAAAGGAGCTGCATGATTTTATTGGCCGGTCTAAAATGCCTTTTGCATGGAGGTTGCTTCAGCTGCAAGATCATGCAGTTTGCTCGCAATTTCTATCATTCTTGTTCCGCTCTGTATTGGAAGGAGATGGTGAAGTTTCAAAATGCAACAAAAAGCAAATGGTTTCGCATGCGAACAAATCATCCTATCCCTGCGTGGTTGCAACATCCTCAGGATGCTAGGTTCACCAGAGAATTGAAGCACCTTATGCACATTGGATGCACATTGGGGCACCTGGAGGTTCAAGACTGAATGAAGTCTCGCTCTGTCTCTGAGAAGAAAGGGTGAATGGAATCCCTGAAACACAAGAGACAGATTGCTCAGCCACAAGAAGAGGGTACGTGTCCATTTTTTCTTCAAATCTCTCTCTCGCTCTCTCTTTTCTTTCTCTACATTGAGTAGGCAGATTTTCAATCCGTGTATGTCACGCAATATGTACAAGCATGCATGAACAGAATCGCAAGCATCCAACGACAGGACTGGAAGTCCCTTTTGAGACATTCAAAGTATAGTATCTTGAGTCTTTGGAGCAGCAGAGCAGTGGTATTCTGCCAGATGTTTTGCAGCCACATTATGAAACAGCACTCAGAGTATAGACGGTAAGATTTTCCAACATTGGATCCTCGAATCGCAGATTGCCCCGGGACCACATTGACATCATGGTGAATCCAAGCGCAGTTGCACTTGGACGCACCGGAAAGTTCTTCAGCAGCCTCAAGTTGTGGATCTTGCGAGAGATCAGAGCTCGCGATGAGCTCAGCATCGGTGAAGACCAGTTGGTTGAACTTTGACTTCGGGCTTCAACCAGTTCGGCCTTTGGATTTTTGGACCCCCAAAATCCCCCAAGTCATCCAGAATTTTTAGATCATTTCAGTATTGAAAGCCATGGCCTACCTGGTTTTGGGGTCGGCCCCAAGGGTTTCCGAGTGTGGTTTGGACGAGCATTTGGGCGGTGGCCTGAACCTCAAGACTGGGTTGGACCTAGATTCTGAAGGTACATGACGGTACTAGAAAACCAATGAACACCATTGATAAACAATGAAAACTATGTATATACAGTATTATATTATAATATATTATGTATATACATACATTGAATATCTATATACTGTATATATTGGCATATGATTTCATATAGTATACTGTACAGTGTTCGTGCTTCAATGATTGTCTGAATCTAGAACACATACAGGCCATAAAAGGCAATATACATCACATAGAGACACAATGCGAAGTCATATGTATTGGCACCATTTCTGGATTTCCTTTGAACACCAAGTGCTACGGATATACTGACCCTTTTGCTGGAAGTTTTTCCACGTTTTCCCTCTTTGTGGTGCCTAAAATCAAACTTGCGCATAGCTGGAGGCTATTGTGGGAATCCTCCGCCTGTTCAAGTCAGCGTCCAAGCTTTCTGTAGCAGAGTTGTTGGACTTCAGCAACTTCATGGGGATGTCTGTGATGATTTCTTACAGAATCGTCTCACGTCTCACGTCTAAAGCCACCAACTCTTGGAAGGCTTGTTTTATGTGTTCAATGAAAATTGGCCTTTTCGCTCTGTTCTTGAAGCAAATTTTGAACAGCCTTGAGGCGTCAGTTGCTTTTCTTTCTTTGACTGGCCTCTCAAAATCTCTAAAGCATATATATAGTGCATTGATTTGTAGGGTTTCTTGGAGCGTAATTAGTCGCGATCCTCATGGGTGTTCTGTAATTTAAAGTTCCTGCCAACCCGGTTCTGTTTAGGCTGCTTTGGGCACTTTTTGAGGTATCAACTGTCAACCACATACTGGCATTCCCAACCCATGCCACTGACATTGTATGTTAGCAACGTTGCAGTAAATGGTGTGCAATGTTGACAGCATAGCATGCAAAGAATGTGCAACATAGGATCACGGCAATTTACCACACCCAGCCTCGACCCGCACGTGTCTCCAAAGGTGGGCTGCCATGCCTATTGTGGCTGCTGGACGCTGACGACTTACTCAAACGTCTCCCTGATGACGATGTTGGCTTTGAAAGGAAACACGTGAACCGACCGTCACTTGCTTGACCGTGAAAGATGTGAGCACGGAGCCAACAGACAGGACTCCAACTCAAACATCAAAGGATATCCTGGTTTGCAGTGTTGAGTCCTATGTACTTCATCCGTTTTCATCCTACTGCTTGATGAGGCCGCCCGATGAGACAAAGTTCTCGCAAACACAGGCGCGCACAAACGTGAATTCCTTTTTTTTCTCCAGAATTTTTGCACCCATGATTCATCCAAAAATCCTGCAAGAAAGCAAAGAGAAGCAGGGGCGCTTGCTGAAATATTTTCGAATTATCTAATCATTAGTCAGCAAATTGTTATTGAATTAACTTAATCACTAGTTATCAAATTTTGTGGTCATCACTTGGTCTCGAAGATGTCTGAACCCAGGCCCCTTGTGCTGGTGACACCTTGCGAGGCATCTTCCAAGAGCTGAGATCAGCTCCGAGCCCATCAAGTGGGGAGTCCTGTCACATGTCACTATGAAACCTCAAGATGTCCAGCAAATCCTGTACATCCAGACATTACATGATATTTCTGTATCACATTGCCTGTGATGAAGAAACTAGCATTGTATATAGATCTAATGATGTATATAATATTATGTGTATATTGTATATATATATATATACATACACACAGTCTTCGTTTTTTTTTTTCCCACATGTTTGTTCTTTGATTATTTCTCATGGCATGTTTTGTCACCAGGCTGGCAGAGGAACACGAGTTGGGCCCTTTGTGGCACCAGGATGGACAGAGGAACGGGACGGCGCCGCGGTGCAGCCGCAGTGCCTCCAGAGGGTCATCCCATCGTCCCTGTCAGGAAGTGGCAATGGCTTCATGATGGACACGAGGCAAATGGCTGGATTGAGCAACTTGGAAAAATTGGAAAAGCTGAGCTTCAGTAGATGTCATAGATCTACAGATGGTTTCAATATGTTTCAATGGATTTCAAAGGATTTTTTGGTGGCTGCCCATCTCAGGCTTGGCAGTGAAGGCCTCTTACGGAGCTCCTTCGGGAGCGGTCGGGGAAGCCCAGTGGTGTCATGGGAAAAGCTATGGGTTTCCTGTAAACATGTCCCTTAAAGCCAGGAATTATGTTGATTTGATGGTCGAGAATGTTCAAGGATGTTCAAGGCAAAAAAACTATGATTTTCATTGATTCGTGGCTTTTGCAGCATCAGTCTTGTGACATGATCGACACTGTGAGTACCCAAGGTAGCTGGGAGAAGAGTGAAGACAGGCAGGGATTGAACAGTGATCTTTGTCAAATCTTTGTCGAAGACGACATCCCCTTTGCGAATAGATGGCCAGGCTCATCATCACCTTTGGACGTCGGGGAGCTCGGGGAGCTCGGGGAGCTCTTTCGCTCCAGCTGAGAGCTGATCAAGCTGTTTCCTGCTGCTGCCAAGGATGTCATCATGTGGTGGAATTGCTTCAAAATGCAGAGAGCTAAGAGATTTTGCGAGTGCATCCACATGAAAATTATGCAGAATGACTGCTCTCAGAATAGGTCTGACCATGTCTGACCCCAAATAGGGATGACCCAAATCCGCACCAATCTAGACCCTCAAAACAAGAATCCTCAGAAACAGAAGTGATCAAATCTGGAGTCCTTTGGGGGGCCTCACATCAGAAAAAGGCGGAAGTGCCTACATTCAAAGTGGTCCAGCGGAAAATGAAGGACTCGAAAAGAGTGTTGGTTTCGGGCAATGTCAATCGATTTCTCAGAGAAGAGGAAGGCTGAATCTCATTTGTAGATCTTTGAAGAAACTTGGATCATCAGTATTTATATTAAAATATTTTAAAAGACATTCCTAGACCATTGCTGACCTGCATCATTTGACGGCAAAGTTTGAAATAGTACCCTTGGATGTTTCGCATTTGCTGCTATTTTTTGCATCCCAAGGTTTGATCTTGAAACTTTCTGTATTGCGTAGCCCACCCTCCAGACAACAGACGCGTTGCGAGGACAACTCTAGAACCCGTGAAAGAGAGTCCAAGACTCTTGGAAGGCAAGGCAGATTTTCTGACGGTGTGTAGAATGCAGGAACAGATTCAGGTGATGTGACAGCAGAGAAGGATGGAGTACCAACAAAACCCCAAGTTTGGCAGTTTCTGGTCGAGGCTTTAAACAGATGTGAATACTGGGGTGAAGAATGAAGCATTTGTTAATTTTGAGGAGTCTGAATTCTAGATTTGAAATGAGTTGTACCATGCACGTTTGACCATTCCTAGCCTGATTGCATGATCAGGTTGGTCATTACCACTGCTTCATGATGCGTGCATGCGCAGTGCCCGTTTTCTTTATGATAAAGACATGAAATAGATCACACAACGAAAGCTTGTTTTGCAGCAATTGCTTTCTGTTGAATCGAATTGAAAAGGTGGGATTCCATTGGTTGTGGAACGTGGTGACACAGAAGGGACATCCCCTTAGACCAGAGCGGTGGAAAGCTCTGTGGTTTATCGGGCCTGTGGGAAAGCTGCGGCTCCGTGAGCCTCGATTGACGCGTTGGACGAGCAGGGAGAGTTCTGGCAGCTGGATCTTAATGGATTTTTCCAGCGATTTTTCTAGCCAAATTCAATGATTTCAGCCAATTTCAGCAAATCATCAAATCCGGAACTACTTTCCCTCAGGTTTTGCACCGCGGGATAACAGCAACTTCTGGGCTGTTTGTCCTTTTCGGCTGTACAAAACAGAAATTCGTCAGGGGTTACTTGAGTGTCCGGTCATCGTTTCAGGCAACAGTAACGCAGATATGGTTAACGTACCTGAAGAAGAAAATCGGACACATTGCTGACTTTTTTTGAGGATTTGGACTGTGGAACCCCCGTTAGTAGCTAGCCTTGCCTGGCTAGGCGTTCAAATTGAATCCTCAGCCTTGGCGTTAAAAGTGACGCGTCGCTGCAAGGAGCACAAGCATCCCGAGCTTCGTACAGGTCAAACTTTCAGGGGAAGCAATCCACACCCACAGGTGTTTGAAACCATGGCAATGGACACACACTGCTGAACACACACACACATACACGATCTCCAATACTATCAAAATCAATCAATACAATCATGAATACTGAATTTTGTCAAATGTTTTTCAATATTCATCAATATTAATCAATTATAGACATTCATACACATTCGTAGACATTCATAAACCATCCGATTTGATCCAATTTGGGGCTTTGGGCTTTTGGGCCCCAGCAGCCGTGTTCGCCAATGACCATGGAGCTGGCAAAAAGGCCTCCTTGAGGGAGCGGGCTTTGAACCCAGGGCAATTGACTTCCATTGTTCAGGTCTCTATTGAAGCTAGAGTATACGCATGTAGATGTGTATGCTTCAACAATTCGATAGATTGGATTAAGTACACATACATGTTATATGTAGTAATATGTATAAGCAAATATGTTGCATGTTGCATCATATTGCATCAGTACTCAGATTCAAGATATTTATGATTATGCAAAGAATGAGGTACACATCAAGGCCACGGGACAGCAATTCTCTTCCTCTTTGCTCCTGGTGCAGATGCGCAACACGAAGCAAGCCAATGGCTGGGCGCAGCGGCACCCTTCGTAGGCCTTGGTGGTTTTGTTTTAGAAATGGATCATGAAATGACGAGAGGGTTTTCTCAACCCCCAAAATCGATTGTTCAATACTCGAAATATCTCAAAATCATCCAAAATCGATTGTCAATAGTCAAAATATCTCAAAAAGAAGACACTTTCTGGGTCCAACCGGTACAGTCTAGTTTTGACCCATCGCCATGTCCTCCATGTCACGTGTTTTCACATGACAGGGCCTGTGTGGCATCTATTTTGGCGGGGAGACTCGGTTCCATCTTTGAGCTTCGGATTTGACCAGAAAATGCGGTATACTCCCCTGAGGAAAATGCTGATGAACCAGTGGATGTTTGAAGTACACTATTTCAAACCATTTTGTTGCTGCTTGTTTCAAGCAACATAGCTTCAGTTGTGAAGATTGCTTGAAGAGCCGAACAACTTCGCTCGCTTCCTTTGCGCGCGCCGAAGAAGTTGCGTTGCCTTTGGGCTTGAGAGTTCAGTTGTGACCTGATTGCCATTAATAGTGATAACTCTACAGTGCTTAATTATGCTTGATTGATATTGCCACGAATCATTTCCGAATCATTTTCCACCAGTCAGGTAGACATCCGCAATCTGCCCCTTGGTGAAATGCTGGGCGGCTGCTGCACGCTACTCGTTCCCGTGCTGGCTGTCCTCGTGGGCACTGGTCTGGTGAAGATCGATGTCACCCCCCTCTTTTGTGCCGGAGGGAAGCTCTTGCCCAACTGGGCCATGAAGGGCCCAGGTGACAAAGACTTGCTGGTTCCGAACAAGGACTGAGCTGTGAGTGATTCATGCAATATTCGAATATTTTTGGAATCTAGATCATAGAACTGCAACAAAACTCGTTGGACTGTTGAACGTGGTAGAAACCGTTGAACATACATGAACATACTGTATGTTTTTGTTTGGCCACTGGTTTTTTGAGTCATCAACATGCTCACGGAGATTGTCCTCGCAGTGTTTCAACATTTCAACCTCAGAGGAGATCCGCAGCTTTTTGAAGAAAGTTGGGGCGAAGGGAGATGGTCCAGGTGCAGCCTTCCCCTTGCAGGGGGTCTACATGTTTGATCAGATGGGCCCAGTTGGCTGGATCGATTTCTCAAATCTGAAATTGGATCCTTCTTCCAAAGCCGGGGACATCAACATCTTTGACTGCACAGCACAAGCTGGTGTTCCGGAACCCAAATTTGGAGGCATTGGTCCTTTCATCCCTGGCTCATACTTGATTCCCTATGCTGAGAAGATGCAATACAAAGTGCGTTTCTACTGTCCCAGCACATTGCAAGATGGAGAGTATTGCTTTGTAGGTGACTCTTTCTTTGGCAAGCCATTCTCAGACAAATACGAAGCGGGCCCAATGCTCTGGCATCTGACCCAGTATGATGGCGGGCGAAAGTACGTCAGGGACACATGGATTGTCCCACCATGGGCCACGCCAGATGAGACATATGCGAAGACGCACACGCAATTCCACAGCTACAACCTTCTCCGCTTGATGTATCCAAATGGTACCATTGATGAGGAGCACTTCTCCCTCTTCATGGAGAAACAGAATGGACAAGATCTCGCCATTCCCCTCTCCTTGGCTCAATATCTTTGACAGTTCTTGACCTCGACACCAGATCAAGAGCGATTGCCTAGAAAAAAAAATGCAGCTGGGTTTTTCCAATCCTACCGCTGCAGGAAGGTGAGAGATCCCCCAGAAATGTGTCGTCTGTGCATCTGTGTGCATGCATGTGCTTCGATATGGTTTGGGGATGGGTCAATCTTTAGAGCCTTGGGACCCACGGATTTCCGTTTCTTTTTGTGCTCCATCAACCACCCAATTGGGAAACCTAATTGGGACCCATCCCAATCGATTTGGGCTTGGAAACAGCCTCTGCTGAGGTGGCGCTCAGCTTCTCCAAGACTGCATTTCTTGCCCCGGAAGGCACAGTGACTGGGCGTGGAAGTGAGAGTTCTGGAAGTCTTGCTGCTCAGTTGCAAGCCTGTGTACAAAGTTGTGGAACCAGGTCGAGGGCCGTCCAAGCCGAATGTTGGGAGGAGGCAGAAGCCAGGGAGGCGGTTATCAAGTCGTGGGAATCGATGAAACGTCCTCCTCAGTTGATGGCCACGTAAGATTTGCAGGTTCAACATTTGAGGACAAAAATGGATCAAATATGCAACCGTGAGGATGGGTCAATACCATTACGTAGAACATCTTTGGATGATAAACATATTATATAACTATGTATATATATATATAATTATATATATATATAGAATTATATAGATAGTTAATGACAAATATACATATAAATATAAATATACATATATATATATATATTTAAAAACAGTAAACATCATTAAACATCCATGTTTCCCAGCTTTTTGGATACTATAGTTAATTACTACATATATGTGAACTTCGCCAGGCAAGAGCTCCTTGGAAGTATGGCCTCCATGCTGTGTGCGAAGGCCCTTGCAGGGAAGGTTCTTTAGGCTTGAAGTAACTTAGCTAGTTGATGTGGCTCCAACCGACCTAACGAAACCAATCGAATCCAATTGTATAGGAAGGTGCTACTCTCCAGACTCAAAACATTCTCAATTGCTTAGCTTCAGGTGGCCGGCAGCTCTGCAAGAGATGTTGGGAGTAACTTGTGAAAGTGAACTGTGTCGGCCAGGAGGCTCAAGCTGTTGGCGTGGCATTCGACTATCGCAAGTTGGATGAGATTGATCCATCTACCAGGTGTGAAGGGAGAGAAGAATGTGGATAGCAGCTGCTTCGATTGTGTGCAATGTGTGACCAAGGGTGGATCAGTTGCCATGCCACCAAAATCATCCAAAATCAGCATTTTTCAGCCGGCTTGAAATGGTGCAGAAGGCAACCGTAAGCGAAATTGATATGCAATTTGCATAAATTTGCCCTCACAAACATGTAGGCCCTTTGTAAATCCCAACGTCAGGAAGATCGTGGGAGATTTGAAATCCGAGAAGGCCCAAAAGGCAGCTGTCCAGTTGGTGGGCGGATGCTTTCGGGTTGACTTGGCGGAAGGACTGCTACACTGATACCGCTTGGATACATGGTGAGGCCATCGCTCTCATTAGCGATGCAAAGCAGAAGGCGGAGACCCTCTTCAGGCGGCTCGATAGCCTCTACATCTACATTGACATCGTGCTGCCGTCGTCTTCTTCTTCTTCTTCTTCTTCGTTTTCTTCTTGTTCTTGTTCTTGTTCTTCTTCTTCTTCTTGTTCTTCTTCTTCTTTTTCTTCTTCTTCTTCTTGTTCTTGTTCTTCTTCTTCTTCTTCTTCGTCTTCTTCTTGTTCTTGTTCTTCTTCTTCTTCTTCTT
Organism: Symbiodinium sp. clade C Y103; assembly: GCA_003297045.1. Lineage (NCBI taxonomy): Eukaryota > Dinophyceae > Suessiales > Symbiodiniaceae > Cladocopium > Cladocopium sp. clade C. Next base: position 182,006 of record BGPT01000989.1, on the reverse strand, counting down.
CTTCTTCTTCTTCTTCTTTGTCTTCTTCTTCTTCTTCTTCTTGTTGCTGCTGCTGCTGCTGCTGCTGCTGCTGGTGTTGTTGTTGTTGTTGTTGTTGTTGTTGTTGTTGTTGTTGTTGTTGTTGTCTCCTCTTACTGAAGATTCGTTGCCAGGAATTACAAGGAGGATGTCACTGTGAGGTGGAAGCCATTTTTGACTCCGTTACTCGGCTGATGTTGGGGCAAACTTGATGTAGCTCACCAGATGGCATCTTCCCAGGTCTGTTGTCTTAAGACCAGTAGTCAATACACCACGAGACTTGACGATAGGTCCTAAGGTTACAGTACCCCTGTGATGTTAATTCAGTACCCATGTCCTTGATGTAAATCAGTACAGATGTGGAATCGTGTGGATCATGTACATTCATGCGCATTCATGGACAAGTTCCTGAGTAGAAGTATTAGAACCAGCGCGGCATGAATACAGCCTTAAATCATAGAATCGAAATCCATCGGTTTGCCCTATCAAGCCTGTTGGGGATTTTGGATCGCTCCCACGTATGACGAATTTTGGGCAATTCTGAATCACTGCCTGGGAATTGACTTGTTAGGATTCCGGAAATGAGAACAGCCGTGGAAGAGATCCAGGAGCTTTGATTTTTCTCTGATTTGTCTCACTCTGACTTTCAATTCTTGCCATTGCATCATTTCAAATCGCCATCTTGCATGAGCTGGAAACAATTGACTTTGGTGACTTTGCAGATGTAACTTAAGGGAAAACCGGCGGAGCGCTCACCAAGGCCTCAGCCTGCTCTTGGTGCTTACAGTCCCCATACAGCTCCTTTAAAGCTGAGGCCTAGAGGTTCTGTCTGCCAAGTGTCCAATGTTTCTATTTTAACTTTGTTTATTTCCTTGTTTAATCGTTTTTTATTGTTTGTTTATTCGTCTAGCGCCCTATCATTGAATCATGGTTGGAATGTCATCCGTCTTTCTTTCTTTCACCTAGTTTTCTTTTTTACACGATTATATTAGTTTTCATCTTCTTATAAGTCTTTCAATTTTCCTCATCATTACTTAGTCTTATTAGTTCAGCTTTGTTAACATTATTCTAGAACCTTTAAGGGTTTCAATATGATAATGGAAAGTAAAAAGAAAGTCAATTGAATTTTAAAGAATAAGTTTAAAGAGCAGAAGAACTGAATAGACTGCAAAACCAAATTGCATTTAATAAGAAGATTAGTGCACTAACAACGTGTGAAAATAGTAAGCGGGATGAGGCAAGGATGCAAGTTTAAAATAAGAAGAACCTCACCAGACGACGCCAGACGAGTGCCTAGACAAGTGCCGGTTTGAAAGCTCCAAGGCTTCAGTCAGTCAAGCAGGAGTGTGACCAGTCGGTCAAACGAGAACCCCAGCCGGTCAAGCAAGACAGAGCCAAGCCAACATATGACTGGCAAGAAGAAAGCTTCAGGACCTGTACCACCAGTCTCCTTCGAAAAGAAGACCACGTGTGCTTGTAGGTTGCTGACCGCGATGAAATGCTGGCCCTTTGCGCAATCTTCCACAGTTTACCGCGATAAAACCCAGTGCGATATGAAAAAAAGGTGAGTGCAATGCTTTTGGTCAGCTGTATAATGAGCTGGCATGCCAGGTCAGACCCAAAGACAAAAATAAGTTTCTTGTCTTAGAGTCTTGGCGTAATGTGGCTACAGTAAATTTGCTCCAAGAAGCGCTGTTGATGCCAAGGTAAGCACGTCTGATATAAGAACCAATAGGCACATAGTCCAATGGAAATTGAGCAAGGAAGATGATTCTTGATTGGCTGCCGCATGTGCATGAACCGCTTCAGGTTTGCTTGATTATGACGGAATGCCGAATGCCTGTAAAACGATAAGGAAGAAGAAACATGATAAGATGAAAGCGGTAGTAGCACATTCATACGGTTTTTTGTTACCTCATGTCATGACAGTTTGAATCAGTTTGAAACCCATCAGTTTGAATCAGAGCTCCAGGAGCTTTTTGACCAGGACCCGATGGGTTGAAGGGCCCTAGTTCTTGGACGTACCCAAATTAAATTATGTTGCGTTGCATAACTTGTGTCAATATGGATCAAACTGCTGGGAAGGACATAATATGAAATCATAGTTTAGCAGAAGGAGCACCATGAAAAGTCGCGCAGGTAGATAATGTCGGTCAGTGCCCTGATTGAAGTGCAGGCACGGTTTTTCTAGTAATGAGATCAGTTGAAAGGCGGACTGCTTTCAGGCTCAGGCTCAGACATCTAGCTGGGTTACTTGAGCTTCCAGCGACTCAGGAGTCGAAGAAAGACGTTGAACGTGTTGGCAGACTACTCCTTTCAGCTCGATATAAGCTGAACGAGGACCTTGAGACTTTGGTTGCGCCGCTGGTCACGCAACAATTCAGCAACTTTGCAGATTTCGAGAGAGAATATTTCTCTCGACCTGCAAGCTTGACAGGCGCCAAGTGTGAATCCCAAAATTTCTGAGTCAGCTTGGATCTCAGCAAGGGGGAGGATCTTGGACACAGCATGTCCTTGGCAAACGCCATTTCACAGGGACAGCTCAACATCTTGGGATATCTTGGGATTCTTTGATTATACTAGTGTAGTTGAAACTGTTCTCTTTAAACTGCATGCCTGTTGAACAATTTGCTGCCTGGGCTCATGCAAACAAGTCACTACGGTCTAGCGCAGGACACCTGTTGTATTTATTTTCTTAGAGCAGATTATGATGATTTTTTTGGACAAATTGGGAACCAGTTTCTCCCATGGGCTAAGCCTTTTGTCCTTGACAAAGATGGCTAAGGCGTTGCTGTTCAGCAACAGCTTGCTGACCACCAACTCGAAGGAGAAGGAAAGGACCGCTTTCCAGGGAAACTTAAATCCAAAACAGACTGGCGAACCTTTTGATTGAATCTTTGAAAATTTGGCATGTAACCACGCATCTATTTTGCTGACTGGCGGGTCGAACCATGGATGGACGGGCTGCTCGTGAGACAACTGAGACAACTCTTCGAGATTCCGGATTTCTTGATTTTTAGATTTCAAATGGTTTTGATGATTGCCATCTGCAAATGCGTAGAGGTTGACTTCGGAGAGTTGTGCAAATTTGTGCATGCGATGACATCGGTCAGGCGAAATATGCCACTTATCTGAAAGATTTCCTTCTAACTGCTGACAAATTCCTCTTGTTTGTGGCTTAAAAAGAAATATATTCTCTTATGATAGTGACTGATAGTAATATAATTTGATATAAATATACACTAATATACATATATACATGTATTTATTTATTTATTTATTTACTGATATAATATTATATTGATATAATTTATATAGATTACTCTAATTAAACTATTTTGATACCTTAAACACGAATAACGTGTTACGTGTCGACTTACACATAAATTCGCACAAAATACTTAAAATTTTAACAAATTTTATTGATTCTTAATTACCAATATAATTAGTATAATTACCAGGAGTCCGAACAAGGCGGTGGATGAAATTGATAGGAATGCGTGGTTCTTATGAATTATACAGACAACTGATAAAGTCGTGCCTCGTTTTTGGGAATCACCAGAATTAGCTTGGGAAACCGTTAACGTAAAAGTCGTGCCTCGACCCTAAAANTCGTTTTTGGGAATCACCAGAATTAGCTTGGGAAACCGTTAACGTAAAAGTCGTGCCTCGACCCTAAAACGCAAGCGAACTCTGACTTCAAAATAAGTTTCTCTTTTTGTTCACCAGCTTCTGATGACTTGATAGTACCATGGTGTTTGGCGCATTTGTGATGTGCAAGTTGGGGCAAGGAATGTTGCGTTTAGGTTGGTTTTGGCAATGAGAGGAAAGTTGGCTACTAGGGGGTAGGGTTAAGTCGTCTNCGTCTACCTTGCAAAAGTTAAGCTGCTGCTACTGCTACTGCTACTGCTGCTACTGCTACTCCTGCTGCTGCTGATGCTGCTGCTGCTCCTGCTCCTACTGCTCCTGCTGCTGCTGCTGCTACTGCTACTAGGTTTCTGACCTCGTTTTGATTTTGTTTAGATCTCGTTTTTTCCGTCATTTGACCCCTGACAGGAAATGAGCCACTTCCACTGAAATAAGCCATTGGATATCGTCAGGACATCGTCAGAGACATCGTTAGGGAACCCCTTAAACTCATGTTTGATTGATGCTAGATCTCATAAAGCATGGACGCAAACAGGTCCAAACGTTACGCAACACCCCCAAAGGCGTAGAAAACAACTTGGGCGTGTTCTTGCGGTTGGGCAAGACTGAATGCTTCAGATCCAGCGTTTCATGCTGTTCTATCATAGAGTTAGAAGGCAAAACCATTAAAGAAACCGCTTTCTTCATTACTAGCGTTGCATTGGTTTTTGATGATTTGCGCGGTTCAAAGTGCTGAACAAACGCAATTTTCGTACTAGGGTTCCAATGGGGAATGTGCAAAAGGAATGATTTGGATTGATTTGGGCAGGATTTTTTGGAAATTGCGTTTCCATGGGCCGAAAGGGGTCCGGTTAGAGCTAACCATCACCTAGGAATAATTTTGTCGTTTATCTGTAGATAATAATATGAACTTATCGATGGATTGAAAGATAATTGGAATATTGGGCTATTTGGCTGGGGGTCAAAATACAAGGTATGGATCAAGGGCCAGAACCCACAGGCGATCCATACCCCCCGATCCATACCAAAACGCAGGTGATCCTGACCGATCCATAGGTATGGATCACCGCGGAACGATCCATATCCCTTTTTTGACCCACACCCATTTATTTATTTATATTTATTTTTTAATTATTAATATAGAAATTTATTTTTTAAAGAACCTTTGGAGAAATATTGGGGAAATATTGAAATATAATCGTCTGATTTTTTGAGAAAATTTATTGCTTAAGATTTTGGAAAATTTTAATTTTGTTAGAATTGGATTTTTGCCTGGATGAAATTTATTATTTTTACGAATTATTTTTATATTATATTTTTTTTTTGTAAATCATATTTTTTTTTTAAAAAAAAATAGGAAAATACATATTTTTGTGATTGAGAATATTTTTGTTATATTTTATTACAATATAAAAAAATATTTTATAAATATATTTTAGAAAATTATACGGATAGGTAATTCTTTATATATTTTATTTATTTTTGTTATTAAAATTTAATTATATATTACGAGCCGGATACTTTTAAATATATATATTTTTTTTTTAAATATATTTATAAATATTATTGATATTAAATATATAAAGAATAAATATTGAAATTCCGAATTATTAAAAAAAATCTAGATATTTTATATGGTGAATAAATATCTTAGTGAGTATAGGTCATTATTAGATTTGTCCAAAGGGACTGTTCCTGATGGAGGCAGATTCGTCTGCTGTCAAAAGGAATTTGGAACTAATCCTGGAGAGTAGAGCTGAACAAGCTGAACCGGTGTCGAAGAAAGGAAAACATGAGAAGAAAGCAAAGAGATATTGGGGTTCAAAAAAATGGTCCAAAGAATTGGAGCAAACAGCATCTACCCCAATCAAACCAATGGGCGTCAAGTCGCCTGACATCAAGAGAAATGAAGTGCAAACTACCCAGACTCAGACAGAAATTGACAAGAATTCCGAAGAGAATCTGCAGCAAAAGCTCGCAGATGCTGAGAATGAGATAGGATTTCTTTTGAAAGACGCCCAGAAGATGTGGAAGAATCAGACG
>BGPT01000989.1:161812-176176 GCA_003297045.1 Symbiodinium sp. clade C Y103 | reverse complement strand
ATGGGTCTTCCTTTGAAAGCTGCTCTAGAGATCTTTGGGTCTCAAAACCTCAGCGGAAACAGCATGGAGAAGAATTGGAAATTTGGGGAACTGAGGATGTCTGGCCGCATCATTTTGAAGGCAAAGACCGACATTGAGATGGGCATTTGCAAGGTCTTCGTGCACAAGGATTTGTTCGAACTTGTCATGAATGGATGGTCTGCTGCTTGGGAGAAAGCCATCACAGCCCCACAGTCGACCAAATCCAGCTCAAAAAGCTCCGGCAAAGGTGGGCAGGAGGAGCGCAAGATCCGAGTTCCGTTTGAAATCAAATTGGTAAAGTTCAGTGAGCATCCAGAAGATGCAAAGTCGGAGGAGGAGGGTGGAAATAATGAGTGAAAGGCAGCCGGTAAGGAGCTGACCCAAACAAATTTGCAACTTAGTCAGAGACCTGACTTTCGTTTTTATTTCGCTTCTAATTCTGCTTGGTCCCCGAAACGGTTTGTTGCTACCTCGAAATTGCCTTCTGGAGGCGTCCCGGGACTACCGCGATCCTTACCGGCTCAACGGGAACGAAAGGTTTCACCCCCTAGGCGGAAGAAATGTGGGAGACGTTCTTTTGATAGAGAACAGGCTAGACGGTATCGAATGAGACTTAGACGTCAAGAGAATAGACGTAGTTTCAGGATCTTTGGAAAGCAATTTCCGCCTCTGAAGTTGGGCTTGGTGGCGGCCCAGTCTTCATCTTTAGCCACTCAGGAAACGCAAAAACAGAGAATACGCAAGTCCTCAGCCATGGTCAAACCTCATATCATTATTCGGAACAACCGTCGCAAATTCAAGTTGCTGAAGCAGCAACACCAATCGGTTTCACCACAAGGGAAAAATGTTTTCAGAGAGCAGTTGGAAAAATTTTCTGACAAACTTCCTTATGGTAGGTCATTGAAAATTGCTTCCTGCAATATCCAAGGACTTAAAATTATAGATCGGCAAAATCTCATTAAGAGAATGATTGAATTGCAAATTGACATCATGCGTCTTCAGGAAACCCACGTCAATCATTGCAATATTGAAGAGCATGATGGTTTTTGGTTCATTTTTTCGAGCGACATCGCCAATCCACAGGAACAGAATGTTGCCAGGGAATTCGCAGGCGTCGGATTTATTGTCTCACCCAAGATGACTCGTTTCGTTTTCAAATTTGACACTATAGGTAGTAGAATTGCGAGTTTGTCNTGCGGTGCCACGGGAATCCAATTCATCTTTTCTCAGTTTACGCTCCTCATTCCGGCCGCCCGTCTTGTGACAAAGAATTGTTCTACCACAATTTAAGATTTCAATTGAGAAGTATCTCAAATGCTGAGATTCGATTCATTTTCGGAGATGGCCAAGACGAGGATCAAGACGAGGATCAACCGCATGTGGGGCCATACATTCTAGGAAGGGGCTTGGATTTTTTGAATGGTGCGTCCCCAAACACCCTTGACAATAGAGAACTGTTTCTTGAATTTCTGAAATCTGAAGAGTATTGGGCTATGAATCCACATTTCCTCAAAGCACCTAAGCACCTTTGCACTTATTCAGAAATTTCTAATACAGAAGGTGGCCCCCCTTGGGACGCAACCAGATATGCGCAAATTGACTATGTCCTTGCTCCGTCAAGATGGAAAAACGCTGTTAAGAATGTGGAGTCCNCCCAGGAGTGGCTGGCTCAGGGGCAGCGTGGCAGTGGCAATGATTGGTAGTTCATTGGGGGGCTAGGCGAAGTATAGTCTTTAGACCCTCAGGGTATATATATATGTATATTATTATAACTAATTCATACATATAAAAAACTATTCCATATATCCATATAATTATATACATATATCTAAAGTACGTGCACACTATACCTATGTGCATTATGTCAGATCAGCAGTGAGTGCTAGTCGTAAGCCTCTCGTCAAGGCCAGACTCATCCCGTTCCATTTGGGTGATAGTTAGCACGACCCCAGCCTGAACGGATTCAGGTTCAGGCTCCTGTTCTTCCTGAGCCGGTGCCATCCGGTGCCTCTGAATAAGCTCACACTTTCAAACAAATATCCTTTGGTTGTTTAACATACCCTCCAGTAATCAAACGTGGCAATGGAAAATCCCCTGTAAATGGAGGTTTTAATGGGAAAATCATCTACAAATGGTGGATTTTCCATTGCCACGTTTGATTACCAGAGGGTAGCTATGAAGAATCACCATTTTACATGAGATATGTTGCCCGATGTGGTTCACATCTCAATGGGCCGTGAGTTCTCTACGAAACCCCTGCCCAATTCGCTTCAAACCTTCACCAAAAACTCGCCATGTGCCAAAGATCGCCAGTCGTATGATGCCCATAGATACCAATATTGTACTTATACAGTATGGATATTGTATATCTATTCTGCAATAGTATGTGCATATAAATCTAAAATAATATAAACATACTAAATACAAGTAAACGCATACATTGGCTACACCTCAGTTAACAAAATCACAGCTGTCCTCCTCGCGTTGGCGTCGGCGTTGTCTGCTGCGTGCCTCGTTTGCCAGCAGCTGCCTCAGCTGTTTCACTCTGATTTTCAGCAGCAAATATGATCATCTATCAATATCAACAGTTAGTTCATACATTGTATAATACCTTTTATATGATATGTTGTTATCATGCATTAACAAGTAAATATCATCGTCAATGATAATATGAATATATACATTATGTACATATATATATATATAAATCTATATCATTCTATATCCATGATAAATATGATCATTAAAGGATTCTATGATTGATTATGCTTAGGATCAAATCATAAATATGATTAAATAAATTATGATTAAATTAAAACATAGTCAAAACCTGAGTGAGTATGATTGCTTGATGTTATCTGCAACTCTTTCTGGCTTGTGACGAATGATCTATGGCCAACCTGCTGGGTCTCCTGACAGCACCCGCAACGGCACCGCCATACGTTGATCATGATCAGCATCATCTGGATCGCCCTGGCGAGGCTACAACAGATAGCACATAATCATTGATATTGGTAAGGGTCAAAACTGGGAGCTCAAAAATAAGCTTTAAGGCATCTTTAGGCGGTAGTAGAATGTAGTAGAATATGAGCGAAACGAGTGAATACGACTACATGGTACAAACATGTACAAATAACATCAAATTGTATGAAATGAGCAAAATCTGTGGTTCCGAAGATTCCGAAGGCTTTCAATGAACCACACACCCCTATATCGATAAATCGATAAAGCCACAAGATTCTTTAAGGCACCTCACGGCCAATTGCATAGCGGCGGCCATTGCTCCAAACCTGACGAAGGAGTCCAGCTGTTGTTTCAGAAAAGGGGCCAAGAGTAAGGCCATGCCACAAGGGACTGGATAAACCATGGTAAACCTCCAGATATTTTTCGCATTGGCACAATCTTCACAAAGCTGCAGCAGTTCTCGGAAATTCTGCAATGCCGCAAAAAAGTATGTCCTGTTTCCACTTCGGCCTCAAATAGAACATCCTCACCGTAGTATTCGGACATTTGATTTGCAATGGACCTCAGTTTCCGCAGATTCCAAACGATCACCTCCAAGAGGAATGGTACTAAGCCGAGCGGTTGGACGGTCAGCCAAGGTCCAAGCGACATTTCCATTGGAGGTTGGGATGGTCCACTTTCCGGAGTATTCCTCAGTGAAGTTTCCCGGAAAGTGGTGGTCAAAGGGTATTGTAGCCTGAAATAGAAAAATGGGATTGAATGGTTTGCCACGAACAACACCCAAACTCAAAATTGTTGGTCTTCCCTTTGATCATCGGTATTTGACCGTATTTGAGCCATACCCAAATCATCCCCAGCATCACCCAAGACATCACCCTGCGGGTTTGGCCGATGCTCAACGCCCTTTGGAGCATCCCAGGGCATCACTTTGGAGTGCCACGTCACTGAGCTTCCACTCTTCGCATTGCTAAGTGGGATCATCGATCATTCCAGCAGATTACTTAGCATTGTTGGTGGCTCATAAACCCATAATAGCCATAACCATCCGTAACCCATAACTCCAATCATGGTCAGGAGATTGTGGAAGGGAAAGCTCAGCTGCGAAATCAGGCTCCAGCAAAACTGGCTGGAGCAGAAACTAAGAAATCACATGGGTGGCTCTGCTCCTCTTTCAAATCGCTGTGCCATTGCTCTGCCGGTCCATCATGCTCGTAGTACATGAGAGCGTGCATGGAGAGCAGAAAGTCCTGCTACTCCGAAGGAAAGAAATACCACAAAACTCACAACGGCCCCGGTCTTGTTTCACTGGAATGCACTGAGATGCGTCATCTTATAGAACGAAATAGCATTCAAGAAACCGAATGAGCATGTCTGAAAACCCGTAAAATGGCAGTTTTAGAAAGTAAATGATTATATATAAGCCATAAAAACATGTCCGGACACCCCTATTTGCAGACAAACCACCCACCCATATATTGGCTAAAAACAATTACTCAATCTAGCAACCCTATGCAACCCTTCATACTTGTAGCCACGAAATCTCCTCTGTGAGCTTGGGCACTTGTAGTCTGGACTCTTCTGCCAATGGATTCCAAAGCTGAACTGATACCTGGGCGCTGCGTGCAATTGCTGATATAGCACAGCAAACATTGGCCATTGTAAACTGGAGGCAGCTGAGGTTGAACTTCTCCAAACATGTCAACAACATGTGTATTGTATCAGAGTGAATCAGAATATACTGACAGTACCTGTATTGTGTTCTAATCATCATTTTCCAACAATCTCAAACGCGTTTTGCGTGGACGTTCTACTCCAATCTTTCTGTAAATATCTTTCAATTCCAAGCCTTTTCACATCTTTTTGCCATCCACAGTCCAACATCACCAGCAAATTCCGGAAGCTGGGAAGCCTCCATCATACCGAAGAAGAAGATAGTGATCAGGAAAAAGACAGGAGGTGCAAGACAACTTGTGGACAATGCAGAGCCATATGAAAGCAGCAAGAGGTTGACCATAATCACCACTGTCAGCAAGTGATGATATCTGAAAGGTAACCACAAGTTTCTTGTCTCCAAGATTTCCTCAGTGGGCCGAGACATGTCCGGTCAGTTTGCCTCGGGGCCAATGAGCCCCCCCGGCCTTTGCCCTTAATGATACTGTGAAAACATCGGAAATTGCCACCGATGGAGCGCCGAGCATCCTGTTGGTAGTCTTTCATGGCCAAAACTCGGCCCATCATTTCGCCAAGGACTTTATCACTGACCTGTTCAAAAGACAGAGTGACAAGTAAACTATGAAAGAAGCCTCCTGGCTGATCAACTTTCTGAACAACTTAAATACTCCCACAAGTCACAAGATCTCACCATGGCCTTTAAACTGCCAGAAACCATGAAGAGCCTTTGACACCTTTGAAAGGCAAAAACGTCCCTGACAATGAAACCATATATCTCTTGTTTGAACGACACATTCCGAAAACACATTAGTGCACCTTCACCTCCCCATCATGGCCAAGACTCATAAATACGTTGCATCGATTGTCGAGTCCCCCAAAAAAAGTTCCACTCTGTCATGTAAAATCATGTCACATCATGTTATTTGTCCATCATTTGTCCATCATTTGTCCATCATTTGTCCATGATTTGTCCATGTCCCCAGCCTCAGTGGCTACCAGGTGCGTGACCTTTTGCAGCAACAGCCAACGTCGCGCCGGGCCCATCCTCCTCAAAGGCTCCACCTCGTAGCGTTTCACGAAGCCCCGCGCCACCAACTTGCGCCAGGCGCGAATGGAAGGGCCTGGCGCCGGGGCCACCCATGGGCCGTCACCGGTGGTGGGGTAATCAAACAATTGGTAAATAGATGTAAAATGATGTTACTGACTAGTTACTAGTTCAAGAAAACAAGGCACAAAGTTGGAATCGTTTTTCAATTGTATTCTGTTTGTTTGGGAACTCTACACTACTGTGGAAGCCCAAAACCAAGCTGTGGCGACAATTCGTATGTATATAATGTAATTCCGTTAAAAAAAACAACACAAGACCTGCACAAGTGGACCGCTTCGATGCATTCGAAGGAATTCATGAAATCCCGGTCCCCCCACTTTGGGACAACCAAAAATTCCCTTGACGAAACTCTAATGGCCCCAACCACAAATGTTGGGCAAGTCTGCTAATTGTCTGATCCAACATCCATCTTTTGATTCCCCAAATATCCCTTTCAATCCCTATGAGGGTTGATATATCCCCATTAAATCCCATTATATAAAATATATTAAAATCCCGCGAAATTCCCACAAAATCCCCATCTCTGGTGGCTTAAACCATCCAGGTCTGGAACCAAAAAAAGCTGCAGTCCTTCGGTCAAGGTCAGTAGGGCTGTCAGGGCCAGCCATCTGCTGCAGAGTCTGGACCCCTTGGAACTTAAGAACAAGCGCGCCTGCCAGGGGCATGTTGAGTCAAATATGGCTTGTAGAAGACATTTCAAATGGCAAAAATCATGTTCCTAATATGTTTTAAGCATTTCAAAACAATCACATTTTGGGTGCCCTACTTTCAGTCAAACCCATCTTGGAAATATCATAGATATCATAGATATCATGAGGAGGGTTGATTCTTTGTCATACGCTGGTCGCAAAAAGAGTCAAATAGCGACAGCACTGCAAAGACAAACATGGTTGAATGTCTGAAATGTGGCCCTCCATCACTGATCTTCTCTACATGTGGTGAGTCGTTAGGAGTCGCCGTGTTGCATCATGCACAAATCCCAGGGATGAACTGACATTGAAGTGAACAGCCGGAAGCTGCTGGTAAATGGGGGAACCAATCTAAAAGCAAATTTGTTTGATTCCCAATTCCCTCTGTAGTCCATCTATATAGAGCGTTCTACAGCGCTGTGTGCTGGTGCCCCCACGAAGCGCAGCGCCTGAAAAGCAACATCATGTGCGGAGCTCAGCATTCGTGTAGTCAATGTGCAAATAAGTTGATACCTCACAGACATCACAGAATTGCTGATCTCAAACCCTGGAACTCAAAGACTTCCACATCGAGGACCATAGAGGGATGGACCATGGGACATACATGGACATACCATATCCAAATCTGACATCTCTTATTCATCCGTGGTCAAACTTGCGTTCAGACTTGTGTTCAAACGACATGATCAGCCAGGATCTGCCCGGCAGGCGGTCATCCCCAACCATGGTCATTCGCACCTTCCGAAGCACTGGTGCACATAGAAGGCCAGGAGGGTCGTGCCTGGACAAGCGTTTGGCCATTGCTGGCCATGACCGCGCATGGATGCTCCATTATTAAAAACTTTGACACTTGGTCCTCTTCACTGTTCCAGGTATTCTAACTGAGCTACTGATCATTGTCAGCATCTTTAGATCCACCCAGTCGACGCTGATGTTTGACCCCAGGTCAAAATTCACCCCCTGGTTGCTGCGAAGCGAAGCATGTTCAACTTGAAATGCCTGGGCTGTGGGCTATTCTTGGAATCGACCTATACGACCCATAGGACCTACAGGAAGGTGCATTGAAAGATCCTCCCATATCAGTATCGTGACTTGGCTGGTTATCAAATTTCATAAGCATGAAGACATACTGTTCGAAAGAGAATCAGACCGCAAGGCGGTCAGAATTCTGCATCATAAAGTCAAAATAGGTCAGTACAAAGCCATTCTTACTTGCTTGGCTGAAGGCTGCTACACTGCTGCAGGTTTCCCCCATTGGTTTCATACTCCTAGCGTTCATGTCCTCTTGCATCCCGACAGAACATTTGAAGCATACAAAAGGCAACCACAACACCATCTGTGGTTCAATGCTCCTATCTCGGTGTTGGGTGGGAATAGCCTTCGTGCGATGGATTCCCTACACATCTTGTGAAACCCGGTGCATTCTCCACCAGTGCAGACAAGTCTACACCCCATGTTGCCAGGTTGATGCCACAGAAGAACCACAGCTCACTTCGACTCAAGACTTGTGGGAGACTGGATCTCCATAAATCCCAAATGATGGGGAACAAGCCTTCTGTTGCCTCCATTGACTCACCCTGAGCCTGGCGACACGCGGGATCACCGGTAGAACAGTGAAAAGATGGGAATAGAAATGGAATAGATATGGAATAGATGGGAATGGAGTCTCTAACCCTACCAATTCAGATGACAGACGTGAAGGAGACATGGCTGTGGCATGCTGTTGCTATCTGTGGTTATCTGTGGCTTCGAACTCGACCCCTTGAGCGCCTTGTTGCCGTCCATCGCAGGGAGCAATGAAACATAAGGAGGTGAAGAGGCGAACGATGTCATGTGACCAAGAAAAGTGGGTGGCTGCATCATTGTCACAAAGGATTCATGCACCATGCATTGGCTTGAGGACATGGAGAGACTCTGCCGGAGCAGCTTCTTGGAATTCAAAAGGTCTTTGCAATGTGCTCATGTCACAGATCTAAGTATTTATTGCTGTTAGCTCCCTGACTTTGAGCTGCAAACCGCGGGAAAAAGCCAAGTCGCGGCCTGTTTCATTGGTCAAAAAAATACAATAACAAACAAACAGCTTATTGTTCTATTCAGGAGGCATCATGAGGCAAACACACTATCAGAAACAACCCATGAGATCAAACAAAAACATGAAGCTGTGTTGTAGGACACTAATCACACTTAGGAGGCCACTGTGAGGATGGAGCGGTTGTTGATCCTGAATCCGACCTGATGAGGTTTTCATGTCGAGTTGCAGCTGGACTCGAAAATGTTTGGACCGAGTTTATGTATCAAAGACATAATACGAGACTACTCTGCTAGTGATGGCTGATCATGGCTGTGTCTTCCAGAACAGTACGATTTCTTTCGGAGAGACAGTCAATTTCTGCAGCAAGTATGTGCAGTGTGCGACGGCCTGAGAACTGAAACAAACCGGAAATGCAGCTTTCCTTGGAGTCCGTGCCCATCCTCGTCCTGAAAGTTTTGAGCGTCATAAGCAAAGCGAAGGATTCTACTTCTACCGTACCTAGTCTAATCCTGGGGCAAAGGCGGGGCAATGTACAATGTGGAATGTGGAATACAATGTGGAATGTGGAATAATGAGTTTTTGCGAGCACACTAGCAAATCAAGTGGGTGGAACATGCTGAAACAAAAATAATTCATAATAATTCAGGGTAGTCAACACCCATGCCTTTTGTGCCGCAGCACAATCCACACACCAACCGCTGAATCCAGTTTGATCGCCTTTCCACACTGCACTGGAAGGACCAAAGATGAAGGAGCCTGGTCTCGGGGCAAACGCCAGGACTGGGCGCCGGGCGCTGGAGGTTGTCCAAACATCTGCATCTAAACACAGTTCGGTGAAGACACTCGAGACATCTCGAGACTTACTCTTAAGAGTCTTCGAGACCGTCTCTTAGCATCCAAACTGAGCCAAGCTGTTTTCCATAGATCCAGCTTTGGATGTTTCAAGTTCATCCCAGAAAGCCATAGAAAGCCCACGTTTCGCATCGCCATTTCCACCACCGCCCTGGGCCCCTAAGGCTGGCCGCCTCAGAAGGTGTGGCCGCCGGTTGCATGGCAGGAGTTCCGTTTCGAGGGCACTCGAACCACCTCCTGGAGCACCAAGGGATGATGTGCTTGATCCAAATCTCCGCGGGCAATCCAACCATTCCTGCAGCGGGAAAGAACATCAAGCTGCAAAACTGCCAACAATTCATCAGGGTGACTTTTCCAAAGTACTACAGCAGTAGGATGTAGTAGGCCTAATGTAGGCCTTTGCCTAGTTGAAAGATAGTGTGAGGAGCCACATCTACGCAGGCATTGGAGGCATTGTACAATCTGGGAGGCATCAAGCTGAAGCACCGCCAATTGCAGCTCCCCCAAAGCTGGCACCCTAGGCGGATTATGGCGGACTCCGGGCCTTCTTTTGGTCTGCACAGCAAGCCGGTTGCGACGGTTTGCTTGAAGGAGGCCTCACAAGGATGTCCCATCTTCGGTTTGTAGGGCTTTGACTGCGAAATTAAGTCAGAAATTCAACTTGCTACGAGTAGAAAGGATCAAATTGTGAGTTTAGTAGACTTTGGTAATCTTTGGTCGCTCTCTTCACATCCCAGCGGCATCCAGTAGCACTGTTTGGCTGCATGCACTGGTAGATTTTCTAAAGGCCAAACGAAGCTCATTCAAAACTTGGCTTCCAAACTGGATAGAGCCAGCTTCTCTCCGGGGTCCTTAGTCTTGAACTTAGCCAAGACATCAGTGCTTTCTTTTTCATGGACGCATACTGCATAGATTTTTGATTTTTGATGATTTATCCATTTCATCCTGACTTTGGACATGCACGAGATGTCAAGCCACCGGCACTCGGAAACTAGATCTAGGGAGAAAGGAGGACAGCCCACAAATTTGGAGGAATTGCGCTGAATGAAGACTAGCACAATTTTCGTACAAGCCCTGGAGATCACTTAGGAGGGCAGTGGTGTATTCCCGTTTGGCAGGGTACTGAGTTGCCAGACCATGGGCTTTCGGACAATGAGAAAGTGAAAGGTACACCAGGCAAGCCTTTGTGACACATCACATTCCAGTCTTTGCGTCACACTAACCATCTGATTGAGTCGTTGCAGTAACAAATGGAGAGCTACCCAGGAAAGTATAATGGCTGTGCTGTCGCTTGAAACGATCGCATCATGGTTGTCATCCGATATGAGCTGGAGCTAGCAGCAACTACCTCAGATCTTTGTCAAAACTATAGAATCTAATTAATGATCCATTCTATGGATCCCAAGCAATCTTGCATCTATATTTCATATTTCACCAAACATCAGATTGAATCTGGCCTATGGGTTGGTGGCACTCATTCTCTGAGGCTTCACCTGCGGCACAAAGTGTTTCCAGTTGCCCCCAAAGCTGACTGGTCGCAATTTATCTCTTGGACTGAAGGATCATCAAATGGCCGAAGTTGATCATTCAAACGCCTCATGGAATACCCAAATCTTCTGTGATTGGTCCGAATAGATCTTGAAACCAACATTCCTGTGGCGTACCAGAAGACATCGTGGCTGGCGTCGTCGTGCCACTTTGAGCCTCATGGTCACAACCCTGTTCAATTTCAATTCAGACCTACATAATGTTTTTACCGCACCACCCAGCAGTTTGCTGCATTGCTAGCTGAATCCTTCTGCTGCACCATGTTGCACCTATCTCTGAGGCTTGGCTAAAAAAACAGAAATACATGTTCAATCCCAATGCTCATCATCATATCTTCCCCATGTTTCATCAATGTTTCTCCATGTTTCATCCTACATTTTCGGATAAACCCATGTTGTTTGCCAATGTACCAATTGGCTCCAGCTCAGCGTCTTGAGTGCCAGACCGAGTGTTGCACCTCCTCCGTCTGAGGAGCAGTTCGAGGAGGAGGAGCAAAAACACCAGCCTCGATTTCCCGCTCCCCCAGAGGTGCTGATAATGGAAGGGTTCCATTGGTTTGTCTGAACCAAAATCCCATAGTTTTTCAACATTGTCCTTATTACCTATTGGAGTATACCCGATTTCCAGACACACCCAAATTGGGGTACCCCCAAAATGGATGGTTTATGATGGAAAAAAACATTGAAATTGGATGATTTGGAAGCCCCTCCATTTATGGAAACCCTCAAAGACGATTTAAAAAAAAAAAACATGCTGACCATTCTTCCCTGACTTGATGGGTACACCTCCCTTTCTGCACAATTCATGCTAGATATTGCAGGCTAATGGATGTCCTGATGATGTGAGCTATTAGCAAGGCTAGTGGCGTGTCATGGTCCCAGACTTGGCTCAAGTCCCTGGGTCGTCACAACCTGTATCTAGCTACTGTCCATCATGAAGGGTTGCTTACAAATGACATTGCAGTGTGACGATGGGATTCACACACACAGACCAAAATATACACATATCAAATATGATATATACAATAATTAATATAGTATATTATACTATTCTAACTATAATGGAATGCTGCCAGGAAATTCGCAGGCGTCGGATTTATTGTCTCACCCAAGATGACTCGTTTCGTTTTCAAATTTGACACTATAGGTAGTAGAATTGCGAGTTTGTCCCTGCGGTNGGATTTATTGTCTCACCCAAGATGACTCGTTTCGTTTTCAAATTTGACACTATAGGTAGTAGAATTGCGAGTTTGTCCCTGCGGTGCCACGGGAATCCAATTCATCTTTTCTCAGTTTACGCTCCTCATTCCGGCCGCCCGTCTTGTGACAAAGAATTGTTCTACCACAATTTAAGATNTGCGGTGCCACGGGAATCCAATTCATCTTTTCTCAGTTTACGCTCCTCATTCCGGCCGCCCGTCTTGTGACAAAGAATTGTTCTACCACAATTTAAGATCTCAATTGAGAAGTGTCTCAGATGCTGAGATTCGATTCATTTTCGGAGATTTCAACGCCAGACTACATTATGTCCAAGACGAGGATCAACCGCATGTGGGGCCATACATTCTAGGAAGGGGCTTGGATTTTTNGATTCATTTTCGGAGATTTCAACGCCAGACTACATTATGTCCAAGACGAGGATCAACCGCATGTGGGGCCATACATTCTAGGAAGGGGCTTGGATTTTTTGAATGGTGCGTCCCCAAACACCCTTGAGAATAGAGAGCTGTTTCTTGAATTTCTGAAGTCTGAAGAGTATTGGGCTATGAATACACATTTCCTCAAAGCACCTAAGCACCTTTGCACTTATTCAGAAGTTTCTAACACAGAAGGTGGCCCCCCTTGGGACGCAACCAGATATGCGCAAATTGACTATGTCCTTGCTCCGTNACAGAAGGTGGCCCCCCTTGGGACGCAACCAGATATGCGCAAATTGACTATGTCCTTGCTCCGTCAAGATGGAAAAACGCTGTTAAGAATGTGGAGTCCCTTCCGGACGCTCAGTTCGATTCCGACCATTTCATGGTGCTCGCTTCGATCCATGTGAAACTTAAATCTTCCAAAAAATCACGGTTGAGATCCCGTTTTAAATTCAGGAATCCGTCTCCGGAGCAAATTCAAGATTTTAATGCAACATTATCGAGAGCATGTCATTCACTATCGGACATTGATGTAGTCTCGGATCCCACTGTCTGGTTGCGTGAGTTCAATAATAATATTCTGGCCTCTGCCNACATTATCGAGAGCATGTCATTCACTATCGGACATTGATGTAGTCTCGGATCCCACTGTCTGGTTGCGTGAGTTCAATAATAATATTCTGGCCTCTGCCAAGAATTCTTTTTTACCTGTTCCGCGGGAACAGCGGAGGTCATATTTGTCACATGAGACTTGGCAACTAATTGAACTCAAACGCCAGTACCGTTTATCAGGGCAGAAACAAGCTGAAGCTGAAACTAGAAGACTTGCACGGCGTTCCGCTAGGAGAGACAAAGTCGCATGTTTGGTTGATTCTTTTGAACAAGCTCAATATGTACAGGAAAAGTGGAAATCCATTAGGTCTGCCAGAAGTGGAAATCCATTAGGTCTGCCAGAAAGAAGTTCACTCCTCGCTTTGTTCGTTTTAAAAACCGTCATGGCCAATATATAGACTTTTCGCAGAAAGCTTCGGCGACAGCTGACTACTTGGCCAATGTACAGTGGCAACGCCCGGAACCTTGTCCCACAAAAGACAATCCCCGTAGGATTATTTTTGATGACCTCAACCTCGATGATTCTGTCTTTACCTTCAATGAACTTAAGACTGTCTTAGCAAAGTTTAAGCAAAACAAGGCTCCGGGCCCAGATGACATAACAGCCGACCTGTTGAAACTTTTCGATGATGGAAACTTGCAACTAGTATTGGGTCTCCTCAATCATTGCTGGAACAACTCCATTCTTCCAACAGACTTAGAACTCGCAAGTGTCACCTCAATTTTCAAAAAGGGAAACCCCTCATTACTACAAAATTATAGGCCCATCTCTCTGCTCAGTGTGTTTTACAAGTTATTTGCGGCCCTAGTGCTGAATAGGCTTCGACCNAAAGGGAAACCCCTCATTACTACAAAATTATAGGCCCATCTCTCTGCTCAGTGTGTTTTACAAGTTATTTGCGGCCCTAGTGCTGAATAGGCTTCGACCGAAGATTGATCCGTATGTATGGAAAACTCAATTTGGGTTCCGTAGAGCGCATAGCACCCAACAAGCTATCTTTTTAGCAAGAAGAGCTCAGGATCAAGCGGAGATGAGTGGTGCCAATTTAGTNNNNGAGTGGTGCCAATTTAGTTTTCACATTATTGGATTTTGAGAAGGCATTTGACCGTGTGGATCAGTCAAAGTTACTTGAAGCTCTAACTAGGCTGAATATTACTGGAAAGACACTTGGCGCCATTCAGGCTATGTACAGAAATCCGCGTTTCTACGTCAAAGATGCCGTAGGTG
>BGPT01000989.1:71885-150427 GCA_003297045.1 Symbiodinium sp. clade C Y103 | reverse complement strand
CCGTAGGGTAAAATGAAGCAAGTGTATGCTCTTTGCAGCATATCGGCTTCAAGCTCCCGCCCTCCCTCCCGATTATGGGAGTGGAAGGGGAGTATGTTCGGGTTCGTGGAAACCTGCTTCGTGTTTTTTGTTTTTCGTGGAATACCTGAGCTCAGTCTTCCTTGGTGTGGCAGGGAAGTGCTGGGAGGTATTAATGGGGGGTATTATCTGTTTTNGCTTCGTGTTTTTTGTTTTTCGTGGAATACCTGAGCTCAGTCTTCCTTGGTGTGGCAGGGAAGTGCTGGGAGGTATTAATGGGGGGTATTATCTGTTTTTCCTGGTGTGGCGGAAAACAGTTAATACTGTGCCCCTTTATCCCCTGAAAGGTGGGATTGAAGGTAACCCGGTGAAGGGTTTTCGGTTAACCCAGTGAGAGGTTATTCAGTGAACCCCCTGGTGAAAGGGAGGTTTCATTATTCATTTTCGAATTCTTTTAATTTTGTGACAAATCACTGCTCTGCGCAAAAGAGAAGCAACGCAGCTGAATTTTTATATNGTGAAAGGGAGGTTTCATTATTCATTTTCGAATTCTTTTAATTTTGTGACAAATCACTGCTCTGCGCAAAAGAGAAGCAACGCAGCTGAATTTTTATATCTCGGCCCCGTAGGGTAAAATGAAGCAAGTGTATGCTCTTTGCAGCATATCGGCTTCAAGCTCCCGCCCTCCCTCCCGATTATGGGAGTGGAAGGGGAGTATGTTCNCCGTAGGGTAAAATGAAGCAAGTGTATGCTCTTTGCAGCATATCGGCTTCAAGCTCCCGCCCTCCCTCCCGATTATGGGAGTGGAAGGGGAGTATGTTCTGCGCAAAAGAGAAGCAACGCAGCTGAATTTTTATATATATACATATGGATATTGAACTGATTTCTATATGGGTTTGTATCAAAATGGGTTTCCAATTTTGATTAGCTTTTGAATTCAGAACATGATAAACCAGGATTGTTGGGGTGTCCAAATCTGAGACGACCCCATCCTTGTCCTGATTGCCAACCTCCTGGATCATGAGATAAATTCAGGACAACAAAGTGCTTGCAACACCGGAAGTAGAACATGGACCTATACTCGATTCCATCTCTGAAACCAACCATGGAACCCGGAAGTCATCCGGTGAAGCTGGTGCTAAGCCCCAATCTTTCTACAGGACAAGGATCTTGTTGTGTGAAGTGGTGAGTCTCATGAAAAAGTCTGGATTTTATTGTGTGATGCAGTAGCTTAGGGTTCGCATGGATTTTACAACAGGTTGGCCAGCAACAACAATGGCATCGAACTCTCTCTGCACGACAGGCAGATGGATATCTCACTCATCCAGAGGAAGAAATGAAAAAAATGAAGGCAGGGAATGGGCAGAGGAGCGGCTACAGATGTGCGTCGAATGCGCTGAAACCGACATTTCATTGAAGCGTGAAAAGGAGGTTGCTGCACATTTTACATCACCTGTATTGGCCCTTAGCGGCCATCGACATGTACTGTCTGCGTCCTCGCTGTGAGTAGGTTCTACACCCCCCAAAAAATACAAAAGTTGGACACCGAGAAACTATGGGGGAAACATCATCGGCAACATCCTGCAAAATTTCCCTGTCTTTTTTGAGAGCTTTATGTAGTATGTGTAATGCATATGTATAGATAGTTAGTAGTTGCTATTGCTTGGAAGTAGCAACAGACATAGCAGACGTGATCTCTCACAGCTGACAGACTGTGGTGGAAGCTGCCATCAAGCAGGGAATCTATGTGATTATCGATTGGCACGATCACAATGCTGAGCAGCATCAGGAGGCTGATTGGGATAATGAACTCGGGAGGGGTAGGATTTCTATCTCCTCCACAAACTGAAGGGGCTCAAACACAAGTTAAAATGAGACTTCCCTGATGTGAACAAGCTTGCAGTCCTTACAACTTCAAAGACATCCATATGCGCCTTTTTTTGTACACTGATTTTGGGCAATTGCTAGGAAACCATTCTAGAGTGAGGGCTGCATGCTACATTCTGTAGCTTCTATGCTCATGCCCCCGGTTCTACTGTTTCAGTGACCCCTCTTTCATTTGTTCTCCGCAATTTCCGAGTTGAAACCTGGTTGCAGTGTGACGTTTGATGCCGCTGACTCTTCAATTCCGCAGAGGAAGCTGCCGAATTCTTTAAGACGATGGCCAACAAGCTACATAGCCTTGATGTGAGCGCAATCCCTTCCCTGCCCCCAGTACAACATATGGTGAGGATATAATGGGGATATAACAAACAATTTTTGATTCTCCTTTGAAACCACGGTTTAGTCTTGGATCTAGACCATGTCTTTTGGCGATGACATTCTTCACAAGAGAATCCCTTTGTCCAAAGTAGAAATTGTTCATGGGCCAGCATTCTGCCTCGCTCCCAAGGTTTGGACATTTGCCCAATGTGATTTTTGAGATTTTCAATGAGCCGATTTTTCAGAGCTGGAATGAGACCATCAAACCCTACCATGAGAAGATTGTGTCAGAGTCTCTTCTGCAAACGGCGAGAGTTCAGGCCGTGCCAGGCTTTGGTTCGACTGAATAGGATGCCCTGAATCCATGCTGTTCACATACAAAAGAGCCAAGAGTGTCAAGACGTGCGCATATGCAGCCTGAGACCTTGTATCTTCAGAAACAATTGCGTGTCTAACAATGGGTGTACCCCTAAATGGCCATCCAAATGCTATCGAAAAAAAAACTAAGAATCTGAAAAACAAAATTGGATTCAGGATTTTTCTTGTCTTTTTTTTGCACGATTTTCAGAGCGACTGAGGTGATTCGAGAGGAAAGCTCCAATCTGATCATTTTGGGCACTGGCACGTGGTCGCAAGACGTGGATGTTGCTGCTGAAGATCCTGCAACTTGGAGCAAACTCTCCAGTGTCATCAAAGGTGGCAAGCCGGGAAATCCCCGAACTAAATGGAGGTTATAGCTGGGAAAATCAACGATCAATTGCAAATTTTCCATGGAAATGTTCGATTTCCAGAGGGTACATTCAAAAATTTGATGTCCGGCAGGTTTCTGGGGAGAATCTGGCATACACCATCCATTTCTATGCGAACACGCACAAGCAGGACTCTCTCCTGAAGCTCACATGACTTTTGCAGACTTCATGTTTTTTTCTTTCAATGAAAGCTTCTCATCTCTTCGTGAGCCTGTCTTATCGTGTGGTCCTTTGCTCGTTGCTTTCCCATAGCATGTTGTCTGCAGGAGCTTCGAGATAAGGCGCAGTGGAGCCTGTTGGAGCCAGTCTTGTGAGCATGACTCATCCTTCCTCATCGTATGCAGTTTTGTTTTTTTCTCTAGCACTATGACGATTGCATTGTTCTCGGGTAAACAGCATTTTATGTAGGCCTTTCTTGGAGGTTATAGACGTGATACAGGTCACTTTTTTATCTCCATTCTTGTTGATCAAACGTTACCACTTTGCTGCTTGCATGGGCACCGATGAATAAAATAGGGCCAGAGTATGTCAGAGTCAGTAACATTCAAAGCACCTGCACGTCCCCATGCTGCTGAAATCATCGCATCAGCGTCAAAAGCCCCAAATCACCACCCCCAAAACCACCTTCAAATGACAATACCGGAAGCACCATACCTAAATTGCCATACCTGAATCACCATATCTAAATCACATTGACATGAGCAGATTGAGCAGTGTTCAATTTTTTGGCTGATGATCATTTGAACCAACCAGAAATGGATAAGAGATGATCATCAACTTTTGAAAAGATTGGTTGTTGATCTGATCTTTGCTTGGTTTCCAACGGTTTATGATTCTGGTGCTGTTTCGAAACCCAACTGAAAAAATGGTATGAAAATAAGATGAAGCAACCCGTTGTTCACAACCAGTATACTATTTATCCCATGATCAAATGGGATAGATGTCCTTTTCCCATTAGTTGGTTGATGATCGAAGCTCCCCTCAATGCAACAACCTTTTATAGTGGATAAATGTAGATCCCCCGGGGTAAAGTCACATAGATGTGGAAAAGCCATGGTTTCCCTCGGAAAATTCAGCTACGAATGGTGGCTTTTGGGTGGCGTTGGTCTCCGACAGGTCACCAAGGCCTTAGAATCGGTGGCCATCTTTGCCACCGAGTGGGGCACCTGCGATGCCAGTGGCGATGGCACCTTAAACCTGGAGGAGGCAGCGATGCCTATGGGGAGTTCAACAAAAATGGGGAATTTCACTTGCAAAAATGGGGAGTTGACCTGCCAAAGTGGTGAAAGAACCAAGGCTTTTGAGGAGTTTTCTCCAGTGACTGGATCGGTTGAAGGGAAAATCTTCACAGGAAACCATGGTTTTTCCTCGTCGAATGTAGGGATTTCCTGTAAATTTTCCCTTAAACCAATCTGATGATCCAGACGGTCTTGGGATCCAGAACTGGTGATCAGACATTGCAATCAGAATGACTTGATGGGAAAATCATTTCGGAATTCGGAATTGTCTATTGCCAGGTCGGATTTCTGGTGGGTAGATACACCAGCTATTGGGCTGTGTCTTGACTTGTGGTTTTGATCCATAGGCACATCCCAACAGTTTATCCAGCTGTTCATCGAACCGCAGACGAAGACATGGTTGGACTTCTTTGAACAGCACCAGATTTCAGATGCCAACTGGGCCATTAGCGACAAGCAGGCTGGGCCTGACAGGTGTTGAGCACATGCGAAGCAAGCAGGTAAGCATACGTTCAACATATCCTTGAAATGCCTTTTCGGTGCTGCACGTTTCTCAGTTGATTTTGTGGGGCTTGGTTTCTTTCGAGGTTCAGCTGGGAAAGGAAGTTTCAATTCGTGCTGGAAGAGTGTGGACGTTCACTGCACATGGTGATATTGGCAAGAGTTTGAACTGCAATTTGGAGCTGGACGTCACTAATGTTTTCGTTCTTGTAGATCTCTGAAATGAGGATTAGGATAATGCTGATGATGATGAGGATGAGGATGAGGACGACGATGATGATAATGATGATGATATTATTGATTGGGGGTTATCTATACTCCATTCCAATTGGGTGCGAAAGCGATCACCTACCCCACAGCCAGGAAGCGTGTTCAGCTCTCCTGCCAGGCTTGGATGTTTTGGCTCGGGTTGACATGGCTTGACCCACAAAAAGCGTGGGGAGTTTCGACAGAAATTGGGCTTATATAGGATTACGGGTTACTGTATATCAAGTGCTTTGATGGTTGATGTGTTGGTGTTTTATGGCCTATCACAATGCACTATACCAATCTGATATCCACTGATATCGGAACCATTGTAAACCTCCCTTGTGGCAGGGTGTGACAGAAGCTGGAGTGGGCACTGCTCATGTCTTCCATGTATCCGATTATTCTTTGTGCCGGCTTACGATTCTGATCACTCCGTTGCTTGATGGTCTATTGGGGAAACCTATGCTGACTGAAAAAATCATAGCAACTAGGGATCTGGTGAGGAAGTCAGCGGCACATTTTTCTGGATGAAACCAACACCAACAGAACAGAATAGAGATAGACCTTGATACAAGCCTAAAAACCAAGGATGTACCCCGCGATGATCATGATAAAATCCAGGTAATTTGACCTACTGTGATCCGATTGGCTTGATTCTTTGTGTTTTCCATCCGCCCTGTGATCCTCAAAAGGACTCCACAATTGAGAACCTGGAAATCAGGAGGTAAAGATCATGGACAATCCTGGTGAAACACTTTTCTGTCTGAGTTTGTTTCGAAAAGTAGGGCTCAACCATTCCATCCACTGGTTACAATCACCTCATGTTTTCCCAAGGATGCCACATTTGCAGTGCAGGCATAAATCCACCATTTCTGGAAGCATTTTGGGGTTCCACGTCTCAGGTGCCAGTGGAGATGGTGGCTGGGAGGACTGCGAGCTGACCGAGTCCGGACACTTTGTGAGGCATGGAACTGCTGGGTTTCTGGTGGGTCGCAGGGGTCGTTTTTGAGGTTTGAAGCTATATTCAATCCATCGATTTCATCCATTTTTGAACACATCCCATGAGCATATCAGCCCATCCATGTTGGTTTTTATATCCCCTCTGGTTATTTAACATAGCCATGGAAAATCCCTGAACCAAATGGAGGTCTCTAGCTGGGAAAATCATCCAAAATCAACAATTTTCCATGGCTATGTTAGTCATACAAAAGGGTAAATGTTTTTCAGTTGAGTCATTTTTAAAAAGCACCAGAATGACGTCCCGTCCGCTGCGAGTCTGCCAGGTCGACGCTGCTGGGTGAGCCAATGCTTGATCCGCTGCCGGAGCCTTGCCCAAGGCGAACAAACGCTTGATGGGACCCCCCAAAATGGCTGTTCGAATAGGGAACATGATGATAAACCAATGGATTTGGGATACCCTATTTGCATCTATTTGCAGACAAGCGCATATGGTGATAGAATCCAGAAATTATGCTTGGTTGATGATGGTAGGGGGGTATACTGCTCAATATATTGGGGATTGCAGCGACAATCCATTATGGGGACCCATCAAGAAGGGATTTCTCAATAGGTTTTGACACTGCTCACATGGACCCAAAAGGCAGTAGTCCGGTGTTCACATCAAGTTGAAGGATGTGTGCCTTTTAAACCTCCGGATCCAGAGGTTGGTCGCCTTCTTGTAGCATCAAACGGTTCTCACGCCATGATGCCAGGCTGACAACACCTCCCCCTGGGATGTGCTCTGATTCCACGGACGGCCTGCGGGTTGGCCCAAAAAGCGAGGTATACCCCGAGAAGAAAGCTGTGTTCATGTGGGAAAAATGGGAAAATGATCATCAACCGATGGATTTAGGGGCACCTTATTTTCCGACAAGTCCATGTCGATGAAAACTCACGTTGCTATTGAGGTTCGGCACAAAGGGGTTCTCCAGAAATGCTACCTACATCTCGTGAATTTCTGCTCATGTGATCCCTGACCTACACATGATATTTCCGTTGTGCTCCAAGGATATGTGGGCATGTCTGAAAATGAGGTACACCCATAGAAGTGGCATTTAATAGGGAACATGATGATTAACACTTTGAGTTAGAGGTACCACAACTCACATGGAATAAGCTCCTGTCAATGTCGTTTCCCATGTGTGATGTCACTGGGGGCCGCAGGAGGATTGTTCAAAGACAAAATGTTGCAACGAACTGGGCACCACGTTCCAGACCGAGCAGATGATCTTTGAGCGACAATGCCTTTGCATTCAGAAGAAACAAACAGGAATGGTTGATGTTTTTACGTTTTCGTGCTTTGATGGAAACAGCTATCGGCTGACATCATTAGCACAGAATGATATATTGCTGACCTCTTGAAAAGCTTCAGGTGCTTCCAAAAGAATGATTGGTGGGCCTCGTGCAAAGTAAGCTGCACGCCAGGCGCGTTCACAGTTTCCGCAGTGGGTTTTTCAGCGCCTTCGATGGCGTTTCGAAACTGACTCATGTGAAGGGTAGGTGAAAATCGATGTCTTTTTGTCATAGAAACAGGGGGGACTGTGGTAAAAATGCCCACCTAGAATGGAAGTTGACTTTTTCTATGATCGGTCATATTACACTACACCTAAAGTTTATGTCCTGGAATTGGTTGAATCATTGAAGGGAACACTTGCAGGAAAGCCCAAAGCATTTTTTCTTGGAAAGAATGGTGGTTTCCTGCAAAAAGTCCCTTCAACCTATCCATTGATGATGGTACTCAGCTTTTATGGCCGCATCACTGGGGCATCACAGTCAACTCGCTGCGATGAGGCATTGATCCAAATGATCCGCCAGCTTATGCTTCGCCATGGACTTGTACGGTAGGGGCCCTGGAAAAATGACATGGATCGCCCCCTACCGTACGAGGGGCTTCGCCAAATGAGGGATCGCCCCGTGAAAACTGGGTGTGTCTGAAAATCCGCTATACAGAACTAGACGACCGATGGCCCGAGAGCGAAGAGAAGCAAGTGAATCAGATGTAAGTATCAGGTCAATGTAGTAGAAGATGATGAAACAAAAATGTAGCAGTTGATCTTGAAAGAGATGAAAGATGTGAGATACCAAGATGTGAAGATGAAAGAGAAAGAGATGCATAAATGCGTTTGTCATGATAGAGAAGTAGAGTAAGAGGAGAAGACACGCATTACAGGGAGGAAGCTATACGAACTAGACGGGTTTGATACAAACAGATGAAAGAAGATATAGAAAAGAGAAGAAATTAAACACAGATGCTCTTACGCAGACACACTACCACGAAAAGGCGCACACAGACGTTTTGAAGACAAACACCGGTGGACACTCATCTCAAATGCCTGTGTCAACAGACGCGTTTCCACAAAGAGGTTTCCACACACAGACGCTTTTACACACAAACATCGCTTACACACAGACGCTTTTACACACAGACGCTGTTAGACACAGCAGTGTTTACACACAGAAGTGTTTGCACAGAGACGCTTATTTTACACACAGAAGCTTTTACACACAGAAGCGTTCACGCAGAGATGCTTTTACACACAGACACTTTTACACAGACGCTTTGACACACAGACGCTGTTACACACGATAGCGTTTACACACAGACGCTTTACAAACAGACGTGTTTACACACAGAAGCTTTTACACACAGCCGCTTTTACACACACTCATGTTTACACACACAAAAGGGGCACAGACAATTTTACACACAGACGCTTTGAACAGACGCATTTACACACAGAAACCTTTTGCACACAGACGCTTTTACACGCAGAAGCCTTTTACACACAAACGCTTTTACACACCGACGCTTTTACACACAGACATTTTTACACACAGACAGTTTTGCACACAGAAACCTTTTACACACAGACGCTTTTGCACACAGAGGCCTTTTACACATATACGCTTTTACACACAGACACTTTTACCCACAGACAGTTTTGCAGACAGAAACCTTTTACAAACAGACGCTTTTACACAGAGGCCTTTTACACAAATAGACACTTTTACACACAAATCCCTTTTACACACAGACACTTTTACACAGAGACGCTTTTACACACAGAAGCCTTTTACACACAATCCCCTTTTGCAAGCAGACGCTTTTACACACATATGCTTTTGCACACAGATGCCTTTTACACACAAACCCCTCTTACACACAGACATGTTTAGACACAGACGCTTTTCCACACAGACGCTGTTACACACAGCAGTGTTTACACACAGAAGTGTTTGCACAGAGACGCTTTTACACACAGACAGGTTTACGCACAGACATGTTTACACACCAAAGAGTTTATACACAGACGCTTTTACACACAGACCCTTTCACACACAGACACTTTTAAACACAGACGCTTTTACACACAGACGCTGACACACACAGCAACTTTTACACACACAGCAACTTTTACACACAGAGGCGTTTTCACCCGGACTCTTTTACACACACACACACACAAGCCTTTACACACAGAGGCTTTTACACACAGAAGCCTTTACACGCAGACACTTTGAAACACAGAGGCTCGTCTACACAAATATGTCCCATTATGCTGGGGAACCCGGCGCGCGACACCTCCGGAACTCCTCCAAAACGTCACTTTTCCTGCAGTTTTTGCCACTTTTTCACGATTTGAAAGAAAAAAACAGCCAAAATGTCTCATTATGTTGGGAACCTGGCGCGCGACACCTCAACATGGCGATTTTACCACAGTTTTTGACGATCGAACCTCATTTCGTGCGCACGGGTTGCGCGCGACACCTCAAAATCGCAATTTTTATTTCAGTTTTTTACGATCGAACCCCATTTCGTGCCAGACGGTTGTGCGCGACACCTCAAAATCGCAATTTTGCCTCGCCTCAGTTTTTGACGATCGAACCTGATTTGGTGCGAACTGGTTGCGCGTAACACCTCAAAATCGAATTTCATTTCAGCTTTTGTCGATCGAACCTCATTTCGTGCGAAAGGGTTGCATGTTCGTGATAGCTCGCTGGCATCCCTTGCCTTAAGAAACAATAGAAATTAGCAGAAAAGAGAACAGAGAGAGGAAAGAGAGAGAGGAAAGCGGGAAAATAAGCAGATGTAAGATATGCAGATGTGAAGATATTCTCGGATGTGAAGATATGCAGGTGCAAGATATGATGCAGACGTAAGATATGCAGATGTAAGACATGTAGATGTGAAGATGTGCAGATGTAAGATATGCAGATGTAAAATATGCAGATGTGAAGATATGCAGATGTAAGGTATGCAGCTGTGAAGATATCTAGTGCAGATGTAAGATGTGCAGATGTAAGATATGCAGATGTAAGGTATGCAGCTGTGAGATATGTGGATGTAAGATATGCAGATGTGAAGATATGTAGATGTAAGATATGCAGATGTAAGATGTGCAGATGTAAGATATGCAGATGTAAGATATGCAGATGTAAAGATATGTAGATGTAAGATGTGCAGATGCAAGATATGCAGATGTAAGGTATGCAGCTGTGAGATATGTGGATGTAAGATATGCAGATGGGAAGATATGCAGATGTGAAGATACGTAGATGTAAGATATGCAAGGTATGCAGCTGTGAGATATGTGGATGTAAGATATGCAGATGTGAAGATATGTAGATGTAAGATATGCAGATGTAAGATGTGCAGATGTAAGATGTGCAGATGTAAGATGTGCAGATGTAAGATATGCAGATGTAAGCTATGCAGCTGTGAAGTATGCAGATGTAAGATTTGCAGATGTAGTATGTGCAGTTCCCTTTTTTCGGAAAAACCCTTCGCAGATGCTCTCGGCAAAAAACATGGTCATTGAATCGGGATCATGATGATGAACCAGTGGATTCAGGGGTACTCAAGTTCAGAACAAATCCACATGATGTTTGCATGTCTCAAAAATCGCAATATTTGCGATGGTATAAATAGATGGAAAGACAGGCTGTGCACATCTGTGAACCATTGTGATTTCAGGGTGCTACATGGTAAATCAAGATGCTACCACCAGCTTCTTCGAAAACAAAACACTGGTAGATGCGCCGGATTCCGAATCGACAGTGCTCTGAGGTGCTGACCAGGGATGAAGTGGAAGATGACAGCCAGGTCGAAAATTGGGTGCCTTGCGAAGGGGCTAAGAAGCGTAAGAGTCTGATGTTACCCAATGTTGCCCTGGAGATCATTGAAAGGAATCCTCAAAAAGTAATATTCAGAGACGAGTGAGTCAGTAGAGGTCCTTTCTACCAGCTTTTGGACGTTTGGTGCAGGGGCTGCAGACAGGACATTCACGCTGCTCAGTAGAGACTAGTCTGTCCGAGGTACAAGTGATTCAGTAGATGGGGTTCTCATCGAGAAGACCTTGGTTGGCTTTTCAATATGCAGACTGATGCACACAAGAATCACCAGTCTTTCCAATTTTGCAATTTTTTGAAGTTGGATGATTGACCATCATTTGACACATAAAGGGGGGGATGTACTGTATACACCATTTTCAGACACCCATTTTTTTGACTCTTTGTGTTGCCAAGCCCCTCCGAAGTGGAGGCATATCCTTCAAAACTCACTGCCTGAGTTGCGCCAAAGAGCATCGACGGCGGCAGAGA
Source organism: Symbiodinium sp. clade C Y103 (assembly GCA_003297045.1). Classification (NCBI taxonomy): domain Eukaryota; class Dinophyceae; order Suessiales; family Symbiodiniaceae; genus Cladocopium; species Cladocopium sp. clade C. The sequence goes on along the minus strand of BGPT01000989.1, from coordinate 138,870 downwards.
CGACGAAGACATCGATTTAAAATTCAGAAACACTAGTCTAAGTTCCAAACTGGTATGTTTAGTCACTCAGACATTGGTTGGCTTAGGAACCACAATTGGCATGCTTTCTCCCAGGCTGGCTTCACACCACAAGACGCGATCAACATTCTTATGATGATTTCATGGGCGGATAGGTGACGAGATTTGATTCTGCTAAGTTCGAATGCATTTGGATTGACGAATCGAGGCCACAGAAGCACAGAGAGGAATTCAGGAAAACCTGGGTTTATGCCACGGAGGCGACTCTAAACACATACAGATGCAAGGACATCTTTTGTTGAGTGTGTGTCAGGCTTGCGTGAGTTCCGGGCCTAGAGACTTTGTGGATGCAGTGCCTCCTTTTGTTTGGTTGACACACACCGTTTTGGAGCCTTGGGTGGCTCGCAATTCGTGCCTGTGGCATGAGTAGAAGGGCTGCTTGAACCAGGAGCGCCTCAGAGGCGCCTGTATACATTTCTTCTAGCAACATCACACTGGAATAGATAATATATCGCATTGGAAACCGCTTCTGATTGGTTGAGCACTTGGCCTCTAGACTTCGACCAGTTATCTTCATTAGATACTGGTCGAGAATAAATTCTACTTCAGCCCTGCTCCTCTGTGTCTAAAGGACCAAGTACAGCCGGCGTGTTGATAGCAGACATCCTGAATTTTTTCAGATAGACTGTTATGAATCATGGTTTTGACATGTTTTGACTCTACAAGCACAAAATAGACTGGTCCAATCTGACTACTGCACACTGGTGTTCAAGATTCTCAAGCAGCTCCACAAGAGTTTCCTGCAACCTTCATGGTTGACTTCCGAGTCTTTGGGTTACACCTTCGGCTTTGCCACGCACTCCTTTGACTATTGCAAGCATTGGCAGCAGTTGCTACCAGATATGAACAGGACCAAAATATCATGTTTCTGAGGTATGAACATCCAAAACTCCCAGCTATTTCGGTATGAACTACAGAGGATTCTATGGGTTTTCACCCAGTTGATTCGTCATCCAGAATTTCTGCAACTCCCAAAGACTTCAGGCTCAACAGGGCCAGGCGCCTGCGTGGTGACTCTGGTTGATGGGCCAAAATGACCGCGGCATGCGAGTTGATGATTTGAATACGTCAATCATGTGGCAAAGTCAATGATACCCCCCCAACTGGGCATGGTTTGTATCCATTTGGAATGAACCATTCTTGACCTGAACGACTTTGGCATTTTCCAAAGCCGTGAAACTGACGTGGATGAGATCAGAATTGTGGCACAGGTGGCTTCTAGGTGCTGAGTGCTAATAGTTTGAGTCCCAAAGTTGGGGATGCTACTAACATTCTCCAAATTCTGCAGTAGCAATTTCCGAATTCTGCCTGGAATCCCCCTGGGGCAACTCCAATTCCAGTTGCAAATATCTAGGATATTCTTCATCCACTGAGGTTTGATGTCGGACTTCATTGCAGACCCAGAGTTGTCAGCCCACTGTGAGGCTGGGGATCCATGCAAAGTTTCAAGAATTTGGAGATTTCGGTAGTACCATTCGGTAGTAGATCCAATGTTGGGGTAGCAAGTTTTGGCCAATGCTCATTTACAAGTGGTCTGCGGCCCCTCCGAATTTTAAGATGTGACCAAACACTCAAAGCAAGGGAAAGGTTTACAAATCCATTTGACTGCAAACCTTGTGTCTCAATGTTTTCTCAAGCTGTTCCTCCAATCTTCACCATGAATTTCATCGAACAAATGGGAGATTTCACTGTTACATGTTGATAGTTGCAGAGTGTCTCTGTGGGTCAATGTCCAAATGTTGCATTCCAATGTCTCTCTGTTTCCTTTGAAATTCCTATCAGTTGGACATTTTTTTTGACATTTCCAAAGCTGGGGGCATCGGTGCAGGCAGCTGGTCTCGAGTTGGCTGTCCGTGCCTGGTGGAGAGGAGCCCGAAGCGGTTGCGGTAGCAAGGAGGTGCCTGGGGGAATGTGGGGGGATGGGGGGATCATCTGTCACGTGTATTATCTATCTATATCTATCTATATATGAACACGTATATATATATATAATTGTATCCATACAATTCATACAATATGGTGATATATATATATATATATGATAGCCCTGTGATGTTGGACCCCCCAAAATAAAAACGATAGGATTTGAGTAGATTCCTACTCAAAAGTAGCGATAAGTTACGTATTGGTTGCATAGCGAGGAAACACAGTAGTCATTCATTGATATAGGCATTACCCCTGTGAATCAACCAACAGAGTTTATCTATTCAGCGAGTTGACCTCGTATTAAATACTATATTTGATGGGAACAGAATTTGCCAATTGTAGGTGGTGGTAATCCCATGATGGGAGATATTTCATGGGATAGAACTGGTTCATGACGGACGGTGGTTCTCAAGCAGAAATTCAGGTTGGCGGTTGGTGAACGATGCTTGTTTTTACGTTTCCGGATGGTGGGCAGAACCAATATGGTTATGAGGTACTACTGGGTCTTGTGAGTAAGAGCAAACATCGTGTTCGTCATTTTCTTGTCACTTAGGGGTTCCTTGATAAACAGAATTCTTTATAACTCACATGCAAGAAAAACGACACAACGCAACAGAGAATACGTTAAGCACATAGCAAAATCACGAAGCCAAATCACAACAAACATCACACATTACAAACTCCAATGACCAAGACATGCAAAAACCATGAATTTCCAGGTTTTGATATAAACACATGAAACAGTGACAGAGCAATATTTCCAGGTTCCACTGGCCTGTGACACTTTTTGCGTGTCTGCCTCCACATCGTGCTGAGCCGGTATGGGTTTCACTTTAGGTCGCCTTCATATTTCTATGGTGAATGTACTATGGTAGGGGTGACCCTCCCCAAGTTTTCAGGTGGTCCATAGTAATAAGCAATAGCAGTATCTTGTAATAATAATAGTAATAGTATTAATGGTAATGATTCAGTCATGATAGTAATCATAGTAGTAATGGCAACAATAGTAAGAATACCACAAATCGGAACAATGGCAACACTAGTACAGTAATAGGTACAATGGTAACAACACGACAATAGTATGTAATATTGGATAATAGGAATGATATGAGTTATAGTTATAATAATAGCAATAGATGATTAGTAATAAGAATAACAAGCGCTACTGTTCAATCCCAATTGTTTGGTGGTTCTCCTCGTATCCCCAGATTACTGAGGGTGAGCCCACAGCCCGATGGGGCGCCTTGGGGGTTCTCAAAGTGTGGCTCAAACTGAGCTGGTCATATCCTCAGAAATCAATGTGTTTGATAGTGTTTGTTGGTTGTTCTTATTTTTCAACTGAGTTTGCCAGACTTTTGTGCTTCAGCCCCTTAGTTCGTTGGCTACTCCTCCAGCTTTGTTGGCTCCCGTCATTTTGTTGCTAGGTCCCAATTGTGCTTGGTCAAATCTCAACCATTTCTTGCTTAGATTGCAACATTTTGCTAGGCAAATGCTAGTTTGTTGATGAGATTCCGAATTTGTTGGTAAGAAACATCCCAATCCCAAGTCATTGGCAAGAAGATCGATTCGTGGGTAAACAAATCCCCTCAAGTTGTGCAGCCTAGCCCAAAAGCCGGTGCCGTGCCGCAGGTAGCCTGGCTGAGAAAAACAGCCCATGGTGGCGTCGTGGGTGGTGCCCATGATCGGCTACTACGCTGTGGGTGTGGCAACCCGTATCGGCTGTACGGCTGGTTCACCCCCAACATGATGGTTTGTCAACATATGAGACATTCATGCGGATATCATGGGGATATCATGGGATATGGAACCAACCGTAATTACCTACATCAGTCCAGAAAATGCTCATACCACCTACAGTGCTCCAATTTATGGCAATTTCACTGGGAAATGAAATGAGGATAAATCATTGAGTTGAGGTACCGTATTGTGGACAAAGCCGCAATACGGGCATGGGTGGACAAAGCCATAGTACGGGCATGGGTCAAAATTAAGACCCAAGAAATCGCAGATGGGCTGGTGTTCTTGTTGTTCACCGTCCATGTTTAGCTACCCCAATTTTGAATAGATAGATAGATAGCTAGATAGACAGGCAGACAGACAGATAAGATAAGATAAGCTTGGATAAGATAAGATCAGATAGGATAGGATAGGATAAGATAGATGGGAATAGAAACAATAACAGTAGTAGGACCAGTGGTATATCACCACAGGATTTGGGCCTGTTTCAAAATGGGGATACTTAATTTTATGAACAGATGGCCATTGACTGCGAAAAATGATGGAACATCTCAGGAATTGGTGATAGTGATACCTCATTTTCCTGACAACCTGATATTGATGGGGACATTGCAGTCTCCAAGAAAAATCGTGTGGTTTTACGTCAACCAACAAAAATTAGATTTTGAGCAACGAGACACCTGAGTCATATGCCATTGGTCAAAACGTGCTCATTTTTCCATGTGAAGTGGGGGATGAACATCCAGCTATACGAGCTATGTTGAAGTGAAAACGAGGGAATTCTAGAGTTCGGATCCACAGCCATTTCTTAGTTGTAGTGGCTTCATCAGAGGTTGCCAGCTCAGTACTAGCCAAGTCAGTGCGTGGATTTCGGGATAAATATCATGATTTTTCACCCTCCAGCAAGAGCCTTTCCTGTGATATTTCCCTCCAACTCTCCAAGTTAGCAGTACAATGACTCCGTGTGCGTTTCGAAGAAACATAGGGTGGGCTTCACACGCCGACAAGCCGAAAAACATTAGACCGTCACATTCAGAGGAACAGCAGCATCATCTACTATCAGACCGTGGAGACATTTCCCCCTATTCTGAAGCAAATGGGGATGTCCAAAAAAATGAGCCTGGGAACTGGGAACTGCCTGCCACCCACAGATTTTGATGCGTAAAGCACCTCATTGTTGGGGTGTTTCTTTCTTTTTTTCCCCCAACGCCCCAAATCCCGAAACGTTTTGGCATTTGCTGCAACGCCTCAGAATCCCCGAGCGCGTGCTTCATAGCGGCGTGCAGCTTGGGCAGGTGAGATCTGGCTGCGGATGATACGAAGCATTTTATGGGGAAATTTTAGGGATACCCTACAGCAGAGTAGCCTTTTTTTTGGTGAAAAGAACTGGTACATGGTATGATGATGTACAATGGAAAATGACATAACCAATGGTTCCAAATCTATTGCCAGCAAATTAACCCTGGGGAATCATTGGGAAAATGGATGTGGTACCATTTTCGGATAGATATGTAATCATGTGAATATCAAAAAATGACCAACCAATGACCCAAGAATGACCAAACAAGTATTTCAGTGTTTTCCAGTCCAGGCTCCATAAAAAACTTACAATGATAGAAGTAAGATACAAAGATATGGAAAATCCATGAAATTCCACTATAGATAATTTGTTGGGAAACTGGGAAGCCATGGTTGCTGTCCATATTGATCAATCTACCCCAAATCCATTTGCTCAGTACCAAATTAATGCCACAACATGGCTACCGTTCTCTTCATTTTTTGGGCTGCACCAGGGGTTTCATCCTGTCTCAAACTCTGGGAAACCTCAACTAAGATGATTTCTTTACTTAGAAACAGACCAGCAAAAGGATGATTCAGCACTCATGAACTCATCAGTTAGTGGTTGAGCCAGCCATTCCAGCCATTCCAGCCATTGCCGGGTTCAGTTGCCTCGGGGGACCGCCGCCGGGAACAGTCGTAGGTTTTAGCGAAGGACAAGGGCGTCACCAAGAATTGGCAGGACGTCGTAGCATTTGGGCATCGAAGAGCTGTGGCTTTGTGGGTGACCTTGTGGCCATGGAAAAGTATGCTGACCAAAACTTTGACTTTTTGGGTGTCGAAAAAGAATACAGATTTGCTGGCTATGGCACCCGCTCCGCTGGTGCTTCTTTTGGGCCAACAGCCAAGGCAAAAATGCAGTTCCCTGGTCAAACGTCGCAGGGTTCTCAGCTGATTTTCCGGAAATCTTCAGGGCTGAGAAGATGGCAGTGGAAGTTCTTTCCTGCAAATCACCAATACTTTTGGAACATTCAACCCTGTGAATGCGTGTTGTTTGCAGCTGTTTGTGATGTCTTCGTGAACTCTGCGCTCCATCATCCCCTCCTCCTGTGCATGGTGTGTGAGGCAGACACCGGATTCAGCCCGGTGTGCCCGTTCTAAACGGCTGTTCCAAGAGAAGCTAATGGAGGCTGCTGAGCTGCTTTTCGCTGGGTTTTTGGGCACTTACACAGTAGAAATGCGCCGTGTTTTTGGCATATGTCCTAGGGCAATGGAGTGAAGCCCCAGAGATGATTATATAGAGTCGAGTGATTATCTCGTGTTCAGAAAGGTGGAAAGTTCCGTTGCTGGCACTTCTCTGCACACTTCGCACTTCAAGTCGCTACTGTCTGTGAGGAAGTCAGTGACCACTTCACGATTCGAATGCCAAGCATTCCGGGCACCAGTATGCAACTTACACCCAGGAGCGATGACTCGTCTTTCCTGTGCCATGAAACCAATTCTGTTTGAAAATGGGTATGATTCTGTACATATGTATATATATATATATAATGTATATATATCAAGTGCAAAAACTCGCAAGTCTCCTGGGTAAATTGGAGATGTTTGAACCATTGGATTTTGGAATTTTTGGATGCAGGAAGTCGATGACATCGCCTCGTACTCCAGCATCCCGTGAGGCGAGGGTGGCGATTCACCACATGATTCCCTGAGGTAACCAAAAGATGTGGAAAAACCATGGTTAGTTTGGCACATGATCTAGAGTCGTGGTGTTTTATCCATTTGTATGTTAGAAAAAACAGGAGGGTATGCAAATTTGATGATATACCATATTTGTATAAGCATTTTTTTGATATATGGTCGGCAATATTTGATGATATTATGATGTGCTTTGACTCAAAAACAATTAATAATACATTTTTCTGATTTTTGAGTTGAATTTTAGATATTTGTTTTTGCATTGCATTGCACGACTTATTGTTCGGCAGGATGGAGAAGCTGAGAGGGCTCTTCCATCCTCTAGGTGCTCTGTTTGGTCGGAGATCTGTTTTTGCAGGTGAACAAAGCAATGCTGCAATTCAGATCGGTTACTTTTTTCCCTCTCTTGTATACCTTGCAGGCAAGCATCTCGAAGTCGATGAATATGCTCTAAGAGACATGCATTGGATGGCAGAACATATCACAAGATTTCAAACTAGATTCCAATCAGGGACCCAGTGGGATCTACAATTCCGGAAACCAGTAGATTCCTCATTACAATAAAGAGAGGCCTGAATCAAAATTGACCACAGTGCTTTGGGGTTTCTAAGTTTCAAGGGCAAAGGAAAGGCTGACAAGGTAGACAGGCCAAAGCATGTGCAGTGCTTGGCCGCATTGTAGTCATCTTCAAGTGTTGGGAAAGCTGGTCGCAAGAAATGTTTCCAATAGCACTTGAACCTTTCAATTAACAGCTCAAAGCTCTGACCTACATCAAACACACCAGGAACAAAACCATCTTCACTAATGACGTTGATCATGAAGAATGCCCATGGAATGTACTCAGACAAGTAACCAGAATGCTGCAATTCAGATCGGTTACAGTTGGAGATCTGTCGGTTCTGTAATTTCCCATGTTGGCAAAATCTCACTTTTCTATCTTTTTAGAGTTTGCAGTGATAAGAGGCTGACATCAAAAATGCGTGCATGTGCTTGTCAAGTCTAAGCTGCTTCGGTGGCAGTCCATGTTTTTTTAAAGATGGTATGGCTTTGACCTTTGGTTTCTCAATCTCTGAAAGCTGTGAGGACTGAACATATCAATGCGGGGAATGTGGAGAACTCAGAAGCTGGTCAGCTTTGAAGCCCATCTATGCTGGATTCAGACCCTGCTATAGATTTGATTGAATCGCCTCAACATTCCATGAAATCCCATTAAATTCATATTATAAAATCCCAATATCATCCCCTCAACAGATCGCTGGTTTCCCCTTAGATATGGCAATAGCCAATGGTCAGCTCAGGTTCCAGATGTACAAGTTTAGACCTGAGCCATAGCAGCTGTGGTCTGTTGATTCGCCATGTCTTGCACTGCTGCACTGCTATGCTTTCCCAAGTATTTTCAAGCCAACATAAAAAACAACTGCTTTCTACACTTGGATTTTTCATCCCAGTTTGTCATATCCAGTTTTTCCATCCCAGTTTGCCCTGCCAGTTAAATTACAAACCGCACCATGGGGACATCGAGGTTTCTCCACCGGGCAGCACCTCGGCAAAGGCTGGAAAAAGGGGGGCTTTCCGGGGATCATCCCTGCGGGATGTCTTGGGGAATAGCCCCCCCCAAAATTCGTGTTTGGATGGGAAAATCTTGAGAAACCAATGGATGGAATGGGGTATGATATCTTCAGACAAAGCCGTCCTTTTCCCCTTTCAAATGGCCTAAAACCACTTGGGGTTTAAAGAGCGAAACACCCACCCCCAGCCACTCCGACACAGCAATGAATCGTGTCCCACGGCGCAGGTGCGACCCTTGCAGGCGAGTTTCCCGTTTTTTTGTTGGTAGACTCAGCAGGAAAATATGGGAAAACTCCGAAAAACATGTGGGTAGAAAATACATTTTCCAACGTAGGATGTTTTTTGAGATCTTTACTCAAAAGGTTGCAATGATGGGCTTTGACATGGATTCAAGACATGTTGCTGCTTTCTAGGTGTGGCTGCTTCATGAGAATGTGAATCATCTAGCTTGTGATAAGTCGTTGACTAAGGCATTGATTAAGTCATTGATTAAGTCATTGATCAACAGTAGTGGAGCCCCCAAGAAACCAATATGAATGGTGTCCCCCGTCCTTTCGACGGTCGCAGGGAATGCGCCCCAAATTTCCTGCCGAGAGCTGCAAGGCGAGCGGTGTGACACTGTGGCTGTGGTGAACAAAAGTGGAGGGTGCAGCCACGACATGATGGCGGATATACAGAAACCATTTCTAGGGATATCAGGGGGATATGATGAGGATATAATGAGGATCGAATTACCAACATCAAATCATCCATTTGAAAAGCTATGGTTGGGGATGACCATCAACGGCCTAGCCGTGTTGAAGAGAGGGCCTCCAGGGGTGAATTCTGGATGGCACTGTTGATGATGATCCCAAATCCCAATCATCCCAAAGTTGGTTTAAGGGAAAACACACCGAGCTGATACATGGTAAAGACAAATTGAGTGTCAGAACAAAAAACCTTGGTTTATTACGTTTTAAGTGAATTCACGTTCACAAACCCATAAAATCTCCGTTGTGATAACCAAAACACAGGATGGCTACGAGCCCCTGCAGCTGCCACGAGCGATGAAGGTGATGCCCTCTGGGGAAGGTGCATGATTTCTAATGGAATTCTAAGCAAGCAATGTTCGGGAATTTCACGATCCAAATTAAGGGATTTCACCATCAAAACTGGGGATTTTTCCCATGCAGAATGAATGTGGGTCTGTCTGGAAACGGCTTGTATACCCCCAAAATTACACAATCTTAAGGGAAAAAAATGAGGTTCCAAACTATGACATTTTGAGGTATCCAATTTTCAGACAAACTCACAGAGTCTCTTCTCAGAGAAAGGCTTCAAGAACTCCAAGTGAGAAGAAAGGATCCCAGCCATGCGAAACTGATTCAGTGGGCTCAACTGGTAGTCAGTAGAACCACCGTTCACACACTTAGCAGGTGCGGTGAACCGGAATGGAATGATTGAAGCAGGTAATCTACAGTATGTCGGTAAAATTATGTAAAATTATTGACCCCCGAAAATGGATGGTTTAAATAGTTTAGTTTGAATACTAAAATACAGTATACTGATGAAAGAATGGATGGATTAACATAAACACCATTGTGTCAATGGATAGTCAATGAACTACTAAGAACCATGTGTGTAGTAATCATTATATATAAAATATACCTACTATATAAACCATAGTATATATGAATCATACTAAACATTGCTCAATAGATGGTGAATGGATGGTTTATGCCTTCCAGCCCTTGCTCAGGTGAGACCCAAGCTGGACACCGGGGGGCTGGTGAGCTATAAGCTACGCGTAGCTCGTCTATGAGGGATTGAACTAGAATTTAGAGGCTTATGAACCAACTGTATGGAGTCTCCTTTGAACCAATCCATTGAGGTTATATAGGAATTATTAGCGTCATTCGCACCTGGTACCCTTCTTACTGCAGTATGGCAGCGTGTTGCTAAGCGCAGGACACTGATGCCCTTCAATCTCGGAAGGCCGGGAGACATCCATGCATGAATTTTTCGCTGGTTCCGGGCTGCACACATTTCGGATATTTGGGTTTGTTCGAAGGTATGCCCAAAATTAGATGATCTATGTTCATTGTCCCCCATTAATCTAGCGGTTTGATGGTATGCCCCATTTTCAGATCAAGCACTGTGTGAAGTCGCTTCCTCCCACAGGAGTTAGCCAATCGCGTAGTCCAAGCCCGCGGCTCAGTCAAAACAGATGCGCGACGGATCCGCCACAGTGCAACATGTGTGGATGGGATTTGGAGATTTGGAGTTTGGCTGGTGCTTTCACTTGTATCATCTTGTATCTTCAAATGAATCGGGATCATCCAGTGGAACAATCATCATGTTTACCCTCAAAATCCCAAATGCTCTGGTGGTTTGTCTTTCACCAGTTTTTGCTCCAGGAAGGCGATTCCAGTAAGGCACGGGCAGGGTTTTACCAGGCAGAATGGAGACAGGGCTTTCGGATGTTTATCTTCTGGTAAACTAACATTGTTGGCAGTGTCTCTCGCCCTCTTTTCCATAAACCATCCAACCATGGGAGATATTTTCTAGCCAGCTGTGTAGGACTCATGTTCCATCCTGATTTGTGTGTAGCGCCCCCTCAAACGAATGCTATACCCTCTTTAAAATTACGTTTTTAAAAGCTGTTCCCCAGATCTGAATCAAATACAATCACACATTTAAGTAAGGATTTTAATTGGCGACGATTGAAATCCAATTAAGACATTTTTTTGCCGGTGAACTTTTAGTACTGGTAGTACTTGTAGTACTTCAGTACTTGAAGTAATTGGGGTTCAGCATGTTGATTGCATTCCCTTTTGCACCTCAAGTTGTTGTTTTTTTTTAATCAAAGGTGAAACAGGAGAACGAGAAAGAGAAAGAGCAAGAAAAGAGAAAGAGAACGGGAAGAGAGAGAGAGAGAGAGAGAAACGAGGAAAAGGAAGAGGAAGAGAAAGAGAAGGTTGTTTTTTAAAAGGCTGTTCTTTCGTCTGTTGGCTCCAGGATCACCTCAGAAAAGGTTTGCTGTAATTGTGAACGCTGAGATTAAACCTACTATGTAAAGTGAATTGGACCCTCTCATGGTCCAGTGCCTTTTTCAAATTTGTGGAAAAGCTATTCTTTAATAAGGGTTTAATCTGAGATTGGGTCCTTCAGGAAAGGCAGACAAGCAATATGTATTTTCAGAAAAAAAAAACATGCTAGGTTTTTCACACACAAACATGTTTCCCCGAGGAAAAACATGGCCTGCCATTTTTTTTCACAATAGCGAACCGGAAGATCAAATCAAGGGTGCTGAATATTTTGGAAATTTCTAGCCACAAGGGAACCTAGCTACTAATTCGGATGCACCACTACCTTGATCCCCCAGCCTATGTGTGGAATGTAACAGCTGACGTGCAAATGGGACGTTCTTTGGAACAAATGAACTTGCAAAACATCTAAATTATCAATATCTATCGAATGAAATAATGACTAAGGTCCTTTGAAACCAGTGTCCCTTTCCTGGTGCTTCGCCTGTTGGATTGCATGCGAAATTCGCAAACTAGATTGCCAACGATCTACTGTATTCCTTCCATGTTCCTTCCTCCAACTTGATATCCATCTTACTGTAATCTACCTTGCAATTGTCGCATACACCTTTGCAATTGTCAATGCTTGAATTGCATTCGATCTCACCATCGGCAGGGCAAAGAAAGCGTCACTTCCTCCTCCCCAACCTCACCGAAGTCGAGAAACTTTGCAGAGATCTTCCAAGCCACAGCCAGCAAAATGCTAGTGACTTGACGGCAGTCGGAAACGCATACCGATGCCTCAGGTTTTCGTAATCCGCTGATTTGCATGTTTTTGTAATCCATTGTGAAGGGAGAATTTTCCATACGTGAGGGAGGTTTCATAGGAAAATCACAGGAAGAAATATCTGGGATTTTCATGGATTTTCCATCAGACCACGTAAAAAATTGCCAGACTCAGGCGGGACTTAGAGACTTTTCGGACCCCGCTTTCGTGGGGAGTATAGCTGTGCTCAGGAGAGGGAAAGCCAATGCCCGGATGCCCAAACCATGGTGTTCTTTCGCGGCAAACACGTTTCTGCGGAGATTGAGAACAGGTCTTGTTGCCATGAAAACAATATGACTCAATGTTGCTAAGGTTCCCATGTGGGGAGATTGTAAGATCACCAGTGATGGTTGCAGTGATTCTGCTTATGGGCCATCGAGATGTTGCTGGGACATTTGATACTTTCAGAATCTTTGATGGGGAGCATTGGACAGTTTACAGTTTTGCTCCTGAAAAAGGCAGTATCTTTTTGAAGGCATTTGTCAAATGCGTGCAAGATGGGGACAACTCCAAGCAGACTATTGGATTTTGTGGGTCCATCATTGTAACCTGTAGCCAAATGGCAATCCCTGCTGCGCAGGGAATGCAGCGTCCGGGCTCCTGTGCTGAAGCAGTCCAGGGTCAATGGCGGTCTTCAAATTTTGACCTACACATCTTGGTTTGACTCGACATGATCACGTCATACACACCAAGGAGTACCCATTTTAGATCCATCCAACGAGTCCATCATCCGGGATTTGTGTGAGCTGGCGATTTTTGATCGCCGAGGGAACCGTTCTCACCCGTCTCTCCGACAGCGTCTTGGAACGGGCTCCTCGCCTGCACCGTTGTGTTATATATATATATATAGATTGCAACTCATATGGAAAGGGATTCCCCAAATAGATCGAAAAGTACCTCCTTACTTTTTGATGCTGATTGCTTTTCCATCATTTTCAAAAATTGAGACGCATGTAGCTGATACTCCGGTCTTAGTATATTTGGCTTTGACAATCTTTGCAAAATGGAACTAGGTACCTTGCTGCTCACCTTGTATCTTTGGACCAAGATCTCAAGAAAGGTCTATCCGGAAAAAGGGATCGCCTACTCCTGGAACTGAGCAGTGGCACCCCCCTTCCAAAAATGGACGTTCAATGGGAGCGGGTTTGCCATCATGGGGTGATCAAAATTTCGCGTTGCCTGACAAGTAGAACCAGCTTCTGCCACCTGAAAGGAGGATTTGAGTATGGCTGAAGATTATTGGCAAGAATGGATGGCTCAATACGGAAAAAGGGCACCATTTCACATTGATAGCTTCGTTCAAGGACACCTTGTCTTGGCTCTTTCCAAGGTGGGACATGACCAAACAGCGTTCAGATCGAGCAATAGGCGCGGAATTGTCCTGCCAGGGGGCGAGTGGGCTTTGGGTGTTGGCTGTTGACAGGATTGCTTTCTGTTTCCCCAGCGAAAGTTCTAGTAGGCCAGGGATGATCTCTGAAAGTTCCTGGGGAAATGAAGGTTTCTTTGCTCAGGCACACCCAAGCTCCGCACTGGCACAAGCAGCAAGTTCGATGAGCCAGGGGCCCAGGGGGCTCAAAAAGTTGTGGGAGGGTCGCCCATTCAAGGTGTCTTGACGCTGGTATGTTTTGGGTTTGTACCACTGGATACTCCCAAGTTGTGGTAATTTCGACCAGAAAAGTGAAGATCCACCATTTCAGACAAATGGGATCCCAATTTTCAGACAACGCCATCTTTTTTTGGCACATCCGGAAACTCCACTGGTGGATCTGAGGTGGGCCAAGAAGAAAGTTGAGCAAAGGCAGCGCTGGACCCGCCTCGAAGGGAACCAGCTGGATTGATGATATCTGATATCATCGCGTAGAACAGAGGCAGCCAAGGTCACTCTTATTGGATTGGGAATGATAGAGATTGATAGTGTATGTTTTCTGAATTGAGAAAGTGTCAATCTAGATACCCGGAGAAGCCCGAGCACCTGAATATCATGGGAAGAGCAGCCAAAACAGTCACCTTGATGAACTTCATGAACACAAAGCATTTTCAGGGAACGAAGCCCAGGGTTATCCGCTCCATTCAGCATCATTGATTCCTTTATCATGGGTTGACTCCCCACGACAATGCTACCCTGACCGACCTCTTCAGGTTCGAAGAAGCAAAAGAAGAAGAGGGAAGCTACTCAGCTGATCATTTTCTCCTTTTCGTCCTTGTTTTGGGATGTCTTGGGTCCAATGAAAATACCAAATGGCTCTTGCTGTTGTTTCCCCCACATGGAAAAGCTTGGGCTCAAGGAAGAGGGTAAATTCTGCAGAGCCAACGCCAACTCTGGTGCAGTTTGAGACGGCGAGGTCGGAAGGAAGGAATTCGAAAATCTGAAGTTGGAGACAGTTTGAAGAACAGTCTCCTTAGAGCCTTGGCGCATTTGACTGGGACGCTCCTTAACCCCTTTGGGAGCTTTGTGGGTCAAAGGTCTTTCAATGCACTCTTCCCATCAGCCTGTCTTTGACGGAAGGATATGTCCCAGTTGTAGATCAAATCACTCCTTCTCTTGTGAGCTACCAAATGGGTGCTGGAATTGGTACTACACCACTGCGCCACTGCACCACTATCATCAAAAGATAATGAGATCATCAGATCGTCATCAACATCAACATCCTTCCAGATTTTGGTATACTCCTTCGAGGATCAGTGGTTTGCAGATCAATACAAGAATTGGGTCTGAGTGGGGGGTAACTTGCAAAGTGGTGCGCGGCAGTGCTACAGCCTGCACAGCTTGCAATCTGAACCCTCATGGGAGAGTCAAATGCGGCAGGAACAGCAGCATGAATTCCCAAAGCAGCATGAATTCCCATGAAATTCCATGAGTCAGAAAATCCCAGTCAAATTGATGAGATTTTTCTGGCCCTGAGGAGATAAAGCTGTAGCCTCAGAGGTGGTTAACAAGAAGGCAGCCACCGGTCACCATGGGGAGGGATGAGTTCCATCCTGAAAGCCATCCATCCAGTACTCGTAAGAAAGATATGCTTTGAACCAACTATGATAATGGGGGAAGCTTTAACCAACCAGACTTTCGAATGGGATTTCATCAAGGGGAGGTGGATGGACATCAGGAAAGGATCAGGAATTCACCGTCAGGCGGTCACCGACCTGAACTCCATTCGCCGGATCTTCATGGATTTTGATTCAGACGGCAGTGGCTTGATCGAGCCGCCGGCTGCTTGGCAGGACATGGTGTGTCTGACAATGAGGGATTGGCCTGAACGTCAATAAATTGGCCAGAAGACAACAATGGGGAAATGATGAAGATTATGATTAAGCAATGGATTTGGGGGCCCCCAACCCAATTCTTGGACCTCCCGCATGATTCATCACTTTTGCAAGGAGTAGACAGTAGAACATAGTAGAACTGCAATTATTTTGTTTTTTTTGGCACAATTCCAAAGGACTGACGAGTAATTCTGAAGTTTTGGTTTCGGGCAAATCACTCAGGATTAAATCGAATTGAGAGGGCGTTGAAGATGGAAGCCTTAATGAAGTTGAGATCAGACTCCAAACTGGTTGAATCCAGAGCGATTCAAAGAAGCTGATGATATGAGTTATGATGATATGGGTTTGTTTGAAGACGGGGTATATCCCAAATACACCAATTTTAGTAGGGAAAATGAACATCAACAGATTTCAGGGGAAGCCAATTTTCAGACAGGTCTGTAAGATGGACACCCTAGGACCATGTCGCGAGGACGTGAGTGACATGTGCGATGGCCTTTTGATTAAGGAATTCATGCCCCTCCTTTCCAAGCTGTTGCGACGCCCACCAGAGGACAGATGCGAGAATCGGATTTGTCTCAAACTGTGGAAATGGCCCCCCCAACAAATTACAATTTTCAATAGTTTAGGACTTTAGGATGAACATTGCCATTTTTGGGTTCCAAATTTTGTGACAACCCCGAACTCTGGAGGCTTGATGAGAATAAAGATTGGAAAGTTCTGTCACAAAGCAGTGCTTGAATTCTGATACTTGGACCAATGATTGCATATACGTTCCCAATTATACAATAATCATCGTCGTCGTCGTCGTCGTCATCATCATCTTCATCATCATCCCATCCATCATCCATCATCCATCATCCATCATCATCATCATCATCATCATCATCATCATCATCATCATCATCATCATCATCATCATCATCATCATCATCCCAATATTTCGGTCCCAACGCGCCAGGATCTTGACAAAAAGGAAGTTTGGGCTGTGTGGGACGAGGCCTGTATCCGATGGCGATGTTCAGATGTTCACCGCTTGACCAAACCCCGAAAATGATATCCCCGATCTCCTCTCACGGTCCACATGCTTTGGATAGGTCGACGAAGATGGCAGTGGAACTATCGACTTCGACGAGTTTCAGCGTTGGTATGCACAGCTCATGGGCATAGACTCTCGGAACCGACACAACGGGGAATCTAAGTGGGACTGGGACTTCAGCCCACCGGGATTCCAGGGCATAGTTGTCATAGAAGAAGACTGAAACCGATTGACTCCCAGGATTTCACGGCCTGCTGCGACAATTTGCCCCACAGGAAATATGACCAAATTCGTGGGTCCACTGGTACCCGTTGGATGAAAGATACCTCCACAACTGTCCCTTGTTTGAGCACAGCATCTATGGTATAGTCTTTGTGGTACATCATGAATTGCGACCATGTGTTGTTCCGGCCCATGTGCAACCTTCTCTATTTGGGCGTCAGATTTGTGGATTTCCAAAATGCCGAAGTCATCAGTGCCGTGGCCGACTTGAGGACATTCTAGATTACGGAGAGAGCTTCATCCCGGAAGACATCTCGTGTCTTGCTGGCCACTTTTGGGGGGTCAGATGCCCAAACACCCACGGTTTTGACAGTTGAGTGGACACCCCAGTTTGAGCCATGGCTGGCTAGAAGTTTCTTTTCCAGCCTCCCAAAGCGGGGGTATCATTAACTACCCATAACTTAGGGGAAATCTTGAAATATTTGCCAATGTTCCCACCCAAAGCAAACAAGAATGATCAAGTAGTCGGTGTGTCTGAAAGTGTTCTAAACCGCCCCCACGCTGGATCCTGACAGCGATAAGATAATGACCATATAACATTGATGCTTACCCAATGGATCTAGAGGTTTTCCCGTATTTCTTTTGGACAAATTAAAAATCAGATTGGTTATACACATGCAAGTCCCCCTTCAATGGATTGTTTAATACCCCAAATGGAGGTTTCCTAAAATAGGGGTACCCCTAAATCATCCATTTTAATAGGGTTTTCCCTTATAAACCATCCATTTTTGGGTACCCCCATTTTAGGAAACGCTTACCCCAAATCCACCCAAAAAGAAGTGTTGCTGTGGCCTCATTTTAGGAGCGACCAGATCTTGGTGCGTAGCGTGGCGAAGAGCCTCAACCGCTCCATTTTGGAAGTGGAGAAACTGTATGCTCCTCGGAGAAATGCGGGGCATGTCTTTTTTTTTGTGATCGTAAATCTATACATATTCTTTATTTTTCTGTTTTTTTTTTCAAATGGAAATATATACCTGTAGATATAATTCTATTGGTTATACAGACATACATACATGCATGCATGCATGCATACATACCTTGCCTTACCTTACCTTACCTTGCCTTGCCTTCCCTTGCCTTGCCTTGTCTTGCCTTGCATTGCATTACATTACATTGCATCACATCACATCACATCACATCACATCACATCACGTCACGTCACGTCACATCACATCACATCACATTACATACAAACATTTTTGAAAATGTATGGATATGTGCATATATCCACAATCCATATAAGTATACCCCAGCCAAGGGTTTTCCCGAACGAAATCACATGATCTTGGTGGTTTTGGGCGGGAACCCTGATGGACTTCAGCTGGCAAACTCCGTCGTGGAATGATGTGGTGCATGTCTTTTCTCGTGCCAATTCTTCACTCCCTCAATCCGCTACAATGGGTGGGTTTAAGGAAAACGCTGCAGGAAACCATGGTTTTATCTTCTAACATATATATGTATATATGTACACATATGATTTCCGTTGGAATTTCCTCTAGGAAATGGCATTCTTGGGTGGTACGACTTTACAGAGTGTGTGGATTTGTGGGTGCAGGATGTGTGCATCTTGCATTTTATAGAGTTGTAGTGGTGTCTACTTGAGCTGACCTAGGGGAACTTGCTGTTTCCCCTTTATAGAGATTTTATGCTATTCACTGGGATCACCCTAAAAATGTGATGGACCATTCTATAGAAGTTTGTTGTGATTTCATCCAAAAAGCGATGTTCCATTTTATAAAGGCAAATGGTATTCCCAGAATCATTGAAATCAATGAATTCCCTTTGTAAATCTTGGTTCCATTTTATAGGGAGAAGAAAAGGAAAAACTGCGAAGTTATGCGCCTTTAAGGGTAGGGGCTGTTGAAAGTGGTCCCTGTCTCTAAAACCATTGAGTTCCATTTTAGAGAGATTTTATACGGTTGGGGCTCCATTCTATAGGGGATTTTGAAGCCAGACCCTCCATTCTATAGATGTTCCACTTTGCAGGGCAACCCCGGTCCTCTATAGAGTCGCACCCCCCAGCATCCAGACTGAATCCACACGGGGATTGTATATGTAGGGTGTTTCCTGCAGACTTTCTCTTCCATTCTGTAAATCCAGCAAAATCTGAGGACGAGTTCAAGAAACTTGATACAGACCACAGCAATACTCTGGAGATGAACGAGTTTCGTCAGTTGCTGCTTGTCTCGACCCGCTGACTCGCTAGGAAGCTGAGTTTTTATCAAATGAGCTGGTACTGTATGGCTGGGTGTTCATCCCATAGGGGGAATATCATAGGCGTGGCTCCACCCCCATTCGAGTCAAGGTGGGACACACTGTAGCTCTGCTTCTGCCAACGAGCTCTGGTTCTGCTCATCCACGGCTTTCACATGTGTATCGGAATGAAGAGGAACATGGTTCTGCATGTATCAAGTGTTGAACTTTAGGAGGTTGTAAACATTTTTCCCCATGTTTCCCGATGATCATGTCGCTGTGTGCTTTCCACGACGTGTTGCATCAAATGATCCAACGTGGATTTATCCCAGTCGCCCAAGGATCCAGAAGGAATTCGCCCCAAAGGGCCCTGAGGCCTTCGGCTAGGAGATGCCATGAGATGCCCCATGTCCCATCACTCCGTCTGCAACTGTCATTGGGCGACAGGTCCCCGAGCACGTCTTCAAGATGTTCTGGAAAGATTTTGACAAAGATGGTCGTGGTTCTGTGTGCCTTAGCGACCACGGCTGGCCAATTGGGAGCATCAAATTATGTGAGAAGTCGCTGGAAAAGATGGAAGGGTCTGCAAGGTAAGACTAAGAGCCCCAAAATAGCTTGTAAATGGATGTTCATCCCATTAAAATGGATAATAATAGGTATTGATCCATCCCCATATCCCGACTGCTGATCTTTCTCCCTAAGGCCCGGCCCCAAGGCCGAATCACAACCCATTTGCTGCAAAGATTGTCCTTCAGCTCGTGCTATTTTCCAAGGACTTTCACTGACTTCTGCAAGTGGTACCTGAAGATTCTCAGCGGAAGCATTTGGTTTTGAAAGTGAATAGGTTGTCTCTACTCGATTAGCTTGCTTGACAGCTGATGTAATGTCGCTGCCACGCAAATACTTAGTTTTGATTCTTTTTCAGGGTACCTCTGTGCCACACAGTTTAACGAAACAACAGTCGTTTGCAAAAAAATAGGGGAGTAGAACAGATCTACAGAAGCGGGAGGTCCTAGATTCAGATTGAAGGGTTTTGGAAGGTAAGAGCGGGCAATTCAGATGTGGCGTTCCCCAAACTTGGGGGTGCTCCAAACCTTTGGCTCCCACATGCAAAATGACCAATCAACTGGATGATTTTGGGCTCGTGTTTGGAAACCTCAGTGGCAGAACCCTCAGCTGCCATCATGCGGCAAGGTTCATGAAGGGTGAGGCATCCCCCATGGAGCAGCATCTGAGTTGCAAGGAGATATGCTCAGCCTTCAGGTCAGAGTGCAGGACACGTCTGTCTTTTCCCCCAAAAATGGGTTTGGAACTTGAATGAAGCAACCACCAGAATCTAAACTAGATGACACAAAGATTGGCAGTACCTTAACATGACGAGATGAAGTAGGAGGATTGTCGGATTGCCATCACTTCAGGTGATGTCTGGTGCAGGATCTTCAATTCCACGATTCAAAGGAGCTCACATTGCCTTTCTCGTTTTGCCTCAAAGTGACAGCCAAAAATTGATGCGATCTGGCGATCTGAGGTACTTCGCATACATGACCTCAACTCAGATTTTCGTTTGCTCATTTGCTCTGACTTGCAAGTAAAGTCACAAAATCAAGACAGATGCCAAGGTGGATGTCAAGGAAGATGTGGCGGAAGTAGCTCTTAGGAAGACTGGACTTTGAGTTTGACTGATTCATAATGATTACGTCGGTTCCCAGTGTTTGCTTTCAATAGCTTCTTAATTTGTGCTTCAATCCTGGAGTTGCTTTTTCACGGGTTTCCTTGGTTTTTTCCATTTCGTTGACTACTGACTACTTCCAACTACTATGAACAACTACTAACCACCACTCACCACCACTACTAACTGCTGCTCCATTCTTTAGCTGCCCGAGGTCCGCAACACCTCTGGCGCGCTGAGGAGAGACGGGTATCCATAGATCTCGCAGTTGGAGCTATGAATCGAGTTTCCCAACCACATAGAGGAATTTTTATAGTCTGCATATTATTTGTTTATTTCCCTTGATGTTTGCATTTCCATATATTCATTGATAAATTACAGATGCCATTGTGCTTTGTGATCTCCCCATCGTTTTCGACATCTCCCACATTGGGCCGTGGTCGACTTCGCCAGGAATCTCCGAAGGAGACGACTCAGCGGTGAGCCTGCGGCGTTTTGGCTCAGGTGCAGCGGGTCCCATGGAGATTTCACCAATTGATCGTGGGGATTGGGATGTGTCTGAACATGGGTTGTGTCAAATGGCAAGTTGAGTGGGATGATGATGATGATGATGATGATGATGATGATGATGATGATGATGATGATGTTGATGATGTTTGATGATGTTTGATTATGTTTGATGATGTTTGATGATGTTTGATGATGATGATGATTATGATGGTGATGATGATGATGATGATGATGGTGATGATGATGATGATGGTGATGATGATGATGATGGATGATGATGATGATGGTGATGATGATGATGGTGATGATGATGGTGATGATGATGATGGTGATGATGATGATGGTGATGATGATGATGATGGTGATGATGATGATGATGTTTGATGATGTTTGATTATGTTTGATGATGTTTGATGATGTTTGATGATGATGATGATGATTATGATGGTGATGATGATGATGATGATGATGGTGATGATGATGATGACGATGGTGATGATGATGATGATGATGGTGATGATGATGATGAGGATGATGATGGTGATGATGATGATGGTGGTGATGATGATGATGATGGTGATGATGATGATGATGATGATGATGATGATGATGATGCACCAGTGGATTTGGGGGACCCTATTTCCAGACAAAAAGATGAGAAAGGGAAATGGTCAGGGCCTCCATCTATAGGGGTTTACATACCATGTATATCCATGTGTATACTGTATATATATATACACATATATATATATATATACAATCATATATACAGCAGATATATACCATCATATATATACATATATATATATATACATGTATACGTATATATATATATATATAATATACACATGTATGTATATATATATATTATTAATGGAATGTCTTGTGGTGACTAGTTTACCAATCCCCCGGACATTTACAAACACTTACATGGGATGCCCATGGACAAAATATGCAATGCATGTGTTATCCACGGATTGATCCATCCATCCACCCATCCACCCATCCACCCATTCATCCATCCACTTATCTACCCAGCATATATATATATACATATCCTTGCATTCACGTCCGACTCAGACGTCCAAGAGCCAGCTTGTGATCAGTCGCGCAGGCGACTTTATTCAGACATCGCGGAAGCAGTGAACTCTGTTTGGGGAGTCCTAGCTTCTGCCAGTCCACTGTGAGGGCTTGACTGACAAAAAAGTGCTGGGTCTGACCGTGGCGGTTTGGCACCTACCAAGCACGTAGATTGGTCCTTCTGAGTGTGAAGCTCCTCCAGTTATAAGTTGATTTACATCCCCTATCGAAAGGTAGATATGATACATCCACCATAAAATCAACTTACGTGTAAATATGTTTCTTTTTTTTTCGCCGCAGCTAGCCAACTTGTAAATAAACTTCGTTAGGATAGCACCTACCTGCATGTGTTCACTGAAATCCGCCTGTCGTGTCCTGCAGGGAATTTTTAAGTGCGGCGGCCGAGTTTCCGGAGAGGAAAGGTGGAGCTGGCAGAGCGTTCATTGCGCCATCAGAACATTGACAGCTTCATGGGTCACTAAAAACAGGGGCTTACTAAACACCAGCAACCACTTTCTTTTTCGGGGTGACCTTTGAACTTTGGGGGAGTTAGTGCAATCCCCAACATCCAACATCTTTGATGTTCTTGGGACATGGCTGTACTTGAAGGACCAGACTGGCCCCCTCGTAGTTTGGTTTGTCTGAGAACGGGGTTACATTCAACAAAATAAACGATTAAACTAAACATTAGAAACACATACATTTTTTTGCTGCAATCTTTTGTTGAATTGCCCATTAAAGACACATCCAATCTCAAATATGGTGATTTTGCAATCTTTTTCCCACAAGAGTCACCATATCTTGGAGATCATCCTGAGGCAA
The DNA here is from genome assembly GCA_003297045.1 of Symbiodinium sp. clade C Y103. Lineage (NCBI taxonomy): Eukaryota > Dinophyceae > Suessiales > Symbiodiniaceae > Cladocopium > Cladocopium sp. clade C. Next base: position 115,897 of record BGPT01000989.1, on the reverse strand, counting down.
CCGACAAGTGCGTTTGAGCGAACCGTTGGTGCATTCCCTGCTAGCGTTGCTGAAAGGTGCGACGAACTTGATTCGTCTGACCGGTTTTTGAGGATTCCAGGGGTCGAATATGTTTTAGCCCCCAGGGTTTGGACAGTGAAATCCCAACTTTCATCATCTTTAACGATTCATCCTCCTATCCAAATTCATCAATGATTGTTAATGACTGTTAATAGTCAAGATTCGCCCGAGTTTGGTGTCCAGTTTGCTTCCAGGTTGCCCCAGCTCTGAAGTCCAGGAGGCACGGAAGATGCGCCTGATGGAAGGAGGGGATGACCAGTTCATGGGGACCATCAACAATCGGGATCTAACCAAGCGATTGACGGGGGATTTGAGCAGAACCCTTCGCCAAAATGGAAATTGGATGTGTCTCAAAGTGGGGCACACCCAAGACTGCCACTTAACAGTGAAAATTGTGAAAATGGCGACAAATCATAGGATTGAAATAAGTTCGGCAAGAGCAGACTTCCAATGATTTCAGGCTGTACCAGGCATAGGCTGCGTTGCAGGTGCTTTGCATGTGTTTTGCAGAAAATTGAGCCACCACCGCAATCGTGGTGAAGAAACTCTGGACGAGTTTGCTCTTGGGTTCTCGCATTTTTCCCCCAATCCCCAACTCTCACTTCAAAGATCAGGACAGATGATGTTTGAAATTACCAGAAATTATATCATTCTGAGTTTTGCCACTATATACTTGTGGATTGGACATTGCCTGGTCATTGCCTGGTCTTTTTTCCCTTATGTGCTAGATCATGTACATGGTACACTCTAAAATTAATATGTATTTTCCGCCGAAGTCTTGCTTTTACAAACAAAGAGTCACAAGACACTGATAACTGATAGTTTGTTCTTGACACCAGTTGCAGAAATGGTGCAACAAAGCAGGGTACACAAGCATCAAGGCATTCACTAACAACATCGATGCAGCTGCAAATTGGGTAAAGCATCCACTCTCTCAGCCTCTAGGTAGCTCTTAAAACAGATGCTTTGCAGGCACGGCATTTGTTGGATCCGAATTCCACAACCGAGTCAAGAAAAGGGTTGACAGGTTCATCTAAAAATCCAACTGCAAAAGTAGAGAAGCGCTTTGGAACGTTTGCAAGTGTGGAGTTCTAGGACAATTTCTGACATCAACATCATCAACAAATGTCCAAGTTCATGATATCCACAAATATCAATTCCATTGAGATTTCCATTGTAAATACTTTAGATTCCTAGCCCCTTGAACGATTCGACGCCATCGCTCCGGCCGGGGCGATCCATTCCTAGCCGTGACCTCATGGCACGTCCTCCACGCCGCTGGTTGATGCCACTGGCAGCGCACCTGACGCAGATCCATAGATTTTTTTTGGGGATATTGGATGAATGATGACTATCTGCTGCTTATGAAAATCTATTGATATATCATGGTTCATATCTATGAATTGAAAAATCAATATATTATTCTTATGAACTATGACATATCAATTGGATTGTTGGATAATAGTGGATGATTATAGAAAATAATAATGGATGGATATTATCATTTTGAATGGATAATTAATGGATATCTTGATGTTCTCCGTCGCGAGCTGGAGGTGTTTGCGGTACTCAATAGCTTTGGAGTACTCAGCTTTCTATCTCCTGCAAAGTCCAGGCAGGGATGGGAGCAACTTGACAGATGCTCTTACTATCTTATTATTTCCTGGATACAGATTGGATCTTATTCAGTACTACAAGCAAAATCAGAATACGGGATAATGTCATCATTAGCCTTCCTGGCGAACTCACCATTTCTTGTGTTTCTTGTTTGTCGGTCACTGCAGGGTTGGCAAAACAATATCCGTGTAACATTAGGCTTCTTCAAAAGACAAGAGATGTTTTTGAGATGAGGTATGAGGCACAAAATCTCCCTTTTCATGAGTTGTTTGCCCAAAGATGTTGTCGAGATATGTACATCTCAAGATTCTGCCCCTGAAAAGCTACTTTTGGGACAAGAGATCACATACCTTCTCCAGTTTTAGAAGACGAATGGGTAGATTACCTACAAACGGATCCTTCTAGAAAGGTATGTACACCCCAAGTTGATCCAAGTTGATGGTTTATCATCATTTTCTCGCTCAAAATTACTATACCTGGCAGAGGGCGTTTCTAAAGCATTTTCAGGTACCAACCCCACCTGCCATGGTGCATTGTTCAGCCACGTTTGGCAGGTTGGAGCTGCGCGAGCCTCCCAGCGCGCCGCTGGGGCCGCTGGCGCTGGGGCTGAGCTCTGGACTGTTCTGGGGATGGCCTGTTTGGGCACAAGAAGAGGCTTGGGCATCCCTAGCCATGGCCACTGAAATTAGGGAGGTATTTTAAACCTCTGGAATTATTGGAGGTCTCCAAGTTTCAGCCGAAGATTTCATCAACTTAAATGGATTATGTGGATGTAAAACCAACCACTTTACGCTGGGACAATACGTGTCTCTGTTGGTGAGATTTATATGAAACCAATAACATGATTTGGGGTTGTCAAGAAATGGGAGCTGCGGAATTCCCCGCTTTGTGGCAATTTTCAAAGGGAAAACAAGGGTTATAGCCAGCGGATTGGGGTTGTCTCCACATTTGAATTTCCATTCCATTCAATGCTTCATATTGGTTTATCATCATTTCCCCAATTTTAAAACGGCCAAAGCGTAACCTCAATTTAGCACCATGATTAAGGTGCAGAAACCCAAAGATCTTGACTGGTCATTCTCAGGTGCTGAACTATGTCATTTTTGGATATCTAGCCTTGAAATGGGGTTGGTTTCAACCCTCAACTTTTCATGTGACCCTGACTCTTTCTTTCGGTGTTCCTTCTGCAAACAAATGGGTGTGTCTGAAAATACGGTATAGAGTCTACCCCAAATTGCAATTTCGATAAGGAAGATGATGACTAGCCAATGGATTTAGGAATACCCACCTTTTTCAGTGATAGCCTGGTCGCAGGGTGATCCAGTTGGTTTTGCACTCACCATCTTGGGTGGTGTGGTGCAGAACTCAGGGATGGAGGGTCGGGGCTTGATCATGACAGAGTTGCGTACATTTCACGACTGTTTTAGCATGTTTGTTTACCTAGATGTGCAGTTGCTTTCGATTGAGCTGTGTTTACACGAATTCGGCGAAGGGTACTCTTCAGTGTTCAAGACTGAAGCGCCTTCCTTAGAGACCATTCGAGAACTTTATTTTTTGAAAGCAACGAAGTGCTAATCCAGACTTCACCACAAAAAGATCATCATCATCATCATCATCATCATCATCATCATCATCATCATCATCAAACATCATCAAACATCATCAAACATCATCAAACATCATCAAACATCATCAAACATCATCAAACATCATCAATCATCATCAAACATCAAACATCAAACATCAACAATCCCCTGTTTTTTCGTGCATGGAACCGATGAAACCCCCCACTCCGCAGGTGGTCCTTTTGGGTTTCGGCTTCGTCGGCTGGGTCTTCTCGTTGTCGCCGGCCACCGATTCGGAGGGACGCGCCAAGGTGGGGGAGTCGAAAAGGGAGATGCCAAGTTGGGAATCAAACCTGGCAATGGTGACTTCGTGAAAAGATCTTTATAAACTCTTTAGAATCAATATGTATACACACATACATACATATATATATATATATATACATATTACACATTTTTTGTTTCAAAGAGTTCACATATTGTTGGGGTCCTGAATTTTCTTTGATTCTTTGCGTCCGCCTCGGTGGCAACGGTGCGGTCCTTTGTTGATTTTTGGTGATCAAACAACGAAGGGGACACCGCCCCAATGGGATGGTTTGTGAGGAACAGATCGACCATGGACCCTGACGGTCTCGAAAAAAGCAGATTCCCTACATTACATTGCGGCGAGAGCCTAAGTATATGAATATTGATAGGTTAAGAAAAACATACACACATGTCCACACAATATAAACAACAATCTATGTAAACCTAGCATATCTATCCATATCTACATCTTCAATGTCAAACTCTTCCAGCCTTCGGAGGCCTCGTCCCTGGCGGGCTTGGAAGACATCGAAGATAAGTTGGAGGCCATGGACAAGATGACGCCGGAAGAGGCGGATGAAGCCTGGACAGAGATGGGGGATGTCTCGAAAATGGGAGGATGAAGTGATGAACTTCGACTTACTGGTGCTGAACGCAGGGAATGAGGGAATGACCTATAATAACCAATAATCATCCCAGCAACCCCCATTCCCTACTAAGACTTAGACTTAGGATGGTTTTAGAGTTTTCTTTGTGAAAAAAGGAAACCAACTTATGTGGGTATTTTTCTCCTGCGGGGAACCAAGGTAGCACGATTAGCAGCGGAAACACAAGGGACTTCGGTGGGTGGTGGCTGGGTGCTGGGTGATCTCTGAAAAAGCTGAAAGGAATTCAAGCATGCAGCCAGATGTTTGGCTTGTAAGAGAGCAAGTGTCAGATGAAAATCAAAGAGCGAAAGAATGGGATTCCGTGATCTTGACTTCTGGTGACTGGCAGAAGTCAAGTGTAAAACTTCTACCCTTTGGTAATCAAGCATGTCAATGGACAATTCCCATCATTGTGGACGATTTTCCAATCTTCAATGCTCAGTACAATGGATGTCCCGGCTAGCCATGTTTGATTAGCAGAGGGTAACTTCAGCCCTCAATATTTCTGAGGAATACCAGATGCGACGTGGTGGCCTGAAGAGGGAGAAGCCACCAGAGAAGCAGGAAAAGGAGGAGTTCCAATTCATCGCCATCCCTGGTGCGGACACCCTCTACACCGTGCTGCAGGACTGAGACACAGCAGAGTTTCCAGCCACTTTTCCAGTAGCTGTGAAAAATGGAATTTGTACCAGCATTAAAGAAAATGAGAACTTGATTTGGCTGGTGTGATCTAAATGCCAACTTTTGCAAACTTGTCCAAAAGCAGCATTGCTTGCAAGGAGGGTACTGAAGCGTCTTGGCAGAGACGTTTTTTTTCCGGAATTCCGGGGTCAAGGCTGTACACAGAAGGTCCCATCAGAAGGATTATCCCTGTTCAACCCATCCCAAAAAAAGGCAACTGGGTCCGAAGTATGCTCGGCCATAAACTGGCCATTCCCAAGACAGCTGCTTCAGGATTTCGTGTAACGACGACATAATATCAGACAATGACAATGCTGCTTCCCTCTGGTAATCTAATCCGGCAATGGACTCTGATCTTCAAAGAAGTCGAATTGGCTGGTTCTAACCCTTGTCAGGTGAGATTCCCACAAGATCCAGCCTTCCCAAATCGACCCCTTGGAAGGGTCTCTTAGGGTGCCGCCACCGTGCAACCGGGCGATGAAGTGACGGTGCACGCCACTGGTTTGGTCACTCAGACGAAAACCAAGTTCTGGAGTACCAAGGTGCCGTTTGGCAACGCGGCCTGGGAGCTGGAAATTTCGGATGTTGAAAGCCTCCAGTGATGGCCATTTTAAGAGGGACAATGTTCTTTTCAAGCTTGGATTTTGGGGTACCTCATTTCAGACGTTGGTGGTTTCGAACATGTATGATTTTAAACCATAGACATTGGATGATGGTCCTCAATGACCGCAGTACTTCTTTTGTTTACTTTTGTTTTTTTTAGGGGGGTTGAAACCGCCAACGAGTTTGTATCCAAAAAAAGAGGTTTGAAGGGAAAGGACACGAAAACCGTTGAGACGTAGAGGCCGCACACATCTAGGATGTAATAGTTTGAGTGGTACCATCAGATCCTGTGGATATACAAACCATCTGCAACACATTGGCAAATTTAATTGGTTACATTGGCAAATTTAATTGGTTCCATTGGCATCCCACTCTTTTTTTCATCATACTCGGCTGGGAGACTCTTCAGTCGCTCCCAGATGCACTAGCTCACCCCTGAGGATACACATCCCGAATCATCAGAGCTCATGCATATCTGGGGGCTCAAAATGAGACAACTTATTAAAAAACACATCATGAAGATATGTATTTCTTGGTCACATGGATGGTCTCAGAGTTTCCGATCCCCCCATCTGCCAAAACACCATGGTGCTAAACGCCCTTTTCCGGCGCCAGGATGCTGGACAGCAGCCGTTCACCTACACCTGCGGGGGTGGAGTCATCAAAGGATGGGACATGGGCGCCCGAGGCGCGCTGCCAATTGGAGCAGGGGGCGTATGGAAATGGTTGCAATTTTTTGGGTCACTGTTATATTCCCATGATATTCCCATTCCAAAATCCCAGTTCTTGCCAGGCATGACCAAGGGCGAGATCCGAGGCTTGCGCATCCCCGCCTCAGAAGGTTATGGTGGACGTGGTTTTCCATCTTGGGGAATCCCGCCCAATGCAGATTTGCTCTTTGAGATTGAGGTCCAAATCTGAGCTTTCACAGGAAAACAGACAAAGGACCGGAGCCGCAAGGTCTTGTTTCTTTATCTAAACTGCTATCAGAGATTGGGGCTTGTTTTCCTTCAAGCTGTTCATTCATAGATTCATACACTTGTTCTTGAAATGATACTGCGCCAGCTGTCCTCGATGTTGTACATGACTACTGCCTGGAAGGAAAGGTGAAACTCAAGCAGAGATGCAACCCGCTTGTGTCTTCGTTTCTCCAACACCAGGTTGTTGTTTCAACATTTTTGGGACAAATTAACAAACAATTTATTTCTGACTTTTTTTGTAAACCTTGGGATTTTTGGGCTCCAACTGTGGGTAGGATCCCATGAGGTTCTGGAGATCAAGCGCAATGGGCAGCCAGTGTGAGCAAGCCAGGGGCTCATGCCCCTGCTGCTCGTTTGTGTTGCAGCCTTTGGCCTGATTGTTCCTATGCTGGCTGGTTTTTCAAGCAACATTTGAGAACTCTGATAACTTATAACTTATAAAACACATTTGAACCAACAACGTTGTATCAACATTTTCAATGTGTATTACTTTGCGTTGAGGCATTTGCCTCACAGGTTTTTGAAGTGCCTGTTCCGAGGCAGATGAGTGGCGACTACTGGAGCCACTGCCTAGTGGCCTGGAGCCGGGCTTTGGTTCAAAATCAGCCGCTGCAGCCATTGCACCCGGATGACAGTTGTACAGATTCTGAAGATCCCTGGAGTGATTCCAGTCATCTCCAGTCACCTTGATTGAGATCTAGTTCTAACGGGGAAATGCGACCTGTGATGATTCTCGGCGACAGGTCATGGAGGAAAAGGAGCGGGACCAATTCTTCAAGCAATTGCTGGACCATCATCCAGTGCGGGGCCTAGTGGCGGGGCTGCGAAAGAAGCGGGCAACTGGTCGTTTGAGGAAAAAGAAGAACTCTGCATAGTCTTGTTTGAACCGGTGAAAGTGCTGTTGGATATTGTGCAGCTTGTACTGACGATTGCCAGCATTTTGCTCAAAATATCGGCATGGACATGGAGTTGGAGGAATCCAGCAGATCAGCTCAACTTGTGACGTGTGAAGATTCAGGGAACGTGCTTTCTGCATGAACTTGTCACTTGGAAGAACAACATGACCAAGCAGACAATTCCAGCTTTTCTGCTGAAAAACTGTTCCATTACTCTAGCCACGATGTCGCAAGAGGGCCGACAATTGGACCTGATTTTCTCGGGGTTGAATGGCCAGGAGTTCGGGGGGTTGTCCCAGAAATGAAGGTCAAGACATGTCAATATCATCTACAGACAGCTGGAATCTATCGGATACACTTCTCAAATGTAAAACGTCCACTATGAGATGTTCCGATGAGGTCCTGGAACTAATTTAGTTCTCGTCTAGCGAACGATTTTTCAAAATACATCTGTGTCCACAACGAAAATGGATGAACATAGCCATGTCTAGTTGATCTCCCTAGTAGAAATGGTGATTTTCCATCGTTTTTTCTATGTTAAATATGTGAACCAGAGGCTACACTTGCCATCTTCCCCAGGAGATCCACCTCAGCGTGCGCGATTCGTTGCATGGCCTGGAACTCTTGCAGCTCCTGCGGGCGAAGCTGAGCCGTCCGGCAGCACCTCTGGTGCTGTTGAGGGGGGACCAGAAAGTGCTCATGGGCAGCACGCTGAAGGAGACTTGGGACCATTTTTGGGCTGGGAGAAATCGTGGTGATGAGGATGAGGATGAGGATGATGATGGCGATGACATCCAGATTTATGGTAATGTGATGTTTGTGATGGTTGGTGACTTTGGCATGAAACTAGCCCATGATTTCTGTGTATGTCTGTTGTGCCTTCCCAATTTTTTCCGGTGAAGTGCCCATCTTTGTGCTTCACCGAGCGCCTTCTTTTATTGGGGACCCGAGGAGCAAGGCCTATGCGAATCAGCCCACCTGTCCTACATCTACACCAAGGTCAACGCGTGGCTGTGTCCAAAAAGGAGAATTTACCTTGTAGCGACTGCCAAATGGACGGAAAAAGTTGAAGTTGCGACTGTGTTAGAAGGATTTCATTTTTCTATGCCATGGTCAAGTTAGCGTGTATCTGCATTGGGGAATGGCCATCAATCCGTTTATTTATTGGGATTGATTTGGCAATTTTCAAAGTGGATTCCCAGTATGGGACGGACAACCATACCACATATGTTTGGAGTTTTGACCATGGCATATATCTTTTTGGGGATTACAGAATTCATACTATGGCCTTTTTCAATAGTTTGTGAGGCCTTTAAACCAGATCCAGAATATGATTTTGTCAATCATCAAAGTTGCGAAGCCCGCCTAAGCAGTGATCAAAGCCTCATTTGATTGTTGTTATAAGGGGGGTTATATGATCCGGTCTATTGGGATTAATTTGACCCAAAGGGATGACAGAGGGTTTGAACGCTGCTCATGTTGAAGCACAGATCCTGTTTTGCAATGGGATTTTGGTAGTTGCTGGAGTCGGTGGCGTTTGTAAATTTCTCCATCATTTCTGCCTTTGCAAAGCTTTGAGTTACCCTGAGCATGAGATTCTCCGAATGGGATGATGGGACAATTTACAGGACATCCTTGTATTTGACTTTGAAAAACATGGTTTCAAGTAAATTCCCTCTAAATCAATCCATTCAAAGATGGATTTGCAAGTCCGTTATTTCTGCACCACCGTTGAAGCGACTTGAAGCGCTGTGTTGGCTGAGGTGGCACGCGTGGAAAGTTCTTTGTGGTATGGACTGTGAGGAAGGCGACTCTTGCTTGGAGGGCATCAAGAAGATTAGTTCCTCGGACTTTCGTGGTGCAAAAAAAATCCAAAAAACAACAAGAATGGCAGGAACATGGTGGCGGACCAGCGTGGCGGACCCAAGGTGGAACCAGCTCAATGGGATCTGAGGTTTTGATCGATATGCGGTGGACATCCTGGAGGATCTGTGTTTACCCAGCAGTTTGAGACATCTGGCGTTCGAGGGCGGATTTAATCAGAGCTTCGAGTTTGTGAAGTTTCCTCAGAGTTCTTTGTTTGGAAGAGCGGGCCGGGCCACATCAAGTCAATTTTGGTAAATGTGCTACTGGTAAGCATAGTGCATAAACCTCCAATTTTGGATGACTGTGTACCACGTATTTGCAGTATAAGTGGGTATGGTGTACTGTTGTGTATATGAGCGTCCTTGACATGGACAGTGAACCAGGAAATTGATGGTGGTATGAGTTCAAACTCTATCAACGCACCCAAATGTTTTGCTATGTCGATGTATGTGGGTATAGGCCAGTATACCAGTATCACACCATTGTTGGTGGATTATCATTTACTATCAACTTCGAAGTGATTTCATGTTTTCCGATATTCATGTTGGTCTTCAACAGGCCAGCCGCCGCATCCCAGGTCTAGAGAGCCTGAAATTGGGAGGCAACTTCAAGCGCAGCTTGGAGCGTGTCTCCCTTCCCAGCCAGCTCCAACGGCTGACCTTGGGAAATCTCTTCAACCAAAGCCTGGAAGCTGGTTTGAAGGGAAGGGAAGGCTTAGGGAAGGTCATGCGGCATATGTTTTTTTTTGCATCATTCTTGAGTTCCACAATAAACAAAAAGCATAGGGAACGGTTTGGTTTTCCTATGTCCTGGTTCGGATAGATCAGTTCATGAACTCTGGAAGTCGTTTAGTCTTCTGCAGAACCGCCCAGAGAACTCCAACTCCAACAGTCCAGTTGTTTTTGAGAGTCGTTCTTCAATCAGCAGTATCCCAATCCTGGGAAAGGGTTTCCCACCAACCTAGAGATGCAATGTGGTAGCCTAAAAACAATGACACTTCAGGTGAATCATTTTTGGGTCTATATATAACTCCGGATCTGGTTCTGGGGAATCCTGAGTGGCCCTTACACTTCACGGAGACATGTGGCTGGAAAGATGCCATCAAAAACGCAAAAAAACATGTTTTGAGGACCTGGTGGTATTGATGTGACACAGATAACTAACCAAACATCGTGGATTTCATGGGATTTCACTAGCAACCATCGGGATTTTCGCAAGTGGTGCCATGGCCCCATGGCCCAGCTTTAGCTTTCCAGGAACGTGTGCATCTACCCCTGAAGCTGCGGGAGCTAACATTCGGGACGAGTTTCAACCAGAGCTTGGAGAACGTGACGTTTCCGTCTGAACTGGTGTCCCTGACTTTTGGAGCATCCTTCAACCAACCCCTGCAGAGTCTCGCACCGAAATCAAAGGGGACTCCGGACTCTGGACCCGAGTTTGTGGCTGCCCCTTTTTTGAGGTAAGAAATTTGCGGGCGCCATCCTTAAATTGTCAAGGAGTTTGGTTGTTTTCTTCTTGGCATTGGACCCAAAGATAATTTGGCGGCAAGTTTCAACTTGTTTTGGCCACTTGGGACACACATAGAGCCAGTGGTCATTTGCAGTCCTCATCCACCAATGGCCTGTCAGCCGCCTCTGCTGCGAAGGAATGTCAAGCTTCCAAATAGCCTCGAGGTGTTGAGCTTCGGCAACAACTTCAATCAAAGCTGCTGTGGCCTACAATATTCGTTTGTCCCAGAATTGGGCACCCCACAATCTAGCGATTTATCAGTCTATCAACAATCTTCCTCTTAGATTGCAATTCTAGGGCGGAATACCCTAATTCTAGACAAGCCCAACTATCATATTAAGTTGCTTATTAAAAAACCACGATATCCCATGCTCTCGCCATGATTTCCCCGTTCTCCCCATAATTTAGACAGTAAAACTTGAGACAGATGACCTGGTCGTTTGTAGTGTACCTACATCGTCTCGGGTCTTCAATTTCGACAAAAATCGTCACATTGATACACCTCCAAAAAAATTCACATGGGACCACAATTCAATTTGGTCTGGAAGATGACATTCCGAATTTTCTATACGGCCGTTTTTGAGTTTCATGGGGTGTACATGTATGATTCCCCCAAATGGGATGAAATTGTTCTCAAAGGTTGGGCCAAGCATTGTGGGTTGAGAAGGCTCTGAATCTTGACCACCCAAATGTTCCCAGATGTCTTCTTTGGTTGATATACCCTCCGGCAATCAACATGGCTAGCTTGGAAACCCACTCTAAATGGCCATCTATATCTATATCTATATCATTCTATATCTACACATCTATATCAATTCTATATCTATATCTATATCTATATATATATATAAATATCTATCTATATCTGTATATATATATATATCTATATCTACATGGGAAAATCATCGAGCTATATGGGGGATTTTCCAGCAAGCCATGTTACATGTTTGATTACCAGAGGCTGTATTTTTATTACCAGCGGCTTGATACATTGACTCGTGCCAGAGCTGAACACGTTTGAGTGCCATGGTGCCGGCGTGCAGGTTTCAAGCGTGTGGCCCTTCCAAGATCGCTGCAGCAGCTCACATTTGGTGCCTCTTTCAACCACAGCCTGGAAGACGTGTCCTTTGAATCAGTTCCCAACTTGACGTCTCTGTCATTGGGCAATGCATCTTGGCTTGACAGCAAAGGAAGGCGAAATGGGAGCAGTTCTGCAAGCTCCCAAACTGTCAGTTCCGCAATGTTCATTGATGCGTGAAAAATGGGGCCATGCTACCAACTCCTTACTTGCCATGACAAGCTCGTCCTCCGCTCAGTTCTCCCCCTGGCTACGTGATGAGGACTTCAACCAGGGCCTCGACCAGGTGGAATTTCCAAGCGGCCTTCAGGTCTTAAGTTTTGGTGCTTCCTTCAACCAGCCCTTGAGAAATGTCACACTTCCTGCAACGTTGAAGAGCTCCATGGACTGCATTGATGCTATGTTGCTATGTCCTCTTTTGAAAATAGCTTCACTGGTCATTATATGTATATATATATATACACATACCCATACACCACTTCTTTGGGAGAAAGCCTGCCTAATATCTGGTGCCACTCCCTTACAAGATGCATTGGTGATGCGACAAGGCTTGAAGTTCGGCAAGAACTTCAATCAACGCTTGGATGGTGTGGCCTTCCCCAGCAGCTCCGGCTGGGGCGGAGGAGGGTTGTTTGGCCATTTTACATACATATGAGCTATATGATTGTATATAACCATACATACATGTGTATATATGTATGTGTATGTGTATATGTATGTGTATGTACTGTATACATATATATATATACATATATATATATATACATATACACATATATATATATATACATATATATATATATACAATTATATACATGTTAACGTGGTATACCCCAATGAAAGGCCATTCTAGGGAATTATGACAACATCATTGGATTTTGGGGAATCCTGTTTTCAGACAAGCCTCTATGTAAAGCCAAAATCAATCTAAATCATCCACATCACTTTCAGTCGAGCCATGGTTTTGTGGATGCAGCGCACCGGAGAGGTCACGGTGTCAAATCCATGTGGTGTGCAACTGGCAACAACAAGCTTTCAGGATCTTTAAGACTTTCAACCAAGAGTGTGGCACAAGATACTGTACAAATGAGATGGACAACATCTAATTCAAGCGAGATGGCCTGCATCTGGCACTTTTGTTTCGATATTTTTGTCCTTCAAGCAATGGGGTATGTCTGGAGAATTTGTCTTTCTGGACAGGATTCCGATCTGAGGCAACTTGAGCATCTTGACTCTCGGGCAGCGGTTTGATCGAAGCCTGGTTGAAACGCAGCTTCCTGAAAATCTGCGGAGCTTGACGTTTGGTGAGGCCTGCTTTGAGGTTCGCATGAGTTTAGTTCTGTGTACTTCACTGCGTCATATGGCAGTTTGAAAGTATAGATTTGCATTTGCAGGTAGATACCATTAGATACCCTCCGGTAATCAAACATGGCAGTGGAAAATTCACCATTCATGGATGACTTTCCTAGTAAAACCTCAATTTAAAGGGATTTCCCAGGTAGCCATGTTTGGTTACCGGAGGGTAATGGTAAAAAAAAACTGCAATGGGTTGCTGGAGCAGAAGCTGACCTTTTTCAGGATTTCAACCAAAGCTTGACGTCCGTTGCTTTTCCGGAGCGCCATCTGGAGAGCCTGTGCTTTGGAAAATGCTTCGATCAGAGCATGGATGTTTACATCCCAAGACTGAAGCACTTGACCTTCGGCTGGAGTTCCTTGGAAGCTGAAAAAAGAACCCACCCGACCATTGGATGTTGCTCCAGCTAAATGGCTACAAAGGAGTTGGCAGTGTTGTATATTCAGTTCAGTTGCTACAACTTTGAAAACCGACTTTGTAATACGAACCACAGAATATGGCACACCAAGGTTTCAATCATCGCTTGGATGGCGTGAACGCTGTGAATTTGCCGAATCTCCAGACTCTGACCTTGGGATCCAATTTTAATCAGAGCTTAGAGGGAGCGTCTCAGCTACCAGCAAGCCTTTTGATGATATTTTCCAGGACTGCACCTGGAAGTCCCAACGGACAAGCAGAGCCAATGGAGTCCCATTCTCTTGACGTTCAATGGTGAAGAACTCCCTACATGATACGGCCAATGTTTTGGATGAATTTTGGAATGATTGAACCACAAATCACTTCAATGCTTTTTTTCTTTTCAGCTCCAAAAGAGTCCGAAAGTTCTTGAGCTTGAGCCACAAGGTCGATTTTCCCAATCTTCGAAGTTTGACCTTCGGAGAAAATTTCAGCCAAAGCTTGAAGGGCGTGCTGTTGCCGCCATGTTTGGAGCAACTGATCTTTGGGTACCGCTTCAACGAGACACTGGAAGGGGTGGAGCTGCCGAAGAGTCTCAAGTCTTTGACCTTTGGAAGCTTGTTCAATCAGAGCTTGGAGGCTGTAATTCTTCCAGAGTTAGACGTATTGACCTTGGGCTTTTGCTTCAACCAGAGCTCCTTGGACTGATCTCATCCCTCCAGCTTGGCACATTGGATAGCACAATGGCGCCCCCAACTTCCAGCCCCGGACTGGTGGATGAATGTGGTGTCCAGTTTGATCAAATGCATCCACCTAAGTGATGTTTCAACAATTTCCATATTACCAACTACGGCTGCTGCTGGGCGATAGAATTCAAGGGCCACAGTTTCCAGAAAGGCCATCTTTCCCCTTGAAAGTTGAGGCTTGGAGCGCACAAATCTGCCTGGCAGCATTCGCTCCTTGACCTTTGGCTGGCACTTCAACCAGAACTTGCAGCGTGTGCAGCTGTGGCTCGACGGGACGCTGCAACGATGTGACACGCTGGTGCTGTTTTTGTTGGCAACGATAGAAAAATGGATTGGACCCTGCAATCTTTCAATCTCCTTCCTGGGTTTTCTCTATCAACGGATTTTCCCACAATTTGTTCCATCGATTCTACAAAAAAATCATTTCCTGCGATTTTTTTGTGGCTTTGCTGTGGACAGCCCGAGGTTCAACCCCTCCCTGCTTAGCTCTTCCCTTGAGGCCAGCGAACTTGGAGGTCTTGAGCTTCGCGGGGAAGTTCAACCGGAGTTTGGTGGGAGTGGAGTTTCCCAAGGGCCTTCGTTCCTTGACCTTTGGGGAGATGTTCAATCAAAGCAGCTGGGCTGCAGAGGGCATGGGTCAAAATTAATGGTGTAGCATACTTTTTTGGGATAAGCATCCGGCTAAACCCGCTAATTATGTTCTTTTCTTGAACTCAAGCGCCGCAGTCTTCCGAAGCTGTGGTAGTCCTTCCATCGAGGCCTAGAATCGGTGCGGCTGCCGGCGAGTTTGCGGATGTTGAAATTTGGGGATGAATTCAATCAAGATCTGCACTTTGTGACCTTCCCAGAGGACTTGGAAGAGATCATCTTTGGTGAGAACTTCCACCCTGCCAGTTGGGAGCATGTGACCTTGCCCAGTAATTTGCTGAGCCTGAAGTTTGGTAAGCGATTTATTCAAAATCTCGAAGATGCCAAACTTCCTGAAAGCCTCAGTAGCTTGAGCTTTGCTTCGCTCGGTTATGCCTTTGAGCAGAGTCTCAAGCGTGCACGTTTGCCCAAGCACATTCAGAGACTACAAACTGGAAGCATTTTGGTCAGTGTTTGATTGCTCGGACCCTGGAAAATGCAGAAAGCCACTTAAGCATGGACGCAAAACATGAATGTTCCTGCAATTCCAATGAGTTTTGCAACCTCAGCAACTTGCACCTTGAGCCGAACAGTCCAATGACTAGGGGCCGTCACAAGGGGTTGTGAACAAGGTGCAGGTGCGATGTTTGACTCCTGGACGCCAGCAGTAGCGTTTCCCGTTTCCCGGACCTGCAGAGTGTGCTTCAACCTTGCTGCATATGTGGAGTCCTTACCACATGCCTACCAACCTGTGTGCATGCATATGAATGTATGCATCTATGGATGAGTATATATATATATACACATTCACATTGAATCTGAATCTGTGAATATATGTGTAATTATCACGTCACATCTACAATTTTACGTAGTGATCCTATATCCTTTGTTTTCCGCAGCAAGATCGAAGCCCATCCCGCTTTCGACCATTCAAGTCATTCAAGTCACCACGTCTTGATGCATGCTGGGCACCGGGAAGATTTCTTTGCCATTATGATGTGACTCCGCGATGGAGCTCCACATGTGAGCCCCATGGAGCGATGCCTTCCCCGGCTCAAGAGGAGCCCAAAGCTTCGGGGGGTTGGTTTACTACGAACAGCAGCTGACCAAACTCTGTTTCGTTTGAACAAAGTTCCAGACAAGCGTGAGACTCCAAAATAGCGAAGAATTTGTGATGCGTCAGATGCTAAGTCCGACCTGAAAGCGGCGGCTGCCAACATTCTCTTGTTGAAAAAAAGCGGTGCGCAGCCGCTGCCCAGCACGCTTGTTTCACCACGGCCGGGGCTCAGGAAATCGACACCACGAGAGGCCCACTAGCGGGACTTCTGGTGCTCTACAAGATGAGCCGCTTGGCTTCGGCAACTCAGATCGGGGGTTGTAGCAATGAGGACCCAAAGATAAATCATAAATCTGGGATTAATTTCCATATTTTTTAACGGTGGATTCCTTTCTTTGCTTGCAGTAAATCCCTGTTTTCATGGTTAAATCTTCTACTTTGATGGTTCTACAAGTCACTTTCCATTTTTCTTGGTCAAGAACGCTGGTTCAGTTTCCTCTAGATTTACGGTCTCCCCGGGCCTGCTTTGCCAGGAGAATCGCGGCTCAAGCAGCACGCGCGGAGGGTCTCCGAAGTGCCCATCTTGGCATCAGGCGGCTGAGGATTCTGTGCGCATCAGATGTCGAATGATATTTTCTATCTAATACATACAATATCATACAATAACATGTATATAGACGATCTATTCTCTATATTTAATACGGAGACTAGATGTATAGACTATATGTATATATATATATACTATGTATATATGTCAATGTACATTATGTCATAGTGTACATATATATATATATATACACTGTATATATATATATATATATATATGTATTCTTCTAACAGAAGAACACGTGTTTTGAGGAGCTTGAAAGCAAGGTGAGTGTTTCAAGGCATAGGGGGTATTCTCAAAATCTGGACCCCGCAAACCCAGGGTTTTTCCTGATTTTCCTCATTCAACAGGCACTTGATTGGGGTAATTACCCGCATGAGACACACGGAAATCTCGTGGCGCTATGCTTCTGGGTGAAGTTGGGGTTATTGATGGGTGTAAACATGGGATTCTAACCCTATAAGTTGGGATATCATCCCTGTATATATATATATATGGTGACACATATCGAGTTATAACTGGAACTGAACCTAAATCCATTATCATTATATACATTCGTTAGTCATCATTCTCCCATTCCCTACTACAATGGCCATCAATGGGGCATACTCATCATTCTCAGACACATCGTTGATACCACTTGTAGGTGCCATGTAGTGCCAACGACTCCACAGGCTACCAGGAAGGTGTCCGAGCCTGCGATCTGGTCGAGGACGGGGATGGTATGGTCCAGCGGTCCTTGGTAAATGGTTAGCAGTTGGGGTTAGCTATAAATGGAACAATCCCCCTGGGTGGGGACTTACCAAGTGGCTTCGCAACCACTTGCATCACGTGGGATCCTCCAAGGATGAGACATGGTGATTTTCCAGAGCTATGTATCATTCAATGTATCATCATGACCCAGAATGGGATGATGGGCAAATCTGTGCTTCCGAAGGAGATTTCCATGGTCATTTCCCAGGCTTCCCCCGGTGATTTTCCCAGGAACTCGGCCACCATGGTGGCTCAAGTAGTGTCCAGGTGCGGCTTTGCGAGATTTCATGGCGAAATTTGGATGGCTGGCTGTTGATTAGCATCCACTGACATCCACTGTTTAGTTGGGTCTGAATCTAGCTTTTCAAGGCGGAACTTAGTTTGCTGGTCTAGTCACCCAGCTTGAGGATCAGGGGTTTGAATAGAGAACAAACATGCAATTTTTGTCATGTTCTGTGTCTTTTGTGTCTCAGGGTTCACCCAACCTTATTACATGGATACATTACCAGCCACAGTTCCTTTTTTTTCTTAAAGCATATGTTGTGTTCCTTCTTCACTTGTAGTGGTGGGCTTGGGAGCAACCTTGCGAGGCGATCCGGGAAACTCTGGACCTGGAGTTTCCTCACTTGGACAAGCGAGGACGAACTTCAACTTGGAGGGTCATCCCACAGATCGTAACTGGTGAAAGTAAGCCTGATTACTAAGTCATCATTCAGGATGTTACACCATTTACAACTGAGTTGGTTATGAGCCAATTTAGGAACCACTTTCTCAATTGGATGATCTTTCAACTAATCCCTTCCCCTGTTCATTTTGGAACCACTTTCTAAATAGGATGACCTTTCAACTAATCCCTTCCCCTGTTCATAGTAAACACCCCCCAATATCAACCGTGGTGGGTGTGAGTCAACCACTTACTAAATAAAGTGGAAAGCACCAGCCACCTGCAACGGGTTGCAGGAGTTGCTGAAATTATTGCCGTCCGGGCTGACAGCTGGTTGTCTCCCTTCAGCCCTTGGGGGTCAGTTTACCATGGTACACTGCTGTTGGCAGCAACATTTCAGCTGCTTATGTAAAATATAATATAATATCAAGATATATCATGATATATTAGGATATCATATACATATATATATATATATACATAAAAGTAATAAGAAAAAGCTGCAGATTCATCCACCCATCCCAGTCCTGGGAGCTCAGGTGGCCCTGCACTTTACTTCGGACACAAAGGTGGACCAGAACGCAGGGCCGCTGGGTGGAGATGGAGATGGGAGGCTTTTTCAATGGAGCCGGGTAAGACAAACATGTAGGGGGAGGGGCAAACATAGGGTATGTCCCCAAACTGGCTGTATATTCATAGGCTTTCATACAAAACATGATGCTCACCCACGGGATTGCGGGGCTTTCTTCTAAATTCCAGACAAAAGCAGGTTGTTTCCAATCCCATCCGCTAGCGCCAGCAGTGTTTCAACCTGGTTACTTCCACACACTGGACATCATTCGGCCAGATTTTTGGCCCCTTCAACGGTCAACTTTCTTGCAGCCTTTTTTTGCCATTTGTTTTTGGAACAGCCGTTTGGCACCCTCCGTGACTGACCAGGGATTTGAGGAATAGTTGGCCAGAGCCCTTCGGAAAAAAAACAACCGCAACCACCACAACAACAGCAGCAACAGCAACAACAAGTGGTGGGTGGTTTCAACCACTTTTCAATGTCAACCGAATGACGAACATATCTTCGGGTTGATTTCTTGGGACGCAACTGAGGTTAGTGGCCCATTTGGCCACAGCCACAGCGCGCTACAAAGAGGTGCAGCTTGTGGAAGACTGGAGGGTCAAATGACTTGATATATGATTCGTAGTAGAGGATGCCTTCATGTGTGCTGTACATTTATACTATATACGTACTGTATACAGACAATATAGACACATATATTTGTACTTTCATTGTCTTCGATGTCGGATGCGGATCTTCACAACCCTTTCGCTGGAGGGCGTGAATCAGTGGAACAGCCGGCGGCCAAGGATGTGTCGGCTTGGAAGGCTACTGATGGGTATCCCCAAAGCTCATGTTTATCCAGAAAATGATTTG
Source organism: Symbiodinium sp. clade C Y103 (assembly GCA_003297045.1). Classification (NCBI taxonomy): domain Eukaryota; class Dinophyceae; order Suessiales; family Symbiodiniaceae; genus Cladocopium; species Cladocopium sp. clade C. The sequence continues at coordinate 96,456 of BGPT01000989.1, read as the reverse complement.
GGGTTTGGGGATACCCTTCAAATTGCCATAAAAATGATGTACACCCTTGGCAATTCCTTGGCATGCTTCTCTAAAATTGCCATAAAATCATGGGACAACCCCCAATGTGGAAAAAATGGCAACCCGAAATGGGAATCTGCAGTTTCCACACCCGGCAGTGACGCAGAACCACGGTCTCTGAAGAAGCGGAACCTCTGGAAGAGTGCGTGCATTGTCTTGGGTGTGGCTCAACCATGTTTTTTGCCAAACATTTTTGCTGAAGCGATCGCAGGGATTCAGCCAATGATAGATGGTTCATACACCCTGTTTGCTTTGGGGTGTCATCTTTGGGGCTGGTTGAAGCCCCGCAACTCAGCCAAGACTTAGGTCCCGAGCTGACGCAGCAGATTTGGTGAGCCGTCTCAGCCCACCTGAATCGAGTTTTCAGAGGGTATTTTTCTTGTTTTTATCATTCAATATGATATCATAGAACATAGATACTAAGGGAGTAACCTGAAAAGAACCATTCAAGAATGTAAGTAAGATAGATCATCTATCATAAGTCACAAGTACAATGATCTATCATAATCTAGATAATCTATGGAGGTTTCTTAAAATCGGGGATCCCCAGTCGTCACCATGGTCCATGGTTGTTTCACCAGGCAGCCGCAGACCACACCTCCCACGGAGGCGGCCTGGTTCCGGGAAACTGTACGCGTAATATGTTTGTATGTATATATGCACATTATATTATAGAATTGTGTATATAATTGCATACATTACATACATTATATACATATACACATATATATATATATACATACATACAATATTATAGGCATATTATACACACATATGTATATATATATAATATCATTGAGATTGAGGTCTTGAAAAAACTAAGATTGAATGGCTATTTGATGTATATCATCATGCATTTTTTTGAATGATCTTTTTTCACAATTGATTGGAAGCCACCAGACTGCATTATGCATTGAGGCAGAAACTCAACAAATGGGAGATCAGAGCCAATCTCAAGCGAAATATGATGTCAGAAAGAAACGAGGATTTCCTCCCTAACATATGACCAACTGGTTCATGGTGGCTACAGGCCCCATTTCTTTTCAGGACCTACAGCAAAACTCGAGAATGGACCAGGCTCTCTCCGTGGATTTGATTATTGACATCGTGAAAAGCGCGGTGAAGGGCGTCAAGAAGGAGTGGGAGGAGGCTTGGGAACTGGGAGAGCGGATTGCAGATTCCACGGCGGCGCGGGCAGCTGATTGGGTCACCTCAAAATCAGATGAATTTGGATGGTTAATACTAAACATGATCAACATCAACATCAGTGGTTTTTAATTGGCCTTGCCTTCTGACTCACGTGCCCATCAAAATTCGCATGGCCATTGGGATCTGACTCAGCAGCCGGTGCCAAGCGCCAGGTCTTCAGTTTGATGTTTGACCTTCCTGAGCTGCGCTTGCCGAACAAGAAGTCTGTGGAGGCGATGGAAAGCACCGGTTTTGCCGCAGGTTTTTTGCGATGTGTCCAGTGTGGAGGCCTTGGTTGCGGCCTTCAAGTATGCACAGCCAAAGGTGGGGCTGCCCAAGTTGCTCCTTCCCAAATATTCATTGTCATGTGTGATGACTGACGATTGATTCATTCACATCAATTCAAATCATTTGTTTCTGGTGGATTGAAGCCACAAGCAATTGTCAATTGTGTCTCTCGTGACATGTAATCCCATCATGCAGAGGCAGCATGCGAGGCTCAGATACAGTACCCACATTTCAATGAAGTCGCTTTGGTGCTTCGGCTCACGGGAATTTTTGCTAGTTCTTTGTTTCATGAGCCGTTGTAGAAACAATTGTGCCAAAGAAAAAGTGAAAGATGAGGCTTGTGAGACCGTGAGAATGGTGAGACCAGCTCTTACACATTCCACAGCTTGGTTCAAATTTGGTGACTGCTGAGTCTGCTGAGGCAGAATTTCCTTTGGAGGCGGTTTTGAGACTGCGCAGGAGGGATCGGGATGATATCAGTGGGGCGCATCTGGAGTGAATTTCCGAATGCTGATTTGGGGTTCAGACTTGTGCCCTGAAGGAATACCACTGCACAGCTTCAATTCATCAAGTATGCTGTCGTGGCCTCAAGTTGTGCAGAGTCTGGGGACCAACCCTTCACTGGAAGTTGGGAGAACCCCCAGTGTACTGAGAAAATATAGGGGCTCGGCTCGAAGCACCGAAGTTCGCTGAAGGACTTGGTATGCGACCATTATTCCACCATGCTGTCTCAGGTTCATGGACTTAGTGTCACTCTCAATTGGTTTGAGCACAAGCCGCCGGGGCCCCTGGGTCGGGTGCAGCTTGGCGCAACGTATCGTCCCGGGCAACTCACTGAGAATGTTTGGGGAATAGTGTCCACGAGAAGCCAACCACTCAGAAAACCTCTTGAGTCGAAACCAGTGAGTTTGAAATCAAATTGCATATGTTTTTAATTGTTTTTACATATTTCTGCAATTATATGCATACATACTACATAAATGTCGCTTCGGCTAATGATTTTGCTGGAACAAGCCAGATCTCAAAGACTCGGCTGAGTTCGCACTTTTGAGGGTCCCGGGGGCAACACACATTTTTCTGCAGGTTGGAGCCCATCATGGGGCTTCCGGGGGCAGAGGTGGGGTGATTTGGACGCTCATTCCAGTCCAAAATCCCTTGCCCCAAAAACAGCTGCACCCAAAACTTCTGTAACACTGAGATTCTGATGGCTGAAGTATGCTTCAGTATGCTCCAGTCATATATCTGATCAATTCAAATCCTTCAACCTACTTTACAAAGGCACCATTGGATGGTGTGAAAGGAACAGGAAAAAAACACAGAGCTGTGCTCCTTGGGCAGGGCGGACCCAACACAGCAGGGCCTGGCAATTGTCCGGGCGCCAAGTGAGTGGCCGTTGGGTGATGTGCCAAGGGGACTAGCGGTTACTGTACTAGCGAGCAACGGGATTAGCGAACACATCTTCTCTCTGAGTTGAATCATTCAAGGTTCAACATTTCTTACTTTGCCTACTCATGAACAACATTGCAAGAAGCATGTGTGCCCCAGATATGAAATTAGATAATATGTGGAATTCATACACAAATGCTGAAAATGCATTTTAATAGCTAGAGGCACAGGTGTTCTCCAAAATTGGAAACACCTGAAATTCTACAAATAGCCCAAACCAACGAGTTTAACATGAGATGTTCGGCTTCACTCTCAGAAAAACATATGTTGATCACAGATGAACATTACATTACCTGATGACAACTGAGCAACATCAGGCAAAATCTGTCGGTTGCGGGGGTCTTTGGATTGGACTCCTTTCAGTATCCTTTTTGTGCTGTGTGTCAACACCAGAAGTCTTTTTGAATTGAAATTTCAAACATGGTCATGCACTTCAGATGGGTAAGAGTCGAACACGGGCTGCTTGGTATGAACCATGATCTGTCTATGATGTGTGATTTCAAATGTATTTGCAATTGATATTAAGTGTTGGCGTTATGCCAATTCTTGCGGACCATTTCCCCGTTTTGATTCTGAAGACCATACGTGTACTATATATATATGTGCGTACATAGACAACACAATACACATACGCAGAAAACAACATACATTTCGCTGATCCAAAAATGGTGATTAGACCCAGTTGTTTGCCACATACGACCCCTGCGAAATGGTGCCCCATCCTTTTCAAAACGTTGCGACGCGCGGGGCTAGGCTGGACCTGTTTGAAACTCTTGGAGGCTTGATTCAGCCATACCCTCATGTTGAGTAGCTGATAGTTCTGCTAATGGGATATGGAGGTTTCCTAAAATAGGGGTACCCCCAAATCATCCATTTTAATAGGATTTTCCATTATAAACCATCCATTTTTGGGGTACCCCCCATTTTAGGAAACCCCCATATGAATCATAATCACAATGGGGGATGTTAATCGTAAGATGTTATTAACAATTGCAATGGGGATGCACCATTAGATATAGGATTTAAACAAACATGGGGATGTTAACATTTGGATTTGCCCAAGCACATGCAAGTATGGAGTGATATACACCAACAAAGATTTGGGGGTAGTATTGCCCTGGGGGATACTCAATTGGATCTCTTCATGTCTATCATTGAACAGCTCAAAATTGGAACCTTAAACGACACGGAGTGGGACAGAAGAGGCAAGTGCTGTAGAGATTCCCATCTTTTGGCGCATGTTATATTATCTATCAATATATATCAGCACTTTACGCATTATTTTGATATGCCCATGAACAACAATCTCCCCATTGTTTGATCCAAACATGAACGATCCAGCGACTTTCACCGGTGAATCTGAAGGCTATCTATTCATGGAGTACCCCAGGGTAACCTAACATAGATGTGGAAAACCTACGGTTTCGCTAGGATAATGATCTACAAATGGTGGGTTTTCGACATCTATGTTAGTTTACCCTAGGGTACATAGATGTCACTATGTCTTTTCTCCTGCTGCTCGCATTCACATCGATTCCCGGCAAGTGATGATTGTTATGCCCGACCAAACCAGGCCAGGTGGACATATGAATGCACACACACACATGTATATATCTATATACATATATATATATACATATATACATATATATACATATATATATATACATATATATATATACATATATATATACATATATATATGTATACATATATATATGTATATATATACATATATACATATATATATATACATATATATATATACATATATATATATGTATATATATATATGTATATATATATACATATATATACATGTATATATACACATATATATATATATACATATGTATATATATATATCTATACATATACATATACATACATATATAAATATATTATAATATAATATAATAAAATATATTATAATATAATAACATAATACTATATACATATATTGGTTGTGACAGAAGAAACCTCGGTTCCACCAGGAGGCTGGTGATGACTTCTAGGGCCCCTGGGCAGGTGCTCTTTGAGTTGGCGGAGATGGAAGATTACACTGCGGGGCTGCCCGAGATGTGAGACATACCCGAGATAGGGGAATGAACCATGGCAAGCTGGGAAATCCCCATGAAACATGGAGGTTTTCATGGGAAAACTATGGGAAAAACCATTCTGAATGGAGGTTTCTGGATGGGAAACTCATCAGACTGGTGGACTTTTCCAGCATGCCACCTTTGATTTCCGCATGTTAGACCGACCATTGGTTTCAACTGATCAGACATTGTTTCAACCGCGGGATCAACTGGGGACCAACTGGGAGACCAACTCGGAGAGCAGGGGACCTTGAGCGAGGATTTCTGAACCATCTAGAATTTGTTTCAGGAAAATTTAGCAGGAATCCCCATTATTGGATCTTCACAGACGTGGGTTTCCTGTTAAGAAACCCATCAGTCCACTGAGAAAACTGAGTCGTTCTTGAGCTCACAATGGAGAGATTCGAAGGGATCCAACTTTTTGCCCTATGGTGTATAGGTTTCTCTGACTAGTTAGGAGAAAAAATGCCACTGGATGGCAGAGAAAATCATGTTCCCTATACCGCTTTGTGACATGAAGGGCATTGTCTGAGGTTGTACAAAAGCTTTTCTCAATGGCCGGGGTCCCTGCCGGGGTAAATGTTGAGTTGTTGTGAGAAGTGCTGTGGAAATGATCCAAAACAGACGGATGTTTCAGTTCCTCCGGCGCTAGACAAAGCGCATGATTGCCACAGAAAGCAGTCGAAGTGAGATTGATGCTTCAGACTGAGTGTGAATCTCAATGACACAACATGGTCTATTGATAGTTTTTTTTTGCAGAATAGTCAAACCGCCAGTTTTTCCTAGACCCACGTACAATACCTCAAGTGGAAGATCAAGTTCTTGTTTTTCAAAGTTTGCAAAGGACACATCCAATCACCGTTCGCCAGGAATCGACCTGAACTGAACTGAAGGTTCAAAGATGTTTAAATAGTATCGTGGATTGTTGGGTTTTTACATATCCAAAATTATATGGTTTAGTTATGTTTACTTTAGACCCCTAAAATATGTCGATTACCCTGGGGTAAAAAAACATAGATGTGGAAAACCTACGGTTTCGCTAGGAAAATGATCTAAAAATGGTGGCTCTTCCAAATCGGTCTCCAGGGGTACGGCTTGAGACCTCATGCCATGCTGGTGTCTTGCTGCCTGGCAGAGGACCGTTGACAACGTGAGAGGTAGCCCAGAACGACCCCTTTTTTCAGGTTGGTGAAATAGTGTAAAACATATAAAACACCTGTATCTAAATGTACAATACATATCTGTATCTGTATCTATCAATAATTATCTACAGTATGTCATTGTCTCTATCTGTGTCGATGTCTATGTCATGTCTACGTCTATGTCTGCATCTACGCCTACGTCTGTACCTATACTTCTATCTACATCTGTATCAATATCATAATATCTATATGTGATCTAGATCTACATCTACATCTATATCTGTATCTATACTGACCAGGTAAGATAAGAGGGGATGAGTTGACATGATATCAGCAAAGGTATTTTTAGTTAGATACACCTGGATAGATCAGATTACAGAAAGTTTAGATACATCAGCTTAGATTAGCTGGATGGATAGATTGATCCACAGACAGACAGGAGGTTCCAACATTGGTAAACGAACTAGTTTTCCAATTTTCTACGCTCAAAATTCGGAAATGCAATTGGCCAATGTCGAAACTCCGTCTGGGCCACACACTGGCGACTCACTTGGGATGCGGGTGCAGGATCGTTCAAGAGGGACGATGCGAGCGGATATCCTTGAGAAGTTGGTCTGTGCTCTCAGGGGAAGACACGGATAGAACTTGGGTGGAAATTGAAAAAACTTGGGGATGATACAGTGGATGGAAGAAATCCTGCACCAGTTGGAAAGTATTGGGATTCCTATGAAACACTGTAAATCATGGGATTATAACGGGATAAACCATCTACCAACTGGTGCACAATTCTATCCACAGTATGACTATCGTGATCTGGATAAATCTTGGGTAGTTCGATGCTCGAATCTGTCAACCACCTAGCCAGTACCATGGTACCACCTAGCCAGAAAGAATCTGTCAACATTTGAGGAACGGTGAAATCACCTGCCTATACAAGCAGTTCAACGCATTTTTCGCATGATGTTCAACCAGGACACATAAACCCTGGTTGATTGGAATCGTGGGTTGCATTTCTAGCAATATTCATTTAATTTTTTTGGGGTAACCCCAATGAGTGAACCAGGGTTTATACATATTGGGTTCACACTGCCGTGAAGACATCCTGAATTTGGATAACCTTTGCAGTAGCCAATACATAAACTTAATGAGCGCATCTTCGATCCGTCTGACTTCATGATTGAGCCGCGTTTGGTGAAATGTGAAACTGGACTGTGAGATGCTTGAAAAAGACCGTACCACAAGGCTACTGTTGCTGGGGGAAAACTGTTACTGGGTATGGGTGGAAGTCAGGTACCCCCTAAATTTTGAGACTTACATGAAATTGGCCAAACCTTGTGGGTTTTGACATGCTTTGACCGATGGATTTCGAAGACCCAGACCCAACTGTGCTGGGCCTCCGCAGTTCTCTTCGGCTCCCCCCGGGGCTGAGAGGGATCCTCGCCAACAATGAAGGCCAGTGACACTTGCACTGCTTTGGATGTGAAGTTCTTGGATTTTGAAGATGGAGCTGGATTGTCTGTCCTCAACTTTCTTTTCCTGACTTGAAAGTTGATGTGTTTTTGTCCCTAGAGACTTTGCTCTGAGCTTTCCCGTGGAGGCTTTCAAACTCCTTCGGGATCATGTTCCTAATTGCAACATTTGCTTTCGAACGATATCTGACCTTTCGTTTGGATGTACCTTTCTGGATAGCATTTAGCATTGCACTGAACTAGAAGCGCATTGTCTTGCGAGTTTAATTGGTCGTGCTGGCAATCCCGCTTTGCCTTTTATTTGCCATCTACGGATGTGTTATTCTCGATGTCCCCATTTTTTGACTATCAACTGTTGTATACGCACACGTAGATATATAGATAAATGAATACATGGACACATGGATACAGACATTTATAGATAGATAGGTAGGTACGTAGGTAGGTAGGTAGGTAGGTAGGTAGGTAGGTAGGTAGGTAGGTAGATAGATAGATAGATAGATAGATAGATAGAGAGAGAGAGAGAGATAGATAGATAGATAGATAGATAGATAGATAGATAGATACAGACACAACCATATTTATGTTCGTTTTGCGTGTTGAAGCTGCCACGCTCAGCTTCTGGCCCTGGCGCTGCTGGATGCTGTGCTGGCGGCCAAATTCGCGCTGCGTGCGCACGTGGCGGCCTGGCAGATGTGAATTTTGCCGGGGGATGGGTTACTGGGAGGTTTATGGTGTGTATGTATGTATATATATATATATATCTATATCTATATGTATGCATATACATTTAATATACATAGCATTGATTTTTTTCTTTTCTGTTCTAGGATTGATTGGTGATACATGGTGACAGAGGGGCTTCTTGAGAAAAACATCAAACTTATGGGTCAATTTCAATATTGCAAAGAGGGGTACCCCAATTTTCAGAAGCAAGCATATCACTAGCGTTCATTTTGGTCCAACATGGGGGATTGAAACCTACTTTGAATGGCAATTTTCATGGGAAAATTATGTTTAATCAACCTTGAGATTTGGGTGTGGGTCAAGATCATCAGCCCTCCAAAATGGATGGTTCAATACTAAAGACACTAATTTCAACACCGCGACAGAAAGTATGGGGTTCTCTCAAAATAGGAGATCCCAAGATCCCCTGGTCCATAAACTTATCTAAAATGGTCATAAGTCAGGGTGTCCCATTTTGAGACAAGTCCGTATCATGAACAGAAGGTGGAGATCAGTCCGCATCATTTTTCGGCGGGTGACTGTTGCAGGCACCTGGGACCAAACACCATGCGTGAAATGATATTGGGTGGTTTTCTGGCAACCTGAAGATGGTGACAGGATTTCTGTAGTGACTGTAGTGACAATGTTGGAGTTTGTGTTTGATTTGAAAGTTGCAAACAGTTAGCAGTAATTAAACAACTTCGTGGATTGCCTATGGTGTTTCATTTTTTTTTGAGAACAACAATTGCTTGAAAAAGGCACGGCTTGCAGCTCCAGAGGGTGCCACTGCTCCCAAAGCCACTTCCTCCATTTCTGGTCGCGACTTGAGGCCTCCCAAGATGCTGCTTCATGCAAAGGCCGATCGTGGATTGCGGGCTCTGGGTATTTGTGAAAGAAAAACAAAACTGACCCATGGAAATTCCTATCAACCAATGTTTATAGTACTGGGATGTACCGTCCAACTGACATAATGCTGTTAGAAGACAATTCTTTCCTGAAACAAAAATGGCAATTCTCACGGTCCAATGGAGGGGAATCCCAACATCTGGAGGCAACGCTTTGCCTGCGGACCTGGCAGCTGGTCCTCACAAAACCCTGGGAAAAGCGCAATTCTCGGATGTCATCGCCGGAGACCCAGGATGGCTTAAGGTTCTACCGAACATTGCTAGGCAGATTTCATGGGGAACATATTGGATTCATTGGATGTTGCAGTACCTCAGTTTTTTTTAACCAAGCCAGATGCCGAAAAAATGGGGGGCGAATTCAGGATGCAGAAAAGCTCCGATCCGCACTGGAGGCGCCAGAAAATGCAGGTCGAACGTTGGATGATAAAGCCCTGTTGGTTGAGGATGGGAGGGGGTTCTACGGCGAATACCCAATGAATTTTCATGGATTTTCCTAATGCTTGAAGTGGGAATCCCGTTCTTTTCCGGGCTTCCTGACAGGGTTTTAAGGCTGCTCAAATGGGTCCAGATCCCAAGAGTGAGCAGCCTTTCGTGGGTCCAAATGGGTATCTCATTTTTGATCGATATCCACCATGGGACACATTTTTTTTGTTGAATATTTGGTTTACTATGGCCACACAACTGTTCCTACAATTTGCTATCCACAATTGGTTCATTTTCCATTGCCAGGTAAGAGTATCGTCAATTGACGGGTCCATTCGTACGGGGCCACTGGAATGGAAGGATGAACATACATAGCAACCAAAAGAATGAGGTTCCATGATGTTCTCTTCATAGCAGGGTACCAAGGTGAACTGACCTGCACCACTGAGACAAAGCTGGCCTTGGCAACAAGGCATGTACTTTAGTTTACTCTAGCAATGTGCACTTCTTAATGGAAAGAAAGGGTGACCGAGAAAGCTTCTTTCGTCAGTTACTTTACATAGTTCAACGAACTTGCCTGGGCTTTGGTGATGTGTTAGATGTTTCCCTGTCCTTTTTAATCCTCGCAGCAGCAGAAAGAATTCTGACCACACCTACCCCTTAAACTTGCATTGTTTTGAATATGGCTTTGTCGGAACATAGGCTACCCCAAATCCCATGATGTAAAAACACATCATTTTCTCCATGTAATGTCCATAAAATCTGCATACCCAACAAGCCAATTTTCAGACAGAGGCATCTGTTTTGACGATCCAGGCCTCCCAGTTCTGGATCGTCGGCAAGAGCTGGGAACTCTCCATGACCGCCAACTCCATGAGGCGATGGTTTTGGAAGATCCAATTGGGAGATCTCATTGGTAGGGGGTGACACCCCAGCCACCCAAGAAATGAGCAGCCAAAAATGGGAAGGTTTTCATGTTTTTTTGGTGCGTGTGTTCTTTCCATGTTTTTTGGGAGAAGTGTTGATCTTTGAGCAGTCACCGCTCTGAATGTTTTCGAGGCAAGATCCGGTGACCTATGCCTTCACTGGAGGGGGCCACGGCTTTTTGACGCTGACAGTGCCAGGAGGCGGAATTGGGAGCAGATGATCTGACGCAAATTGTTCGGAGGGGTGCCGAACTTAGGGCATGATATGTTGGAGTTGAATGGATTCTCTATAGCTTAAAGAACGGTGGATAGCTGGAGTCTGAATTTGTGGCAGATATCGTCAGATTATAGTTAGCCTCACCCCCCAGTCCCAAATGACCGAAACAGAGCTCAGTCGACCTCGATCTCTTCAGGCGTGGTGGATGAGGTTCTGTATGCGACGGACACGGCAGCTCGTTGGCAAGACACGGGTTGTTGGCCTTGAGTTGAAATGGGTTTGTACCCCTAAAATGACAATTTTAATGGATGCATACTGTGTATGTGTAGTACGTATATATACATGCAGATTAATACAATGGTTGTAGTGATGATGAACCTGTGGATTCAGGTGTACTAATCTTAGACAAATCCACATGACGATTCTGTTGCGGAGACGTGCCCAGAATTCAGGTGAAATCCTTGGCCAACGAGAGCGGCTTTGAGTACCGTGGCAAGGCAGGAGTTGACTGTTGCCCTCTCCTGCCATATGGGGATGGCAGCCAAGAACCATGGAATCATCGTAGGTTATGCACGTCAAATCTGACAGCTAACGAGTCATGTTTGCCAGGGTACCAGGGTTTTGGTCTACAGCCCAAGCATGCCCAACCATATTTAGTACGATCCCAGGATGAAGCAATGCTTTCCCTTGCCGCAAATCTTGACAAATAGGGTTTGGGCCTTTGAAGTGCCCCTACTTCCAGTAACTTGACCTTGTTATTCAGCAGAGACAATTGCTGGATCAGCAAAGACATTTTTCGAATACAGTATGGCAATCCAATTTTCACAAATGTTGAGCCCTCAATATGCAGCTTCCTTTGAAGCGACACAACAACATTACCAGGCCAGTATTTTAACAACACCTTCAACCCTGGTCCAGACTGAGCCAGGATGCTGTGGTGACAGACCATGATGTGATCCTGACGAACTTGTGCCTTAGGCCCGATTGCCAGTCGTTAGATGTATCTGAAGTCGAACGCACCTCAGTGGACAGTTGTCCTTGACTTGTTGGTGGCCCCCGTCCAGCCGGGTCCAGGCCTAAGACGTGCGGATCCTTCAAGGAATGTTTGCCCATGAGCGACTTCAAACCAGTGCCTGGGCAGATTCTCAGAGGCTGGTGCTTAAACTCCATGAGATTTTCCAGCTCCAAGGTGGATGATCCGGAAACTCCGGGAAACACTCGCGAGGACTGCCGGTGTTTTCCAGTTTTTTCTCCATGATTTTTCTCCATGATTTGTTTTTTTTTGTTCTCTTTTTTTTATTTTTTTTCAAGGATTTCCAGCTGAAAAAATCTGCGGTTTTGGGAGCGTAGTATCGTGGCTTAGCCCCCGATGACATCGAAATGGTGCCTTCTTGGTGCAGACTGGACAGGATTGCTGCATCCCATTGATGTGCAAAGACACGCAGCCGTGCAACAGCAGCAAATATGTGCCGCTTGGTGGCCAAAACCGATGGGAAAGTCCTCCCAAGAATTGTTGGTTGGGATGCCCAGCTCATGGATGCCCAGCTCATGGATGCCCAGCTCATGGATTACGATAGTACATACATACACATAGGGTAGCACGAGGCCCCAAGAATCATCATCCCCACTTCATGGATTATGGTAAACCGTATTGTGATATAACCCCCCAAACAAATCTTTGACGGGCGTATAGCTGAGGAAGTCCAAAGATTGGGAGACGCTGCCAGGCCTCTAAACTGCAAGTGTGGACACCGATAAGATGCGAATGGGTGGCAGAAGGGGAGAAGTTCTTTTTGCTGTTGTTTGGGAACTTCTGCAGCTTGACGTTTCAACTGAAATATCCGTTTCGGGACATTTCCTTTCCGATTGCAGACTTAGCTCATTTTGACTCCATTCGACACAATTGGAAGGGTTTAAACATCAAGCATCAAACTGCAACAAGGAGTTGTGGTTTCAACATGTTTCACATATTTCCTATTTCAAACCTACCAAGGATCCTGATAATCCATGATAATCCCAGTTTACTAGCAATTTCAGCGGGTTGCCGCCATCCCTGATAGCCCGAGGAAGCACTGAAGAGCGCTGCTGCACCCCCCAGCCGTGCACGGAAGAGGTGTGCAAAGGTAGCTGGAAGCCAAAACTTGGCTCAGGCTAGTGGGATGCAGCCACCACAGACGAATAATGGATGGAATGTTGTGGACCAGGAGATTTAATCATCAACAACTCTTGGGATTTAGTGGGATTTGATTAGATTTAGCCGGGATTCAACAATGTCGGCTCGAAACCACGTTTTTTTTTGGTTGTTTCGTGTTTTCTTTGGATGGATTTCTCTTCGGTTGTTGCGTTGACATGCACCTTGCGCTCATTTACACACAACAATCAGTGCAGTATTGTTGCCATGCTGGAGGGATTCTGTTGCGAAAGTCGCTTCCATTGGCCATTGGCGCCAATCGTTTGATGAATTCCTTATTGCGTCCTACAATGGACCTCTCGAGATCTAGATTTCCTGCTCCATGATCCACTACTCCCGTTGACAGCTAGGGACAGTGAAAAAATCGATCAGCGTTTGGGACACTCTTGATGACCAACATGGTAAGTATATGTACATATATATAATATTGATTGTATCATATACCGGGATGTTCTCTCTCTCTCTCTCTATCTCTCTCTCTCTCTCTCTCGATACATGATGTATACTATATATATATATACATACACGTGTACACATGAGATGTCATGTAGTGGAAAGTCACAGCGACAGCGGCAGGGCTTTTGGGCAGCACCCCTGCAGAGTGTTGCGAGCCTCGGCTCTGCCTCTCAGCCAGCATATGGGGTGATGGTCACATGCCCAAGAATAGCTGGTGAATAAGCGGTGTCCTAAAATGGGGGTACCCCCAAATCATCTAAAATTAGACCATGACTTAGTATTGAAATCAATGGTGAAAACAGGGCTCCCCTGTTTTGGGAACCCCCCCTTTTTTATCCCCAATGATAATCCCCCTATAGTTCAAAAGGCTGTTGGGTTGGTGGTTAAGATTTGCCCTTCAACGGTTACTGATGGACGATTGCTACCCTTTGGTGTCATCCATGGCTTGGTTGGAAAATCTACCAATTCGATGAGTTTCCCATTGAAATGCCATGTTTTTCGTCGATTTCCCAGCTACTAGTAGCCATGTTTAATTGCCGGAGGGCGTCTAAGAGTCTAGGTCTAAACAGCTGATTGGCACCCGCAACAGCATGAACCTATGTCCAAATGGACATTTTTAAACCCAAAGACAGAAGGAAACGATGGGAAAGATGCAGACCGAAGCAGACTGGATGAGCTGACCACTGAGGCACTGAATATCTTTGTTCAGAGACCACGACTCGCAGTCGTCGCATTGGGCTTCAATATGCGCCATGCCGGCAGAGGGTGGTTTTGAGACATCACGGCATCAATGCAGGATACCTTCGTTTTGAATTTCCTTGGAGCTGGAGTGTAGTGCTCATTCTAAGGAAAAGCTGCAGGGATTTTCTGCATCTTGGCTTGAGTTCCAAGTGAGAAGCTTTGAGACTTCAACAGTTGAACACAGCCCCAAACCCTGCTGGGGCTGAACGGTGCCTGTTGTAGTTCACCATATCGGAACCATTGTTTTCAACCAGTAGGTGAACTGGGATGAAGGTGAAGACAAATCGCCCAGGATGAAGAATGCTGCGAAGACAAGAGCTGCAAAAGCTTCAATTGCACAAGCAGCCCCTATTGGTCAGATAAAGAAAAAAAGGCACAACGGCATGGGATGGGCTCATTCTAGTGACAACGCCCTCAGCGATTCAGAGTGATTTGCACCTGGCAGACCAGCTAGTAGCAGCTAGGAAGGTTGTCCATGCAATGAAGACACCAATTATCACAAGGATCTCAACACTGCACGAGTGGATCGGATTGGAAAGGTTCTCCAAACATGTGCTGTGGCGCTTGCGCATGATGATTTCCCACAACTTGGATGGACCAACACTGAAACTGTCCCGCCAAACTATTTCTAGGTCTATTATAGCCATTTGTAGGCTAGTAAAGAGTCATTTTACAATTTTACTTCTTTATCAACTTAGTTATTCCCCCAAACTCAGGGGTGGCCGGTTGCCGCAGCCATCAGGGAGAGCTGAGAGGCAGCACCTTTTTGGAGTGCTGTGAGACCTTATATTGCGAGGACGGCTGTCTTGATGGATCTTTTTTTGGATCGCCATGTACCAATGGTGTTCATTTCAAATATTGCATGACCACCAATTTTAGATCGTCCAGGTTCAATTGATCACTATTTCGGAGAAGGATTTGACCTTTCGATCTTTTTGGGGGTTGCTATATACGAAACCATCTATGGCTACCGTACTATGGGTTTCTCTCAAAATGGAGGAGTCTTCTGTACCCCAATGTATGGCCATGAAGAAATGGAGAATATGGTAGTGCATGGGATGGTTGCCCCACTATCTCCCGAAATGGGTAGGGATGGGATGTATGTAAATCAAAAGGGGTATGAGTTTTGATCCCAAAATGTAAGACAGTATCCTGGAAGTGAGGGATCGGATCTTGGTCAATCATGGGTCAGCCCGGCTGCAGGATTTCACTTGCAGTCCAACGACACAGTGGTCGAACCTCAGTGTCCTTTTGCCCAATGGCGAAAAGCGTCGAGGTCAGATCCTACTCCCCTGGCAACGAGATGGAAGCTCACCATCCGTGTGTCTGAAAATAGGGTGTGAACCCCACAAGATGGCAATTTCAATGAGATATGTACTATATACTACTATATATACATATAAATACATATATGTAGAGATACAATGACTACAGTAACGATAAAGCATTGGATTTTGAGATTCTCCTGGAGGCTTCGCCAGCGAACTTTGCTGTGAGAAGCTGACCTGCGAGGCGCCGCGGTACGAATCATCCAGCCGTTCTGCCAAGGGTTGAAGTCATTGGGGATTTCTGGAGTGTTGCAGTGCTGCTGAGAATGACTCTCGATGTCCTATCCACCGAGAATGCCAGAATCTGTGTGGAGCAAAATTGGATCCTCAAATATTGGATTGCCGGAAATGACAGGAATCTGTCGGTTGGTGAGGCTAGGGCAAAGATTCTGACCCGTACACTTCCGCACCCAAGGCTTACAATTGCAGCAGCCCAAAGTTGAGCCTTGTCAAGAGAGTTGATCCGAGCACGCGTCACTCCAGTGATGATTGTGTTTTGGGGATGCTACTTCCAATTTATATCAATTTGTGGGTGGTTTTGTTGCGATGAAAAGCCATGAACGTCTCTATCCAACTGCTCACCTCGTGGCTGAGCTCAGGAAGAAAAAACCTGGCAAAGAGCGGCTGGGCAGTACTGATGAGGAGTGCTGCGAACCCAGGTGGGACTCCGTTGGCCAAAACACAAACAGGACTTGAATTAAACATGGTGATTTTCTCGCTATGTGAGATTCGGAAAGGGTATGGTATGCCGGACTATTTGTTTGACCCTAGAATTTCAGTGATTTTGACCGTCAAGTTGTGTTGGAACATCTTGGAACACCTCGGACTGTGTTGTGGAGAGCTAACTTCCATTGGGTCTCAAAATGGGGGGGACCCCCAAATCCAATGGATCATCAATGATGATCATAGAGTATTGATCTATATCAATTTCCCCATCATTTCCCACAATTCTCGATGGCCACGATATATGATATCATATATGATATCATATATGATATCATATATGATATTCTGATATATTATGATCAGATATGATAAGTATGGATCAGAATGACTGAGTATCATAGATGATCATAGATGATCATTGTTAGTATTGTGTTGTTTTTATCTTTATTTGTGTTATCATTTGTATTGATGATGACAATTATCATCATATTATTGTTATCATTATTACTACATATTTACAGAATTTCCCACATTTTTCACTTTCAAGTCGTCTGGCCATGACTTGGAGCTTGGCCAGGCTTTGCGAGGAGTACACCTGCAGCAGTGCCACGTCGCTGGGCTTCGCTAGGCTTCAATCTGTGGTCCGCCAGGTCTTTAATTTTGATCCATACCCATATGGGTTTGGGCTAAGATGATGTATTTTTCTCTTTTTTCATGTCCTCACATTCAAACGAGAATGGGTCAAAGTTCTCAACCCTAATAGAGTTTCTGATGGGTGGTTTGGATAGATAAAAATGACCAGCTACATAGGTGTGTCCAGTGGTACCCCGATGACCACCTAAGGAAGTGGGTTCACAAGGCGGACGTTGACACCAAGAAGCACTCCCAAGCTGGATGGAGTGATGAGGACGAAGCAGTTATGTGCGGGGTTGAGAGAAATGGTTGGTGCACAGCAATAAGGCGGCACCCAAGAATTTGAACACTGCCCAACACAACATGGTTGACGATTCCTGGGAGACCGGTTAGCTCCTGCCCCTTGGTTCGGATGATTTGGATGGTGATTTCAGCCATATTTCAGTCTTGACTTTCGCGACTTGGAAGATGGTGCTGACCGATTTTCCAGCTTTTGGGGCTTCAAGCAGTGGTGATTCGCAGCCAGGAGTGTTGTGATAAAGTGATGTGCTCTGCTTATAGCTGCAGTCCCGCGACCATGTGGAAACCCTTGTCTCTTGGCGGATGGTCTAATGATACCGGGAGTGCATGAAATCATGAACTCATGGCATCTCGCAGCAGCTTTCAGCATGCCATTAGGAATGCTTCCTACCGGGAGACAGCGGCAGGGAGCACCAATGAGGACGGTTTGGTGGAACGTGGGCAAGATATTTGAATATTCAAGTGGACTTACCCTACCTACCTTTGCATTTGTACGAGAACTTTACCACTCCTGATTTTCCATATATACTGTATGTCAACTAACAGTAGGGCAAATAACTCACATGTTTTTTCCAATTTTTTTGGTGCTAAAATGGCGGCTTGAGTCATCTAAAGCTCGCCAGGAGTGCTGCGAACCTCGCTTCTGTGCAGCCCCTTGACATCAATGCTATGTGACCTTAGCAAGTAGGAAAAGCAGACATTCAAAGATACTTTGGCAATATGAAAAGAGGGGTTAAAAATTTTGGATACATGGGTCTTGGCATGCTAATTCTGTTATCATTGCCCTAGTTGTATGGCGATTGACCGCTAGCCCAAGACTTTTTGGAACGCATGGTCACAAGAAACGACAAATGCCCAACGCTTGTTGAAGTGCTTGAGGCATTCATCCCCAGGTGCCCCTCTTGTTGATCAATAGCAAATGAGGACTATACCTGCAGTGGCGATGCTGATGGTGATGGTCCGAAACTGAGGGGTAAAGGTTTACACCAAAGGCTACTGTAGAATACATGGAAAACCACGTTTCTTGTGGCTGAAGCCCCATTTCTACTATATACATAGTGTCTTATTTTTTCCCCTTCTTCTTTCGCACTTGAAGCCACATTGTTGTTCATGTCTGTGGAAATGGCCATCTGGTAGCGATACAAACTTGGGACCGCCGTGGGTGATTTCAGCGAGGTGAAAGCACCAAGTACTACAAGATACTTGGCCATGATTAATGCTTACTGTATTCATGATTGTTCACGATATTGGGGTCAGTGGCTTATTGATGGTCAAAATGATCATTATTAATGCTTGTTACAAACTTGGATGTTTTTTTTAAACCATCAATCATCCGTTTCAAATCCCAAGTTTGGTGTGTTCATGCACCTAAGAGCACGGACGGACACTTCGGACATTTCCACGCAATCTGCCGGTGATTCGCTTTGATGCAAGTGGATGGGACTCAAAAAGCATATGTAAACATGTCTAGCAATCCCCCTTTAGATTGTGAAGAACTATTTTTCTGTCTTTTTTGGTGCTTGCTGTATCTTTATTTTGTGTCAATGGGCTTGTGTGTACATCTGTTGTATACCGAGCCCAATCTAACATTTTTTTTTGGTGGCGCTAAGGAAGGTGGACACCAACCACTTCAAGAACAAGGGCAGTACCGACGAAGAGTGTTGTGTTGCCCGGTCTTGTAGCCAGCAACCAGGCAGCAGGGATTGGTGCTTCGACTCCAAAACGGCTGTGTCGTTTTGGATGGCGTCGAAAATGACAAGGACCCCAGATCAACTTTGTGGATGGTGATTTCGTATCCCATTTTTCGTATCCAAATGTTTTGGGACCATCTGCCGTAGTGAGACAACATGTCGCAAAGCGCTACAGTACGGGTTTGAAAAAACTTCATCGTGCGATCGGCGCGAATTGCGAGGTACACAACGGAGTTTCCAAGTAAGTTCAAGTCGCTTGGCTGAATACTCCCACTTCTGGCCTTGTCCTTCAGGTGGGATTCACCCATAGTCAACATCCGATGATTTCATCAGCATGATGGGTGGGATTGAAACCAGCCCCAGTCATGGGAGTTGTTTATGACAGCCGGGGTTTCCCACAGTATCCTTCATGAAGAGATGTTGATCTTAGGGCTGTTCGCTCCTTTGATCCTTCTCAGATCCTTTAGCATTTCTTTCCTGAAAGCTGATGGGACATGGACCACATGTCTATGGATCAATACCATTTATACCATTTTGAGGGGGATGAACATCAGCAGTCGCAACGCGCGTTGAAGCGCCTCAAGGAGAAAAGAAGACAAAGAGCTGCTGGGGAGCACCGATGCGGAATGCTACGATCCAGTGTGGCGTCCTGCAAGCAATTTAGGGTTGCAAGGTGCTGCCCCCGATCAAAAGCACCAAGTTGGTTTATAACATTTTATAACTAGTGTAACTATAGGGTTCATGGAAATTATAGTAATTATCACATATGATACTTATATATAAACATAATCTTATGGGTAATCATAATATGTTATGATCATATAGGGTTTATGGGTTTGTAAACCAACAATTGCAACTGGGTGGGCACCAGCTTGCGTTTTTGGGTTTTTGGCGGATTTTGCCAGAAGCACAATGATATGAAGAACAGATGGGATGTACCCAAGACCAACAAAATTTGTGAGAGAATTCCAGGCTGAAGTGCGTGCAGAGGAAGTTACCCTGCAGTAATCAAACATGGCAATGGACAATTCCCGATTTATAGATGGTTTTCCCATTAAACCCCCCTTAAAACTAGGTTTTACAATTGCCAGGTTTGATGACACCAGAGGGTATTTTTCTCAATGGTCCTCCTCACCCAAGGTGCAAGGACTACTGTTGCAAGGACTCTTTCAGTGCTCATCCTCGTGGGGATGTGGTAGAACCTAAAGGCAAACAGGAAATTTCAAACACCAACACTATACAAATGTGTATAGATCATATATGGTATGCAAATATATGGGTACCTATATATATATATATATATATGTTATACGTACACATGTATTAGTTTACCACTAAAGATGGTTCTACAACCAGAAAACCTATGCAATTTCTGAATTTACCAACAAAATTCTCAGCAAAAATAAGGATTAAACCCTTGATGAACTGGTGGTTTCAATTACATGTTACTTTCCCCTTCTGGCAATATGACAGACACCTATATACTTGTAGCTGAGATCTCCCCCTGGGATGTGTGGTGCACTGGGGGTGCTGATCCGACATTCTCAGGCTATGGGTGGGATTGAAACCATCCGAAAAAGGGAGTTGTTTGTGGCAGCCAGGGTTTCCCACATTATTAGTTGAATGATAAAATGACAACTTTTTGTAGTTCCATTGCTACCGCGATCACTTGACAAACACTCGGGGCAGTATGACCAATAATTATGAGGTCTGTATCCCAACTTGCCAGGGTAATAGCCATACTTCTCACCATTCTCCCAGAATTGGATGATGGCAAAACTTGCCACCCACCCACCAAAAAAAAGGTAAAAACCATGGTTTCCTGTAGATTTTCCCTTGGATCATGGTAGACTTTCCTAACCATGGTCGACCCCCCATGATTCTTCCATAAAGATCCCATCGTAACCCGGCGGGCAAGCCTCGGCGAAGGACCGCTCCAAGGTCCGCAAGTCCGATGCGGATCGCATCCAGGGAAGTAGCGACGAGGAGTTTCTGGGCCCGAAATCTACAGAAGTCGCAGGGATTTTGGGGGTTTCCAATCCATGGGGGTACCCCAAAATGGATGGTTTATAATGGAAAATCCTATTGAAATGGATGATTTGGGGGTACCCCTATTTTAGGAAAGCTCCTGATGGGGATTTTCATGGGAATACAACCATGAAAAGATAGGGATGATGATGGGGATTTTTTGGAATGTAGTTGGAATGTAGTTGGAAGGACATCAACATAGCTTCTCAGATATTTTTTTCATCGCCATCTAAGACTACCAGATGGTAGGGAATTTTGTGTGACATTTGGTTGCCTTTGAGCAAAGTGATGGGTAAACATGGGTAAACCATGAAAAAATCCGCGGTTTCAAACGATTGGCGCGCTTTGGTGATGGATGGACGAACATTCCTTATTCTTTTTCACTTTGCTACAATGGGAATATCTCGTATGCAGGGAATATTTTTTTGGCAAGGTATAACTAAGGTATTAAAGATTATCTCCATGTTTCAGAGTTGAACATCACTTGAAACGGGCAAAACACAAATCGCGAGAGAATTACACTTTTTCTAGCGATGCTAGGGAACAAATTGGAGTCAACATGAGAAAATTCTGTCGCAACCATTCTCAGATCATATTAGATCATATTAGATCATATTAAAATATATTGAATCCCTATTGTGAGTCATCATGTCTATCAATTGTTTTTTCTTGATTTTTTGGACCTCCATGACCCCGGTGGATCTCCAGAAAGAGTCACGCGCCAGACGAGGTGCTGCACGGCCCCATGATGCGGCGTCTGATGCCGAAAAAAGTCAGACGCGGATTGGATGTCTGCTGAGTGGGATCCCTGCCGACATATAACTCGATCTAAGGATGGTTGAAACCCGTGTACGGTCCCATCCACAACCAATCGGGCATCGTACTATGCCATGGCAGATGAGAAGGTATCCTCTGGCCAACTGCAAACATGTTATTTCGATGATCAACCCAGCAGCTTGAGGAGGGTCAACCGCTGTAGACATTGGTTCAAGCCTAGCCATGATAGCTCCAAGCTGGATCAAATGGCCCAGAGTGGGATCTGACCCTCGATGGGCCAGGGGAACCCCCGCCCTTCGGTCAGGTCGCATCGTGCCTGGCGCAGCAAAGACGCTGCTCGTAGTTGCACCGCTGCTCGGGTCGCTGGGGAAGCACAAGCTGCCAAAGAGTCGCCGGCTGGCTGCGATGTCCAACACGGATGTGCAGAAGCTGGATGCAGCAAAAGAGATCTTCGCACATGCTTGGTGCCTTGGCTTCCATGACTGCCTGCTGTTTTTGGGTGAAGATAGGGAAACAAGCGGGACAAGTTGCCGTACGTTTTTAGAGTCTGGAGACATCTAGGTCAGTTCTCCCTTTTCTGAGGAACGACAAGTTTGGAAACCTTTGCGGCAGCCTTTCCGTGTTGCATGTTGCATCATGTTGCAAGGTATCCCATTTGCCTGACAAACATCACGGATATGACCAAGCCACATCACCTTCGGATATGCAACGTGCCCGTGGTGTTTTGGCACGACGGCGATGCGTGGCACGCTGCGGTGGATGAATGCCCGCATCGCCGTGTCAGGCTGTCCGAGGGGCGATTGGAAGGATCAGAGCTGCCTGAAACGCAAAGGGAGTGGGGAAAATGGTTTGGATGGGTTTGTCACAAAACATGGGGATTTGATGGGCCCGGGGATATCATGGATATGATTTGATGGGTGCGGGGATGTAGTGATCAATTGACCCCAAACATTGGGATTTCAGCAACATGGGGATGCTAGGAACATGGTGGTTGAATGGGAGATAACCAACAGTCCATTGATTTGAATTTACAGTCATCGGTTCATGGGGATAGTTACCAAGCACAAAGGGGAAAACCGACCATCAAACATTGGAATTTCGCCAGCAAGAGTACGGATTATGGTTTACGATCTCATTCTTGTGATCTGTCGGAAAATGAGAATATGCGTTTCCGAAACATGGGAATGGAACAGGGTAGCACATTTTCAAACCCCAAATGGAGAATGCCCGTCTCATCTGGGTCTATGGTGGTCCCAAGACGGGGCTTGGTATAGCAGCTGAAATACTGAATGCACCAGAGGTGATATCCGATTATTGTTGAAGTATTTCCCATCACAATCGAAGTATCACATTCCGAATGTCGGTCAGATCTCAATCCCTTCACGCGCAATCTAGCCACTCTATTCGTATTCCAAGCGTTCTTGCTTGCATCACACTCATAATCAAATAATGGACAATCCCTCACTTGTACAGTCGATGATTTCCCGTTAAAACCTTCAATTCATTTATAGGGACTACCGGGCGTATTGCCTGTTTTCGGTATCTAGGGTATTGGTCAAATATGAGACCCAGGGAAACACAGACTTTGGTGTTTCTTTTTTGGTATTAGCCACCATATCTTTAAGACATTCAGACTTTCGACCCTAAGCCGTATCATTTTCAGGCCCTCGTCGATCCACGGTTGGTGGTTGGTAGTTTGGGTTGCTATAAGGTACCCCGGAGGATTACAATCTTCTTAGAACAGGGTGGTTCCTAGGATTCCAAACCGTTCTCTGAACCACCACTTCATCAAATCAGGCTGCAGTGCCCATATCATGGCTGGACTTTCGATGGAACAGGCCAGTCAGACTGTAGCAGTTGCCTCGGTTGAAGGGATGGGGACGGATCAAGTCATAGGTGCCGTGAATACTAGAGATGCATGACCCATAAACATATAATTTTGATTTATTTTGTCTTCAACCTTAATACCAAAAAAATCTGAAGTTCCCTGGCTTTAGCCTTTGTGAAGGAATAGTTTCGACAAAAAGATGGTGGATTCCAGCATTTTTGCAAGAAGTGCGAGACCTGTCCGAGACCCCTTGACCCACCAGCCACGGAACCACCTTGCCACTGCAGGCAGATGTACCCGGATTCCACAGGCTGCGGCAGAGCAGGGACCCACAGACCCACGCAACTCACCACGCGCGCAGCTGTCGATGCTGCCTGTTGAGGAGAGGACTGAGCGGTGCGGTCGCCAGCAGTTGGATGATGGGAAGAATGGTCTACTGTAGATTTTCCGAACAGAACCGTTCCAGTGAAATACGCACTTGGATGAGATTTGTCACCGTCACATATGATGAGGATTGATTTGGTACCATGGTTGAGGGATCCCAAGGATTCCTGGAACCTATAGCATCTGTTGCCATGGCCATGGCGCAACGCGGTGCAGGAATGGGCTTCTGTTCCTCTGGGCCGCGGGGCTTTATGACGTTTTGGCGCCGCCAGATCTGCCGATGCTGGATGAGCTGACCCATCAGGACTGGGAGATGGCTGGGAAAATGGTGGATGATGCGATTTGACTTCTTTTGTGAAGGGTATCGGATAATATTGTAAAGATATTTCCATAGCAAGTTAAGGCTGGTGTTGCCAAGGAGGATGGGAATCACCTGCCCTGATGGTTGTGTCTTCAGCCTGCTCTGAAATGAGGTTGTGATGTTTAAATAGTAGCAAACTGGCAAACCATTCATTAGAAAGGATGACATTTTCCCCAAAGAAATGCCAAACAATCTCGTCAATCTGATGGGTCGCACATTGACCATGTGAATGAGCATGAGTTGAAGAGGGTCTGATGTGGGTTTGGAAGAGGATATGCTGTTGCACTGCATGTTCTCA
>BGPT01000989.1:24453-45570 GCA_003297045.1 Symbiodinium sp. clade C Y103 | reverse complement strand
AACTAGCAGTAGTGAGAGAGGCCCTAGGTGCATAGGAACGAGCCGGAAGCGAGTTAGTGCCTACGACGCCGCGGCGGTGATTTTGCTGTGGGTTTTGGCCAAAAAAAAAAGATTTCAACATGTTTTTTTCGCAACCCCACTGCGTCACTGCAAATGATGGTGAATGTACAGGGAACCATCCCAACATGACCTCTATACAAATATATATATATATATATTCATAATATGTATAAATATACAACTTGTAATGTTGGTGAATTGTAATGTATACATATGGAGGTTTCCCAAAACGGGGATACCGCCCAAATCATCCGAAAGTAGACCATTTTAGTATTGAAACACATGGTTGTCGGGATCCCCCAATTTAAGAAACCCCAATATATATATGATATAATATAAATAATATACAGTAATATCGACATATATATATAATGTATGTATATAGTAATATCATGTAATTAATATATATATATATATATTAATATATATATATATATATATTAATAGATTGTATGCACATAATATTGACAACGCATTCAGAATCAATCATATAGTATAACAAAAACATGTTCACTTTACGCCCTGACCAAAGCGATAGTCGTTATTTTAAATTTCAGGCTGAAAACCGCTAGCCTGCCATGATCAGTACCAACTTAAAGCCACTTGCTGCTACATGGTAGCCAAGGCAGCTTGAAACCTTTCCTGGATTCTTTGGACATGAGCGTCAATGCACAAAGAGAAAGAAAGTTGCGGTGGGTCCTGAATCATTTCTTGTGGTCAGTGTCACCTGTATTGATTAGCAGATATACTTCATCCATTTTCATCCCGGCCAGGGGCCCAGTGAACCTTGATTGGGTGTTATGAGCAGTATGGGATGACCAAAACAGATTGAAGTGGCCAGGGAAACTCTGTGACTGGAATGATTTTCCCTAGTGGGCATCAACAAACATGAGACACATCGCTGGTATGAACCTATTTGTAGGTTGGTTCAAAAAAGGGGGTACTGCCCAACACTTGCAGTTTTGAATGGGGAACGTTTTGGGATTGATCCCCAAATTATGGCAATTTTACTAGGGGAAATGATGATCCAGCCTGAGGTAAATAGGCGCACAGCTGGGTGGTAGTTTACGTCATCTTCTCAGCTGATTGGCCCAAACTTCATCTGGAAGAACACCAGATGTTGCTAAACATATGGGTCTGAAAAGAGGAGACGCCTCAAAAAGGCAATCCTATTGGGGAAAGAGGTTTTAAACCTCCAATTGTGGTGCCCTATTTTGACACAAACCCGTATGTATATCTTGATATCGAAAACCTGGATCGAAAAACCAACACTTCCAACCATGGGTTCATTGGGATTTAGATAACCGTATAAGATTGGGAGTTGGTGGGGATATATGGGGATGATTAGAACCAATGAAAACATATGAATACATATATATATATATAAGATCTATCTAAGATCTGATTGGTGGTTTCGAACATGTTCTATTTTCAACCCTAGAAATGGGATGATGGTCTCAAGTGGCTTTCATTTTGTTCAGGCTTAAAAGCACCAATCGCTGCGCCATGGTGCACTTCAACCTGGGAGTCGGAGATGTGGTTCCTTGGTTCGTCCCTATAGGCTTCCAAAAGGGGAACCAACCACTGATCTCGGGGATTTTTCATGGGATGTTGTGAGCTACATTGCCAACTTGAGATGATTTACGGGTCTTCAAATGAGGGATTTGAGCCCCAATCTATGGCAAAAAGGGGTGAAATATGATGAAATGAATGAAACCGATGATGAACTGGATGGAATCTGTTTTTCCAATCATCTTTCAGGTCCCAAACCAGTATCGGGCCCAGCGAGGGCCAAAATATTCTGTTTTTGTATTTATCTTTGACAGATATCATTGTTTTCTTTTGTTTCATACAATATCGTATATTATATATACATGATTTCATATATATATATATATATACACATATTTAGACGATACATATTTATACATATTTATACTATATACACCTTCTGATTCATTACATGTGCTGACTCAGGTGGTAATGGTCGTCCTTTTCGGCCTGACCATTGCCAAGAGCTCCTTGGAAGCCAAACAGAACATTGAGAGATGATTACACATGTGTATACATGTTTCCACATCATATACAGTATTCACAGTTATAATATATACATATTTATATATATATATGATATAGTGTTTATATATATATATATTGTGTATATGTATATGTATATATGTATATGTATATATAGTGTCTATATGTATATTTATATGTATATTGTGTATATATATATATATGTATATCGTGTATGTATGTATATATATATATAGTGTACATATATAGTATATCGTGTACAGATTCATTATTGTAAGCATGGACGCTGGTCAAAGTTAAAGACCCTGAAACGAATCGATTTACGGACGTTGCTTGCAGTATGAAACCGTCTCGTTTTGAGGTACCGGCTCGGTTGATCAGGATCTCCATCCAGTGGCCGCATATGGCATGTATGAATTTAGGAAACTCTACATATGCATGATCATCATGTATGTAACTATGTAATTGATGCTCCACTATATATACGAAATTACATACATGATCAATATCCAATATTATTTTTTAAATATATCTTATAGTGTAAGCCTTCCGCTATCTCTATGTATATACATGTATAGACACATAAATTTACACATACATGAGGGTATGTATACATGTGTGACTATAAGTGACAATATGTGATTATATGTGACTATGTGTGATCATGTTTACTAGATACATGTATAGACACTGTATAGACATAATAATTATACACAAGGGTACATATATTATATTGCGTTACATTACAGAGCATTGCATTACATTACATCACATTACTACAGTGTATACATACATACAATATGCATATGTGCAAGTCTGATATACGGTACACGTATATAGTATGTGATCATATGTGCATCAGTTTGCGTCTGGCAACATCCAGAAACCTTGGGTCTCTATATGGTCTCTTAGCACCCAGGTATTTGGGTGAGCTGGCAAGCGAATCGAGCAGATAACGATGGGGCGGTGCAGTTCCTTGGTGAAAATCTCTGTGGGATGTCCCAGGCAGCAGAACGGCCCAAGGGGCCGCGGGCAGTTGGTGCTTCCACGAAAAAAACCCTGATGCTACTACTCCAGGAATCAAATATATAGTTGGCCTAAAAAGATAGATCATTTTTGAATAGATGATTTACATGCAAAAAATCTGATAGGATAAATTACCACAGGGTAGCAGTTCTCCGCTCCCATATGTTCCACCCCAACAAACTGTCAAAAAAGGTCTCAAAATGTGCAGTCATTCCAAGTGGTTTTCATAGGCTGGTTTCATCACAGCAGGAAATTGCGGAGTTATTCAATGATGATCTAAAGTGTTTAAACATGTTTAAACCCAAAGAACTTATAGATATCTAAGATTGCATACATGTTTGATGGTTTGAATAGTTTGATGGTTGAAATCCTCTTTAAACCCTCATCTTTTTCCCCTTCCCAACTTCCCACGCAGGTCTGACACCTTCTTCCTGGCAGGACGCAGCATGCCATGGTGGGCTGTGGGGTGACTTGGTGATTCAGATGAGGATTTAACCAACAACTGGGTCATTTAAATCCCTAGGTTGTCCAGTTAGGGGACTTTCCTAGGGATATGTTCCACTAGGTATTTCCCCACATGGATTTTTTCCACTAGGTATTTCCCCAACTACCCAGTCTCCCTGAGGGTCTCCGATGTACAAGGTGAAGTAAGCCCAGTAAGCACTTTCTCCGTGGATGATGATCCTGGGAAATCCCCAGGTGGAGGTTTGTAGCTGGGACGGGTAGGTATGTCCCAACTGCAGTGGCTTCTGTCAACCCCTTTTGGTTGATATTAGGTCTATCCTTATACTTACATATTGAGGATTATCATAATAAAATGATGTGGGAATCCCGTTCTTTGGCCAATCCGTATCGTGGAACAACAAACAGGGTGTTCAACAGTGCACGCTTTTCCCCAAAGGCATGGGAATTGAACCACTTAAAATCACTATTGATAAGTCAGACTTTACCAAGAAACGCTTGGTATTTCATCAGCAAGAAAAGGTTTGGAACCAACCAAGATGGGTTGTTAACCTGATGACCTTGTAGCTGTCAGATGATATTTGTGTCATAACTTGTCTCTGTGTCAAATTCATCTCCATCAGATCTCTATCTCCATCCAATTTATCTCAAATTTGTCTCTATAAAGCTGGAAGTCTATCAAATCTTTCTCTACCCAACTTCCTCGGTCTTGTCTCTGTGCCAAATTTATCTCTATCTATCAACTTAGAATAAATTAAAACTCAATTTAAAAACAATCAATGGATTCTCATTTCTTTGTGCCTGTCTGTACCAAGCTTCTCTCATCTTCTCTCTATCAAACCTGTCTGTATCAGACCTATCTCTATCAAACCTCCCCCTATCAAATTTATCTCTGCGAACTTTTTGCGATAGCTCGTTCATCCATGCTCCCCATAATCATCTATAATCTACAACTGTCCTCAAATCTTTCTCTTCATGGCTTTAAATCGCAGAGGAAGGCATACTTAAGGTTGTGCCTCCTTAAAGATTATGTGTACCGTAAATACCCACATGATTGTTTTGTATTTGAATGTGCAGATTGCATATCGATTTCCGATTCTGAGCATGCTATATGTATCTAGACACACATTTTTGTATATTATACATATCTATTTATACACGGTAATCCTGGCCAGTTTTTGGATCATTCAAGTTAGATAACCACTACTTATTTGTTTGTTGGTTTGTTGCAGAAACGACCTCGACTCATCAACTCTGTAAAATTCCTGAGGCTGAGCATTTTCGTCACCTGGCGGCAGTCGTGGGTTGTTGAGACAATGTGTTTACAAAGGGGGACGTAATGGTGATTGGGATTACCCTGTGGTTATTTATATAACATAGCCATAGAAAATTGCCGATTTATAGATGACAAACATGGTGATTTACCTGTTAAAGATGATGGTTTTCCATGGCAATGTTAAATAACCAGATGGTATCGTTGGACAAAACATGGATTAACCAGTGGATATAATTATCTAAAGTTGGATTTTGATTGGGATTACTGTCGGATTCAAATGGATTATTGGATGATTGAAATTGTTTATTGTTGGTGATTGGGATATATTGGGATTATTGTTGGATTATTGTTGGATTATTGTTGGATTATTGTTGGATTATTGTTGGATTATTGTTGGATTATTGTTGGATTATTGTTGGATTATTTGTTGTTATTGTTGGATTAGCCAGTAGATATATAATGAGGATTTACTATATAAAAACAGTGATATGATGGCGATATTTCATGAGGATATGACAATATCCATTTCTTTTTGTTTGAATATAGGGAGAGTATACCTCCAAAATAGCCTTTTAATAGGTAGAATGATTATCCAGTGAATGGAATGGGGTTGACCTATTTTCAGGTCAACCCATATCTTGACTTGGTATTTTGCGGCAATCAAGTGTATGATGTATACTATTTATATAACAGTCCATATACTGTACATGTTTGTCGCATTATGTATATTGTTTATTTATACGACATGTTCGTATACATGTTTGTCGCACCGAAAAACATGTGTTCTGAGGGTTCCTGTTCTGTTTAGACATATCCAACTGAACACTTGCGCCTCTGAAAGAATTAGGCACAGCATGGCGCACAGGTCGAACACACCAACCAGTAGATATTGATATGTATACAACAAACACAGAGGTTGATGGATGCTGTGTGGTTCCTAAGTCGCAGAAAATAATGTATCCAATCAACCAAATCGGACTTGTCGGAAAGAGAAACTGCAACATCACAGATAGACAAAGTTTACACCACTAGTCAAATCCTAATATGGTTCACAAGTATTGGCGGTTTTGATGGGGAAACATCTAGATACTAGCTACCCAGCCACAAATGAAGTGATTCCTGGCAATGTCCACCAGTTGGTGGGTGATTTCAGACGTGGGGTGGTAGCTCCATTTACCACTGGGTCTTCTGTTGTCCCACTTTTGAACTGGGAAAAGCTTCCAAGTACTCATGGTTTAATCATGGTTTAGGTATCTGTTCTCCATCAATAGATACCTAAGAGCTGCGGCTCAACCAACAGTTTGTGAAATGTTCAGATATGATATTAAACCCGAAAAGCTGCTTTTTTGGTTCGGAGGGCATTGTCCCTCATAGACAATATCTGCTGTATATATATATTTATATATTGTTGGTCAGATTTTTATGGTATCCCCATTATCATCTCTCATGATGTGTCTTAATTTGAGTTTGCCTGGAATTCGGGGAAGCTACAGTGGAGACAGTTTTACCACCTGCTTTTGGGCCACGCTATGTTCAGACCTATTTCCAATATGGTCATTAGTTGTCATTAGTGAAATCCGTATGTTTGATGGTTGAATCATGTTGAATCCTCATTTTGCTGATTAGTCACCTCAATTTTTCAGTTACACCTTCCACCGGTTGCAGCGGAGGTCATTGGCTTCATCAAGAAAACCATATAAAATTCTTAGTTCAGGCCATATGTTTATACAGTATATTATATATATATAATATTAATCCCATAGTAAATCCAACATTAATCTAGTCCCAGGCCCATCCCAATCTTTGATCCTTCACCAGGCCTCGAACATCGGCACGGAGCACTTCGTGGGGCAGGCAGGTGCTGCGGCCGAAGGCGGCGTCAGCGTAGCCATATACGAATGGTCTGCAGGCGGCCGGGGAGCGCCGGGATCCGCCAAGATTTCAGGGAGCGGGTCCAAGCAAGGTGACCATTTTCAAAGATCTAGTTGTAGAGTTTATTGATGTTTATATGTTTATATGAAGGTTTATTTTTGGATTTCAATGGTCCGTATGAGTTGCCTTTCCAAAATGAAGTGAACTAGGCTCCAGGGGTCATAAAAAACACACATCTTTAAAACTGAAATAAGAATTCATGTTGCATCTTGACACCTCTTGACACTTTTCAAGCAAGCCAAAGTCGGCCACCTTCGGTCGCTGGCCGCCAGGTTTGCTGATCTTCTTCTTGGGTTTTGGCCTGGCTCCCATGTATTTAGGCCTGCCGGGAGGGCACCAGAGGCTACGATGAATTTTCCGTCTCATCTCTCGTCTCGGAGTGGGTCTCCAATAGTGTGGGTCTCACGTTCACGGTCAGCATGGCTTTTGGCCTTAACATAGATACGATAGCCATGATATGCCATGATAATCTTGGGTGATGATGATCAACATGGATCAACCATTGCCAGCTGGTTGGTGGTTTTCATCTTCTGCCATGTTTACAATATGTTCGGGACGATGAGTCTGATTCCCATTGACATTCATATGTTCCATATTCTTGGGGGCTTGAAACCTCGAGCCAGTTGATACATCATATTTGTGCTTATTAATATCCCGTTGTATCAATTTGCAAATGATTTTCCCATTGCGTGGGAGATACACAGACTATTCATCCGTTAGTTTCAAACGGATGTTCATAGTTGTATCGTCATTATATACATCCCTTTTACCCTCTAGTAATCAAACATGGCAATAGAAAATCCCTGTATATACCCCCTGGTAAACTAATTCTTTGCTATTGAAAATGGCCATTGCAATAGTGGATTTTTCCAGGAATAGCATGGTGATTTTCCATAGTTATGTGGCTGTTTACCGGAGGGTATGGTGATTTAAAATTTTGCCCACTGGTTGACCAGGCCTCGACCTCACCACCACGCCACAGTGGTTCGAACGACGTCCTTCGGCGTCGGAAGCCGCGGCAAGGGCTTATCAAGTGGAGTGACCAAGTCACATTGGGATGGACTGAAACCAGGCTAAGTATCCCACTTGTATATATATATATATAAAAAGCGGTTTTCACAATATGTATTATTAATATATATATATACATATATATGCATATATTGTATATAGAGATATACAATAATATTATGTATCTATATGTATTCATCATGCTTCTATGGCTTTAACAGCAACTTGCCTTCCTCACAACGGTGAATGCCGGGCATAGCACCGAGGCTTCAACACGGAGTGTCGCGTCCTCCTGGCCGCTGTATCGATGGTGGCCTATGATCCTTGGCTGTCCATTTGGCCATTTGGAGCTGCAACCCCCATTTCTTACTGGTGCGAAACGTAGGGAATGGGGGTTGCTGGGATGATTATGAAAATGTTTATTATAGGTCATTCCATGTCATTTCCCCCATTCCCTACGTTTGGCACCAGTAAGATTTTCAGACACACTGTTTCTTTTGTTGATATTTTTAACTGAAGGGTTCATGAAGGAAGGTGATGATCGCATGATGGAAAGTATATGAAACACATGTATATTATATATAAACAGAAGTTAGACCAGGATGAAAGTCTGTGGTAAGTTTTCCAGTTGCAGAGTCTCTGACAAAACTGGGATGCCAAGGCTAGTAGCAACACCTGAAACGAGGTACAGCATCAGACATATCCACACCCATAGTGTGTTGGACCTGTTGAGGGTTCACCAATTGACACGTCAGTTGTTCGGCTTGAAATAGACATCTTGTTTTTTGGGCTGAATGAAGCTACGTTTTTTGTTGATTTTTAGTTTGTGGTTTCTCATGGTTCACTCTCTACGTATAGTTTGGTGGTGATGTCTCCGTGTGTAGATGTTAAGATAGCCCAACATCTTGGAAACTCAACAAATGACGCATCTTTATGTCGATGCAATATGGCTCAAGACGGCAACTGTAAATTGATGTTTTGGTACTAGACATGAGAAATGTCGTGGGTCCATTGGTGATATTATATCACATCATATCTCCAGTATGAACGGTTTTATGCCCACATGTACGAGTGTCTGAAAATGGTGTATACCCCAAATGACAATCTTAATCGGAAAACATATTATCAATGATCAACTACTTTAGGCAAACTCATTGTTGTGTGTAGACATGTTTCTTCGCAATGAAGGTACCCCGTTTGTGGTCAGATTTCCCTTCTGAGCCATTAGAAAACACCTGTTGATTGGAATATTGGGTCATATTACCCTTTACAAATTGGGGATTCATTTTAAGTCCATGATTCTACGGCGGGACACCCATCATAAATACCGAGTATTTTAAGGGAATAACGGGGTATAACTTTAAATTTGGCACCAGTAACTCAGGTGGTCACCAAGATTGCGGCGAGTCTCTTTGCGGGCGCTCTCTTGTTCGACGTGATGCTAGGTATCTCCATGTGGACTAGCGTGTGGCTTGGATGCTGGGAGTAGGGGAATGATCGGCACGGAATCTGAATCCACATGAAACATGGATGCTACACATTCTTATAACATGTTTCTTGTTGCAATTCAGAAAGTGTTTTAGATGTAGATATCCTGGTCAACCTTGAATGTGTAACAATTAGTACTGTACTTTCTTCCAAAATAGATACATGACCAGCTGAAAAGAGTTCCGAGAACAATCATTAGCAGCGCTGGTATATTCTTATCTAAGTGTGGCCATGAGGGTCCTTTTCAATCATCCCAGTCTTGCAGGAGTATACCCAATATATGGGATGGTGATTTCAGAGGTTTATCCCAATATATGGTATATCAATGGGATACCAATCATCACCATCCCAATATATCATAAACCTCCAAAATTGGGATGGTGACTATGGCATTGGGTAAACCCCCATTCTATGTACGTACATGATTTTCTAGTCCCAATTACTGTGGCTTCCAGTAAAGGTGTGGACGTTTAGGTAGTTGCAAAATCAACAGGACGCAATGGACCCTTCAGAAGTTTGATTGTTAAACTTGTTAAACCAACCTGCTGCACTCATGTGTGAAAAATCACGACATTACCCTGCAGTCATGAAACATGGACATGGGGAACCCACCATTTAAGTGGATCATGTTTCCATTGGGGAAAACCATAACCGTTCCATATATATACAGTACAGTATATATGTATAATTAATCAACATTGAGCAACCACATATTTTATATTTGTCAATGGATTGGTTTCAGGGAAAATCGGAAAGGAAACCATGGATTCTCTCTGAAATATGGGTGTTTCCGAAGTACATTTTCCCTTAAACCAATCCAATGAATTTAGTAACCTCTGGTAATTAAACGTACTGTAGCTATTGAAAATGGCCATTGGAATAGTGGATTTTCCCATTAAAAATTGTGATTTCCCATTTTTTTTTTGCAGCCATGCTGTTGATCCAGG
The DNA here is from genome assembly GCA_003297045.1 of Symbiodinium sp. clade C Y103. Classification (NCBI taxonomy): domain Eukaryota; class Dinophyceae; order Suessiales; family Symbiodiniaceae; genus Cladocopium; species Cladocopium sp. clade C. The sequence goes on along the minus strand of BGPT01000989.1, from coordinate 35,331 downwards.
CCCTTCATCCTGATGTTCACAGCAGTGTACGCGGCTTCAGGCGCGAGGTTTTTGTGTAGCGGCGCTGGTCGCGAGACGAATTCGTTGGCAGATCTTGGGGCACAAGAAAACATGATTACTGCAATGAATCTGAATGAATGTATGATGAAGCATAATTGAATATGCCAATATGCTTTTCATATCTTTGTTTATGGTGCATGTACAGTGGACATGTATGAACAAACATGAATGTACACACATCATTTGTTGTATATACCATATATTTTAAGTGTACAATGAAAAGACGATGAATACATCAGACGCTGCAGGTCAACAACCCAGCTGCCACGATGGAATTGGTGATGATGCAAACTGGCGATGCATCACCGCACGTTTTGGTCTCGATTGAATCCAGTGGCAACAGCAGGTTTCTTTCTTACATCGAGAATTCTCATGTTGCCACTGTAATTGAGAATTGTCCACTTTAATTGAGAATTGAGAATTGTCCACTCATGTCCACTCTAATTTCTTCTAAAGTTGCCCACCAGTTTTACCGCCAGTTCTGGTTCTGAATCGGCTGGTCAACGACTGCGCAGGAGGATTGAAAGCTGTGATGTACACGGACGTGGGACAAGCCAGCATTTTCATTCTCGGGGGCGCGGTTGGCACGATCTTTGCCTTCAGCCAGATTGGTGCCTCGATGCCAGAGGGGTCATCATGAAGCCTCTCCAAGCAAAATGATGCAAAATTGATTCAAATTTGGCAGTTTCAACCATTTATGTCGAATTAATTTAGATAAATGAACATGTTGTTCAATATTTCATCATCTGTTTCTGGTCATGGGGATTCATTTTCCTCGCCTGGGCTTCAGGTGGGTTGTTCGGTCTTCTGGAGACCTTCGAGAAGAACGAGTTGTCACTGGGACATTGTGTGGGCTGTGTGATTGGCTTGGTAAGAACAACACCCTTTTGGGTTCGGCAACGATTTGGCTACAGCATCTATTGAATCTATTGTGATAGGAACGCCTTTATGGGTGAACATAGGGAATATATTGTGAAATCGTGGTGCTTCTAGTTACATAGGGAATATACGATATCATGTCTATTTGATGGTTAGGACGGAGAGGTTTGGAGCTCTGGCTATCGATGTTCCCTATTAGGCGAGGAGCCAAGGAGCTACTACTGTAAGAGGTTCCGATCCACATGACAGTTATCGATAGAAATGTGTGTATGATATAGACAATTATGAGCAATTATGTGATTATAGATTATAAATTATTACAATTGTATTTGATGTTATTTATACACATTGATATTTGATTATATTATTGCATACTTCGATGATTATATAACAAAAAATATAGTTGCCCATAGTTGCCCCCAGAAAGGTAGACATGGATTTCACTTTCATTCTTCCATGGCTTGTTCTACTCACAGTACGCATGTACAGTGATGCTCCAAGTTTGGAAAGCCGCTTGCAACTGGGTCATGAACGTGCTCACACACGACCAGTTGGGATGGTCCCCCAAGTTGCTTGAGTTGTTGACTGCATTTCACCCCTTCCCCTCTTGGCGAAACCTGCGAAACATGGAAACTCCGTTTCCCGCATTACGAATCATTTTTCTGCATCTTCGTGTGTTCAATGAGAAGTGTGGGATGACTTCCAACGAACTGAACTGGCAAGGGTCCATCCTTGTACACTTCTGCTTGTTGAGTATCGCTGTTATGCTCAGCCATGTACAAGCCAGTCATATTCACAGTGTCACAACTTCTGTCACCCAACTTGCACGCGTACACTCTGTCTCTCTCTCTCTCTATATACATATTATACACATACTACCCTCTGGTAAACTAACATAGCTATTGAAAATGGCAATTTATAGTTGATTTTCCTCAAAAATGGGGATTTTCCATAGTTATATATGTTAGTTTACCAGAGGGTACATGCATACTCTCGCGCTCCCAAGGACTTCATTGACCAAGACGATTCGCTCCACTGCGGATGCGCAATATCCCTGGACAGGTGAATTTCCAATGAATCCCTGTGGGAACATTTGATGATGTTGGATGATGTCAATGGGATATTATCAAAACTATATGGGTTTGTCTGAAAATTACGATGCCCATTGCCATAGCCAAAATCGGGAAAATGAATCGATAAGCCGTTGGATTTTGGGGTAGCCTATTTTTAGACAAAGCCACATGATGATGTGATAGTTGATCTTATCATGTAATTGATTGTTTGATATAATCTTGCAATATAACACTAGATGATGACAATTAATGTTACCGTGTGGTTATTTAACATAGCCATGGAAAATGTAATGGCCCACTATGGCCCAATTATAGATGAGTTATGGTGATTTACCTATTAAAGATGATGGTTTTCCATGGCTATGTTAAATAAGCAGAGGGCATGTTAAAACTCATGATCAAGGATCAAGGATCCAATGAATCTTTCTAGTGGGGGTATTGACCAAGAATGGATATGATCAGTTTATTCTGATTTATTCTGTAGGAAACCCAATGAAATAGTCACCATCCCCACATTTGAGGTTCATGATATTGGGTATACCATGGTATGCCACGTTCCTACTGGGATGTGCTGAGTCGATGATTTGGGTTCTTGAAGCAGATCCAAGTGGAACACTAGATAAATATATGTAATTATATATATAACATATACAGTACTATAGAAGATAGAGCACATACGGTATACGATAAATATATATATATACACATTGAGGCTCGCAGTATAATTGTATAAATGTGAGCCACTGCAGAAGCTCCAGCAATAGGAAACATGTAAGGGACGGACATTGGCTTTTAGAAATTGTACAAGGTCCCAAATAGCCATACCCCCTTTGAAGGTACTGGCATACCCGACATCCATGGATTTGTTTCACATCTAGGCCTTGCTGAATAGATTGCCTAATTGAAAACAAATACAAGTTCTGATTTTCAGTGCTGTTTTTTTCTTTCATGCTTTCTCCACTTTGCCTTTTGTCTCTCTATTTGTCTAGTCTTGTCAGGAGAGAATGGGGGAAGGGAGGGTTCAAATGCAGGATGTTTAGGATATTATTTAGATTGATTTTGTTGAAAAAAAGAAACAAACAACAGTGGGCTTACTTTGTCCCGGGATTTGGCTTACTTTATTGTGATCGGGTTTACGAAGCGATGGGGTTTTCGAGATTGCTCATGAATAACGACTCCAGTATACCTATTTGTTTGTCTATCTATATATTTCTATTGTCTATCTACCAATCTATGATTTGAGTCAATGAACAACAGGGTTTTGGGGTTCCAACATGTTGAGACAAGTCCCGTAATGATGAGCCACCTCAGTTTACCCCTTAGGAACCAGTCGAGTTGATTGGGCCACTGGAACCCAGTTTAGCAGTACTTGGAGGATCACCCACTAGAACTGCGTCCAACCATCACCTGCTAAGCAGTTTCGATTTCAGAATTAAGCACTGGGGGCATTTTTCCTTGTTATCGTTTTAAGGATGATCAGTATGACTATCATCACGTTTTGTTTTGCGATATTAGATGATTACCATCTATCAGTAATTGGTTGCTTATCATTATGATCATTACTATTATCAAATCTTTGTTATTGGTATTTCTATTCTGACCGCCGCCTTGTACAACTCGGCCTCCAAGGGGCTCTGTTTTCGCAGAGGCATGTTGCTGGGCCAGCCTTTGTCATCCTGCTGGTATTGGTGTGTGGATCAAACCATGGTGCAGCGTGTTTTAAGCGCCAAAGGCCGTGGGAATCCGCTGTGGGGAGCTGGGGGTCTCACAATTTTTGGTAAGCCCTCCTTGGGAAGAGTCATGATAGATTGTCAGCAGAATTTCCACAGAAATGGGGAGTATCCCTGATTTGAGACAAAAACAAGTCGGCATGCATGCGCAATTGAAACCGACTTTCTGCTGGCAGTGAAACACTGCTGGCATCACATCACCTTCCAATAAGGTTTAGTTGAGAATCGAACTACTATCAACTTTGTGGTACTGTTTGATACTATTTGGCAAACCAATATTACGTGATGATTCACCTTTTGCTTTGTAAGTTGACCGCGGGAGACCTTCGCCAGGAGTGCCCCATGCGCGGAAAGGCTGCCTTCTTGCAGGCTCCGTTTGAGCAGTGCAGATCATTATGATATATTGTGATGATTATGATAGCACAAGTGGAGTTTTACGTAGACTTAGACATGGAATATTTCAATGTATGTATATATATATATCATACATTTGTACATTATCATATACATAATATACACACACGGGCGGTTTGTGAGTGTGTGTGGGATTTGAATCAAAACAAATGATTTGCTGAGGGCCTCACATATCATGATGAATCACTAGCTATTTTTTGGATCATGTCTTCCTGGACGCATCAAAGCCATGCTATCCATGACTGAGTTGGGCAAACAAAATGCCTTCATTTACCCCCAAGATCATCCATTTTGTTGGGAGAAATGATTGGATGGTACGAGTTACATAGTTGTGGTAAATTACCTACATCATGCTAAAATTGCAAGGGTCATCACTGTTTTTGAAGAAATCTCCTTGCGTCAGGCTATTTGAAGATCCTGCCTCCAATTCTAATGGTGTGACCTGGCAGCATTCGGTACCTGAATCCACTGAATGAGACTGCTTGATCAACAGGTGCTGTGTGAACATGTGTGAAGCATTCGCGGACATTCCCAGTTGTCCCAGGTTGAAATGAGATAAGCGAAAACCATTCGCTCGCATCCGGCATGAATCAAAGATGAAACCCGCTGATTTGGTATTGACCCTGAGTTCGATTGCCTTCAGGACATTTATTGTGATCGAGGGAGAGAGATATGTTATTATTACTCGACTTATGGAGCATTTGTTTTTCCCTGGTAGCGTTGAATGTTTCACAGCGCGGTTCTGGTGTGAAATGAACGTATTGTTTAAAAGGAATATGTGTCCTATTGTTTCAAGTGTGTATCCCTTTGGGTATAACAACTATGATGTACCCGAGATACATGAAAGTACATGAGCACACACACACACGAAAATACAGTGCATGAATACACATGAAAGACGTGAAGCTACATGCATAGACATGAATAAATATGAGTAACATTGAGTAACCATACATGCATACATGCATACATGCATACAAAACATCACAACACATCACCTCACATCACATCACCTCACATCACATCATATCACACTACATCACCTCACATCACATTGCATCACATCACATCACAACACAAGACATCACATCATATCACATTACATCACATCACATCACAACACGCCACTTCACATCACATCACATCACATCGCATCACCTCACATTACAACACATCACATCACAACACATCACATCCCAACACATCACATACGAATGACTGTCCATATGCACCTGATGCCTGATCACATCCCACTTTTCACTTGGTATATTTCATGTCCAGATGCTGCCAGGGATCACAACATTTTGCTTCAGCTGCTGCTGATGCCAGGTTTCCAGGCATGATTGCCAGAGCCTTTTATGAGGCCGGATGGGGAACCCCTTGGCAAACCTCGACTTTTGCCGAACTGGCACTGGATTACTGCAGCCAGCCACAACTCCTTTGTTGCAAAGGAAAGAGTCCAGCTGAGAGCTCCTAAGTCTGGGATTTGTGTCTTGTATACTACATGTTATCTAATACATTTGTTTTGAGACATGTGAAACAAACAGTCAACCATGGTGTGTAAGACAGATCTCAAAACATCGTTCGGGAAATGTATTGATTACATGGTTGACTAGGATTTTGTATATTTCATTTTGTTCAATTTGAGAACATGGTGGTCAAGATCATCAAGGACAAACACACAAGAAAACTGCCACCTGCAAACTGGCCCTGGACATTGTACTGGAGCGGTTCTGCATTCCAACATGCCACCAATGATGAGCTATGATAAACTGTTCACCCAGCCAACGTTGAGGCCAAAGAAAGGCACAATTGCTATCAACAAAAACTAAAATGAAGTGTGTTCAAATTCAGAATTTTGACCCCTCGAAGACCCTGGACATCTGCTAGGAGTGCCAGAGAACAGATGGCGACCTCCATGGCAACTGGTGTCACACTAAACTGGACGATGGCAATGAGCCCCATGGCCGCAGCGGGGGTTTCCATAGCCATGGGGGTGCCCCAAATAGCTGGATGGTTTATTTCATGGACAATCCCAATCTAAAATGGATGATTTGGGGGTTTCCCCTATTTTAGGAAAACCTCCATATATTGGGAGAAAATCTCGCTGATTTCAATGGTACTTCAAGAATTGCACTTTTTGTTTGGGAGGATTCTTTCGCTACAGAGCCCTCAGGGGCTGTTTGGTTGCCTTTTTTCGGGTGATATTCCGGGGTCTCTACATAAAGAAACAGGTTGCTTTTTTGGGGACATGGCAAGCTAATCTTAGCGTTTTGGGATGCTGGAACTTTGCCGGAAATCATATGGAATCACATTATGTTATAATTGATTATAATTAATCACATATTTAAAAAAAGAAAAAACAATTCTTCTGGTGTCTTTTGAGGACCCCTCTCCATTCCAGTGGCAGCCTCCTGTCAGGTCCAGCAAGGCCTATCCGTACCTCATCGCCAAGACCTTCCCCGACGGCCTCAGAGGCTCTGGGGGATCCCGTAAAGCCATAGGTTTCAACACCAAGTCATCCGGGGGGTACCCCCAGAGCTTTAGAAACCTCCAATAACCTCCATATGTACAACATGAGCTGATTTTCGTAGGACTATAGCTGCGAGTTCATATTTGGCCAAATACGGCCACATTCTTGCCCAGAGTATAATATATTATATATTGCACGTCTAAAAAAACACAGACATTTACAAACTGTAGCCGGGAAGAACAAAACAGCAAATCAATCCATCTCTCCATCCTTTTCCAAGCCCTGGATCCAGGTTTGCTTGTCGTCAGCATGGTACTGGCGATGATGTCGAGTCTGGACTCGGTCCCTTGGCTCTGCGACGTCGAATGATGGGAATTGGATTGGGATTCCCGATGATTCCCGATCGATTTATATCCAGAATGAAACATCATTACATCATTGGTATTGGGGAAGCCATAATTTCCCATTTATTGTCATTTATATCCAGACTTCACGGCATTCAAGGGCTCTAGTGGGAAATGATAGAAAACCAGTCAATGAACACGTGGGATTGGGCTTGATGTATATAAGGGAGGACAGAATGCCATGTTATGTTTCTTTTGTACCACCTCTACAAGAAGGGGGCAGTGGGAATGACGTGAATGATCAGCCGGCTTTTTTTCTTTGGATGCCTCGAGCGGTGTATTCTGGAACACCGATGGTACCACGTAAATGGATTCACATGGGCCTTGCTTGCACTTCCTGATGCCTTCATTCATGAATGTTTCAATGTTGCTAAGTGGTTGGGAACTGGGGTTGGTTCACCCACTTATACATGGGATAACCGGATAACCCTACCAATCGGGACTTACTGGGCACCACTTTGCAGGTCTTCAACTGTGTGTCCACCATTTTCACGCACGACATCTTCCTGCGATTTCTTCAGCCAGGTCGGCAGGGAGACTCATGGACCACGTCGAAAGACAGTGGTTGGTAGATGTCCTTATTTTTCACATCACCCATCTAATTGGGGATATCATCTCCAAAAATCTCAGATACCGCTTTTCAAGTTCAACATCCTCAAAATGTGGGATTTGCCAACCCCGGACATAGCTATGGGTTGTTTTTTTTTTTTGTTCCAAAGAGATTAGAAAATACTATCAAGTGGTGAATGGAGGGAGGGGTGAGCTGAGCTAAGGGTATCCAGATTCTTTATGAAATGGGGAGCCAGTTGAAGCTATGAATAGAGTTTCCCCATCACATGACAGAATATGCCATAAGATATGCCTATAAGTTAATCAACATTAGGTGGTTTCTTTAATGTGGATTAAACACTATTAGCGAAATCATCATCAAACCATGTACATATATATATATATATAATGTATTTATTCTATTTTATTCTCATGTTAATAAATATAGACAAATTGAATTACTCTGCACCTAGAAACTTGAGTTGGCATGGCTGCTTTGGCCTCCATTCCAGCAAGCGTCTTTGAGTTTGAAACATTATAGATAGATGTGCATGTGTATATATATATATATGTGTGTGTGTGTGTCGTCTAGCCTGTGATAATCCATACAATATACCTCCAATCCAGAACATCTAATAACTATTATTAACTCTAACTATACCTATAACTATAACTATAGGTATTAAGTTATTACTTTGTTAGTCTTGTATTGGCATCCTGTCGTCAGGCGCCTCTGCTCGGCGCCAGATCTGGGTGGGTCGTCTGGTGACCGTCGTCACAGCCTGCTGCGGTTTGGCCTGGCTGCCGTTCATCGCGGCGTCGGCCAAGGGTGCCGTGGCATGCGGGGCGGAGGGTGCGGCGATGGGATGAGCTTGGGAAAATCATGGGAAAATGGGGATGAATTGGGAAAATACTATGAACATGGGAAGATTTTTGGGAAGGGGTTGACATTGAGGTTGGGAAAATGGGAATGAGATGAGAACAATGGGGATTGACATTGGTTGACTAGGGAAAATGATGCTATGAATTGATATGATGGCACGTTTTTTCATATTTTTCGGGAATTTAATGCTATATATTAGGATTTAAACAACAAACAGGGGGAAGTTATCCCAAATTTATGGCAATTTGGCAATCCTTAGTAGTATCATCATCTGCAAACAGCTATACATGGGAATATGTTCCCAACACAAATAAAGGATTATGCGGAATCAAACATGATTTTACGGCAACCTTAATAGGAATATCACGGGATATAAGGATTTTTTTGGGGTATGACACTGGTTATGAAACCACCAATGGTATGGGGAAAACAGATAGAATATACCTCTGGCAATCCAACGTAGCTCTGGAATTTGGTCCATTCATAAACAAATTATTTGTTTTTTTGAAATTTCAACCCCGGATGAATAGATCCTGGTTGATCAAGTATATGATTGGATAACTGTATAACATTGTATAACCATTTTTTGTTGGGAGAATTTAACGAGAGCTGTTGGGTATGGAACCAAACATGATATGGGGTGATTAGTTGGGAGATACTGCATTGGTTCCCAGTTGGTTTCAAGTCTGACTGCGTTTTGTGATTTCAAGCATGTATCAACTAGATGTTATTGGTTTTACATGCTATGTGGTAGACATGACATGCTATTTTTTTTGTCACTTGTGCGAATAATCCACTTGGTAGAAATGTTGATTGGTTTTACATGCTATGTGGTAGACATGACATGCTATTTTTTTTGTCACTTGTGCGAAGAATCCACGTGGTAGAAATGTTGATTGGTTTTACATGCTATGTGGTAGACATGACATGCTAATTTGTTTGTCACTTGTGCGAAGAATCCACTTGGTAGAAATGTTGATGAATGTTGATGATATTTGGAATTTTACCTTGAATCACTGGAGAATCTCACACACCAGCTAGTCGAGGCATGTACCTGACCACGCAAAATGCACAGACGCATATGTCGCCGTGCTTGGTGGCAGTTTTCCTAGTGGGTATCTTTTGTCCACGAGCCAATGGCAAAGGACTGGCTGGGGGGGAGGAATCGATCGCGGCGGAATTATGCCACCTGGAAAACACATATTGATGTACAGTATCTCCATAAACGATACGGAACTCCCTGGTATGTCACTGGAATGATAATTTGTCAGGGGATGTCAGGGGTAACTGCGTGTAACTATTGCAGAATTGCCCCTTTTCATTGAATTATTGAATTACTAATATATATATATATATATTTAATATACTAGTATATAGGGGTGCAAATCGTTTCACACAAAGGCTTCCGTGGTGAACAGGCACAAAGATGAAATAGTTGACAAATTAATTTGAATGTGCACAGGCCCATTTTCTCGAAGAGCATCTGATTTTGATGCATACTGGCAAGGATTTCAATACCTTGGACCAGGATCTTGCCAATGATATTTAGTTGTTTTAATTTTTTAGACCAGGCAGCACACTGAAATTTGAAGACATGTTACAAACATGCAAAGGGAATTGGTGGCCCTGCGACGGAAACTTGGGGGCGCAGTGCCAGTTCCAATTGGAATCTAATTGGATATATAACATGATATAACCATAGTGATGAGGCTTATATGTAAATTTAGCTGGTGGTAGCATGGTTGTATCTATATTCGTAACACCAACTGCACCTTATCATGCAAATATGCCACTTCAGGGGGATCCCACATACAGTTGGCGGTCTGCAATGGGCCACTTGTGCAGTCAAGACCAGGACCCAGTCTCACTCGTTGCTTGCGGAGGGATTTGCCATATGGGGAAACCCCAATGGCTATCGCAATGGCTCAAAATTCTGGAGCCACAAAATTCGGATGACTATATATAAAATTCGGATGACTATGAACGCTATAAAAAAAACATGAAGCCCTAACGGTGGCTCAAAAACATGATAATCATAATATATATATATATATTATATAATCGTGATACATCAGGGATTGCAGCTGGGTTGGTGGCCTGGGTTGAACCAGCCACCAGGAGCGTTGACTGGGATGCTGGTGGGGTTTGCCACTGGCCTGACACGTTTCATCGTCAACTCCCTGGGTGACTGTGAGCCCTGGAGCCCGCTTCATGCGCGCAGCGGCTGGGACTGGTACCTGGTAGATAGCTCCATGAAACAAAGAGCCCCCAGGCCCCAGAAACGATGGTTGAGTATAGCATCGGTATTTATTATTCAAAGGAAGTTGGGAAGCAATCTTCCGAGTTACGAATGAAATTCACTTGATTAGCAATTCACTTGATTAGCAATTCACTTGATTAGCAATTCACTTGA
>BGPT01000989.1:734-20291 GCA_003297045.1 Symbiodinium sp. clade C Y103 | reverse complement strand
TCTTGCACGGTGCAAGCAAGTTCTATAGATGAAAAAGGTCTTATAGTATATCCAAAAGGCAACTTCCGCCCCGCCTCGTGCGGGTACTACTGGTATGATTATATATATATATATATATATATATATAGTATGAGTCATGGTCATAATGGTCGAAGATCACTTTAGTATTGCAGGTTTTTTGTCAGAGATGTGCACGAAACGCTGTAAAATGATATGGCCCCCCAAAAAAACGATACAAATAATAGCAAGTACTCACATGTAAAGGATTTTGACGGGAACTCACATGTATAACATACACACACACATATATATATATACCTATGTATACTGTATATGATGATAACACATGTGCCTTGCCGACCCAAACCATGGCAAGTCCTGTGCAGTAGGAGATGATCGGTGCACCAAAGGAGATTCTGGGGCCACTGCGATGTTGTTTTTGCTGTTCCAAAAAGTTGAGAGACTACATGGGGATGCATTAAAACCTAATGATGATTCATACCACATCCGGATTAATCGGATTAATCCAAGAGGAGGATGGACTCCCCATCATGGTCTATGGTTGGGAATGGCTCAAGATTATCTACCCATAAAAACATATGGTCAGACGCTGAACATGACAAATATTGTGGGTCCATTGGTACTACAGTAATTGGTATACCCATGTTCTTTTGCAAAATATATAATTGGTTGGTACTAATTGCGATACAAAATATTAATATATTTGGGGAAAAATCATTCATTTACCAGCTATTTCGATGTTCACCAGGGGTACAGGGTTTTGACCCACAACCATATGAAGGCCATATGACCTTTGTAATGGTACGCCGCATCCTAGGTCTCACTTGCATGAACTTCAACCACATGGGCTTGCTGCTCTTTGTGTCTCGGCCTGGCTCTAAACATGGCCACAGCTGCACAGATGCACAGGTGTCCAAAAGGTCACCGATTTTCGATTGTCCAGGTTTGGTGTAGTGATGTGACATGAGTCTAAGAGGATTTGATTATATACACAGGTTTTACTGAGTTTGACCATTCAAATGGGGATTTTTGCAGGCCGCCCAAAAGATCCTGGATCAATGGATTCCATGGTCGAGTTGGCCCATTTTGAGAATCAGGCGAGTTGCCTCGCCTACAAGTTCCAAAGCTAGATACTCTACAAAATCAATCCCCAAAGACTCCGGGATCAACTTGGGGTTTCTTGAGAGGTGCATCTTGAATTTTGGAAGTGGTCAACCACCCATCTATAGATATTATACATGGGTTACACCCCAAATATCCCTATTTACAACTGGGTTCACAAGATGGTTTCTGCACTGATCCTGTGATGCAGTCGCCTGTGAGGTACTGACCGCCCTGGTGACTGTGGGGGTCAGCCTGTTGACGAAAGCTCCAGAAGCCAAACATCTGGAAACAGGGCCGAATTTTGATCCACCCCAAACAGGAAGGGATCATTAAGCGACATTGACATTGGTACAGTAGTCTGTTTATCTCATTGAACACCATTTACTATAGGTCTACTTTGATTTGTGTGATGTTGACGGAGGGAGGGAGAGCGAGAGACAGAGAGAGAGGCATGCAATTTCAGCTTTGGATTCCCATGGATTGAGCCGAAAAGGAGAACATAGCATTGCACAAGCGGATGCAATTTGCAGTTTCACGGCAGAACATGAATTATTTGAGATTCAAGGATTGGCTGTGGGCATAACCGCCAAGACTGGTGGAAAATGAGGATATAACTGATATCACAAACAAGAGTTGAACTTGGGCCATTCTAGTGCCAGAGTGACTGCAGTTGATATCTGAGGATGGTACGACTTGGTGGAACCTCGGGCAATTCTAAATGGGCTGCTGAGCACCGGAGCCACATTTCTATATGGGTTTCTAAGAAAGTGATGGAGTATACACTGTAGCAGTGGAGATTTCATGATATTCGGGGTACCATGGGGTAGCCTATTTTCAGACAAACCCATATACATATATTGATATACCCTCTGGTAAACTAACATAGCTATTGAAAATGGCCATTGAAATAGTGGATTTTCCCATTAAAAATGGCGATTTTCCATAGCTAATGTTAGTTTACTGGAGGGTACAAGTATATGCACACCTGGAAGCCAGAAGACATTCATATTGGACGGTCAAGCCTCCATCTGATGGGTCAAAACTTCCAAAAGAGGGGTCATTCGGCTACCACGTCTATGTGTATATATATATATAACTATATATCTATATGTTTTAATATACGTTATATTTTTTGCCTTGCACCATTTTTTGTTGTCAGGAGAAATGGCTTGAGTGATGTGGACACATCATTTACAATTCGCAAGTCAGATGGCCCTTTAGCAGCTAGCAGCTAAATGGCTTTTCCTGCGTTTGTAAACCTAAAGGAGGAGAGATGCTACCTGGCCACATTTGGGGACATCCAATTGGTGACTAATTTTGATTGTCCAAAAAAATGTTGATCCTACCCTTGTTGCTGATAAGCAGTCACAAGGGGATGTGCTGGTGTGGACTCAAAAACACGGTAAGTGCATTGTTTAAAATTTGTTTTGATGACCGGTAGGGTTAGCATCTGGAAAGGTTCATACATTGAATGACAAGCCAATTTTTGGGAACGCAACTGTGATTCTGCTGATTTCTTCCCTGTGATCTGTTGCTGTCCCCATTTGTGGTTGGTGAAATCTTCAACTTTAATGCTTGAACATCAGTCTTGATTGATCTATTTATTAATTTATGTAATCCCTTCTCACGAATGTTACACACCCAGTACCCTGGCAAAACGTTTTGGATCGAATCATTGCAGCCCAAGGTCACGAACCGAAAAAACCTCTCAGCAGGCGCGGAGGGGAGACCCCACCGGTTGACCCCTCCGCTTGGACTGGGGGGGAATCAGCCCAAAATGACTTCAACATGACTTGATTTAGATATTTCGCCGGAATGGTGAACTATCTGATGAACATCCCGGAGCAGCGAGTACTATTCCAAGAAAGAAGTGGCCTCAAGTTTGCAAGTTTCTTTGCCAAGGATCATGTTCAAGGATTCTTGGGTGGTTTGCTCATGCCAAGATTCATCATGGCTGAGAATGCCAACTTCTGCTGAGGGTTTGTTCATTTTCGTTTGACAGGTCCAAAGCTCTTAGTCCTGGTTGTGCCTGCACCAATTGAAACAAAATCATGGTGATATCAGCACCCTTCTCCTCCGCCTCCCTCTACTAATCATATTCACCATCACCATCGTCAACATCTTCAATATTTTTTTAACATGTTCAGCATCTTCAACATCTTCAACATATTCATCCTTTTCATCCTGTTCATAATTGTGATTGTTTTGGTTTCTCATCATGATTATCATATTCATCCTGTTCATCCTTTTTCAGCGTCGTCGTCGTCGTCGTCGCCGTCGCCGTCGCTGTCGCTGTCGTCATCATACCATCACCATCACCTCACTTTCATTTTCACCATTACCATCACCACCATCACCATCAAAGTATTTGATTTCAATACATTTCATGGCCATCAACATTATGAATTATGATCATCCCCATCATGACAACTTTATCTTCAAAATAACCAGGACATAAAATTTACAAGAATCATATCATAGCTGCCATCTTTCTTTCCGGTTTTTATGCTACAGGGACTGCACGCAACAGGAGGGCGCTAGTCTATGCGAAGTGATGTTGGGTGGAGCATTGCTCACGGTGCTTTTTGGCCCAGCCCCCAGTTGCCGTCGACGATTCAAATTCTGGTACCCTAAATTGGGATCTAGTAGTATAGACTGGCTTACCCTGGGGTAAACTGACATATATATATATATATAGATGTGGAATGATGTGGACATGGTTTCCTTATAGGAAAATGATCTACAAATAATTGTGGGTTTTCCACATCTATCATCTATGTTACTAGTAGCTTGCGGGAGGATAACATTTGCCAGGATTTGTCTTGATTTGTGAGCCATCCACATATACTTGCAATGGAAAATCCGAAAATCATCCGAACAGGGATGTAACTGGGGAAATTTTACATTATCATGTATGTCTCTGAACGGTATAATATCTATCAAACATTATCAAACCAATTCACGAATTTTCCACAGAGATATACAAACCACTGTCTACCCAATATACGGCCTAGTCTTGTAGGTCACCAATGATTCAATAGTTGTTTCAAAAAAGTGAACGTCCAAGGTCTGTCAGGTGAGTTCTGTATGTATCACGTTCTCTCAAGCAATAAAATACACTCATTCATGTAACTATTTGTAAATCATGTCCTGTGAAAACCATTGATTTTCCATGTCTGTTGTACCCAAATTGTTGAATACTTAAATTCCATTCGTTCCTGATTACATCACAATTCCGGTGATGATTAAATCACCATCTCATATTCATGATTAAATCACCATCTCATATTCCATTTTTTTGTTAAGTTTTTTCTCGCAAGTATTGTTGATCAACTTTTGATTCTTCCCTTCTATTGCCCCAATTTCTTAATTCTTCCCCGAGTTAAAGCACCATTTGCTTCCCCCTATTCATACCCCATTTTTTTTGTCAAACCCCTCAGTTCTCACCTGGGTTTGCCTCAAAGTAGGGTATCCCTATAATTCCACTGGATGATCATCATTTTACCATGGTTTCCCTCTGAAAATCGCATAAAAATGGCCATGGACGTTGGGTCATCGCCGATTTTCAGACCTCATCCGGGTCGAGGTCTCATCCTTTCATTCGGCTCGGACACGCTTTCTGGAGCTCTTCTGGCACCCCTGGGCCTGGGACTCCCAACATGGGACAGGGATCTACTTGCGGGAAATCCACTTGCGGAATCTATAGGCTGTAGGGACGATGTGTTTTTTTTTGCTGGCTCCTTAAGCAAATCCAAGTTTAACCTGGCAAGCATGATGAAAATGGTGGTTTCACCAGTAAAACAATGTGCTTTCACCAGACAAAGACAAATGTGGATTTAACTGATATACACAGCTTTAACCAGATGACAGAGTGCCAAATCTGATAGGGGATTGGCTCGGAAATTGCGAGCGCAGTCCATCCATGTTTTCTCATCGTTCTGATTTGTTTTGCAATTAAACTGGCCATATGTTAGGATATTCCGTATTTTGAGACAAACTCATATCCTGTAGGTGAGGATCGATGGCTCAACCATGCATCCATTGAAAGTGTGGAATCGAATCTTAGATTGTCATAATTTGATTGAGTTTAGATGCGTCAAAATCCCACAATTCTCTGTTTTAACCATCACTAAAGTTCCATGGCTCATATCCTGATTATGTGTAACTTCCATTCCGTCAACGAACAGTTGGACCCTGAGAATGGCCCATGTTTGGAGGAAAGTAGTCTTCCAACAGCAAAGAATTGGTAGGGTCTAGCCTCAGTAATTTAACCTAGCTATGGACAACCATTTCCTGTAATTGGTAAATCATCAAACGAAATGGGCCATCTATACTATAGCAAACTGTAACATATTACCAGAGGGTATGCTACTCATTCCACTGGTGAATCACGATATGTCCCATATATCTCATATATCATGTTTTTTTTTTCCATATAATATATAATTCTCCGCTGGTAAATGTTCCATATATAGAATTATACATAACGTATTATGTCATAAGTATGTACATATATATATATATATACATACACATTACGTCAACCCCTAGATGAAATAAAACACTGGGCTATCAAATTGGGTTGGGGTACCCATTACTGCAACTATCATATTATCACTATTTGGAGGGTAACCCCATAATTAGTACGCCCTGGTTTATTGATCCAGGGTTGGTTTCTTTTTCTAAACGATTTGGGATCAAACATATGGGTCTATCTGAAAATGTGGTATAGCCTAGACCCATAAAATGGTCATTTACCCTCTGGTTATTTAACATAGCCATGGAAAATGGCTAATTTTGGAGGATTTTCCCAGTAAAACCTCCATTTATAGGGGATTTGCCATGGCTATGTTAAATAGCCACAGGGTAATAGGGAATATGATGGTTAAATATATTAAATAGACATGAATTCCCATGATAACATCCGGCCCAGGGATGAGCTTGGTGATTGTCCGAGCACCCAGCGTGATGAAAAAACCGAAAAGACCTGGTACGAAAAATGCTTAATTTTTAGCATCCAACATGGTGATTTGAGAATTAAACATGGTTCACAATCAAACCTGGTGGCTTAAACATGCTTAAACAATCAAAAATCGTGCTTCAACCAACCAACATGGTGATTTCACCAGCCAAAATGCAGATATCACAATGGCCACAATGGCGATGTTGCCAGAAAGCAAAGACAGAGTTTACGCCTGTATATCAGTAATATCAAACTAAAACATTTGTTTGCAGCAACATTTTCTCTTGAAACCGTTCAATGCATGTCATTGTTGTTGGTGGAATTCCCGGTTTCAATGCTTGAATCCAGTTGATGTGCATCCCAGGAATTGCAAATGAGTGGAGAATAGCTATATGATTCCGATTGATTCCGTATGAAATAACACACTGATAAAGTGATATACCTGGGTTTCTATTTCCATATGATATCTAGATCCACTTATATACCAGTAGTACCGCACAAGGCGGTGGCGGAAGTTTCAGGAATAGCAAACTATAGGAAAGGTGAGTTGCTGTGAATGATGGATGGCAGAGCGAANATGGACCGACAAGTGGTTGGAGCGTCGGCCTATCTATCTGTCTATCTATCTGCCTGCCTAACTAACTGACTAAGTGACTAACTGACTGACTGACTGACTCACTAACTAAGTAACAAACCAACTAACAAACTAACTAATTGACTCACTGACTAACTGACTAACTGACTAACCGACAAACTGACTAACTGACTAACTGACTAACTGACTAACTGACTAACTAACTGACTAACGAACTAACGAACTAACTAACTAACGAACTAACTAACTAACTAACTGACGAACGGACTAACTGACTAACTGATTGACGGACTGACTAACTAACTAACAACCTAACTAACAAACTAACTAACTGACTCACTGACTAACTGACTAACTGACTAACNGACGGACTGACTAACTAACTAACAACCTAACTAACAAACTAACTAACTGACTCACTGACTAACTGACTAACTGACTAACTGACGAACTGACTAACTGACCAACTGAAGAACTGACTAACTGAGTAACTGACTAGCTAACTAACTGACTAGCTGACTAACTGACTAACTGACTAACTGACTAACTGACTATCCGACTAACTGACTAAGTGACTAACTGACAAACTGACTGATTGACTAACGGACTAACTGACTAACAAACTACCTTACTGACTAACTGAGTAACTGACAAACTGACTGACTAACTAACTGACTAACTGACTAACTGACTGACTAACTGACTAACTAACTGACAAACTAACTAACTAAGTTGTTAAGTTGTTAAGTGGTTAAGTTGTTAANACTAACTGAGTAACTGACTAACTGGCTGACTAACTGACTAACTGACTAACTAACTGACAAACTAACTAACTAAGTTGTTAAGTTGTTAAGTGGTTAAATTGTTAGGTTGTTAAGTTGTTAAGTTGTTAAGTTGTGCAATTGTTAAGTTGTTACGTTGTTAAGTTGTTAGTTCAGTTAGTTAACTGACATCTCAAAATTTGCTTAAAACTGACTGACTGACTGACTGACTAACTGACTAACTGATTGACTAACTGACTAACTAACTGACAAACTAACGAACTAAGTTGTTAAGTTGCTAAGTGGTTGAGTTGTTAAGTTGTTAAGTTGTTAAGTTGCTAAGTTGTTCAATTGTTAAGTTGTTAAGTTGTTAAGTTGTTAGTTCAGTTAGTGAACTGACATCTGAAAATGTGCTTAAAACCCTCAGTTTTTGNAAATGTGCTTCGCGCCACAACGGCGTGCACTTTTTCGACATCGGATGGCCATCGAATCGTCCAAAAGTGCTCCGAACCCCTCACGTTTTTACGATTTTTACTTCCAAATGTGCTTCGCGCCACAGCGCCGTGCACTTTTTCGACATCTCAACTTCCAAAAATGCTCCGGTGCTGACAGTTTTTAACACTTTTCACTTCCACATGTGCTTCGCGCCACGGCGCCGTGCACTTTTTCGACATCTCAACTTCCAAAAGTGCTCCGAGCATGACAGTTTTTAACACTTTTTACTTCCAAATGTGCTTCGCGCCACAGCGCCGTGCACTTTTTCCACATCTCAACTTCCAAAAGCGCTCCGAGAATGACAGTTTTTAACACTTTTTACTTCCACATGTGCTTCGCGCCACAGCGCCGTGCACTTTTTCCACATCGCAACTTCCAAAAGTGGTCCGACGCTGACAGGTTTTAACACTTTTTACTTCCAAATGTGCTTCGCGCCACAACGGCGTGCAATTTTTCATGTCTCATCTGCCAAGATGTCTCCGCACCCGCCGCTTTNTTCGCGCACCTGCATCTCTTCTCTTCTGACTTTCTCATCTCTTATCTTCTCTCTTCTGACTTTCTCATCTCTGATCTTCTCACTTCTGACTTTTCTCACGTCTGCTTTTCAACTGTCCATATTGTCGGAAGTTTCACTTCTAAACTTCCTTCGATTAAACCTGGGTAGTGAGTCCCCGATTCCTAGGCTCCCAGCTATCAGTGGGTCATAACTGGTAGCCCGCTTCTCAGTTTTGAGCCATGGATCCAAGTACACTGGGACTAGTAGTCAGCAACTTGTTTTTTTTTTGTTTTGAAGGCATGGCTCCATAGATAATACAAACAGCTAAGTGGGTTTGAAGTAACCAGGGTTTATTATGGTTGATGTCTCTTGTATACTTGATGGGGCTTATGAGCCAACTGTAGCAGCAACCTGACTCTTGAAAGTTCACCTACCTTCAACCTTTCGTTGCTTAGACCATTTTCCGGGCCTCAACTGGCCCCGCCCGGGCAGAGAGGTCCATCAAGTCATCCTCTGAAGGCATCAACTCATCCAGATCCGCCATGGGCACCGGGTGCAGCTGTCCAGTGTGGATCGATTCTTGGATGAATTTCCCACCGCGTGATTCTCATGGTGCAGTGGCTGTGTCCGATTTTGTTTTGGATGTGGCGCACAAGGACTGTGCTCTTATCGAGTTCTGGATTGAACCTACTTTCAGGTTTGAACTGTCGGATTGTTCCGCAGCCATTGCTACATTCTTGAATTTTTGGGCTGCAACATGGGATGCGAGTGGGTCAAAACCAGACAACCCCCAATCGGTACACTACTAATGTATTCGGTTCATAATAAGAATCATGTTCCGATACTCCAGATGTATTCGGTTCAAGGTTCAACACATTCTGTATTAAAACTAATGATATACCAGAATTTGGACCCATATCATACAGTTTTGATATCCCCACTGACCGTCATGCGCTTAGTCTACAGCTTAGCCAACAGCCTGCGGAGACATCGGAGACATGGCATAGAAACCGTGGTCATATCTTGGTAGAGAAGATAGGTAAAAATTGGATTGTCATATCTTATGTAAGTAAATGTTAATTCCGATTAATGAGGGTGATATAATATGTAATTATATATATATATACATATGGTTTGATGGGGCATTGTACACCAACATGTAACTCAGGGGTCCACTTTGCAAGTGACATTACATGGATCGCCCCCCGGATTTCACAGCCATGGTTACTATCCAAATCCACGGCCTTTCTCGTCTCTGGGAACGTGGTGGACGGATGCCACTGGACACTGATGTTGATGTATATATGTATATATATATATATTATATATATTCTTATATATTCTTATATATTGATCCACAAGGTTGCAGGATTAACAACATTGACCTGACACACATGACAAGAACAGCAGGGTTGGGCTCTTTTTTTTGGCAATCCCACAAGCTCTCTGAGCATGTCTCTCTTTTCACGAATGGCCACCTCAGCGAAACAGAGAAGACCATGCCGACTGTGTTCGGCTGTGCATATACCAATCTTGAGGCTGTAAACGGATGTACTATCGTTGATCCACCTGCAAATCACAACATGGATCAACTGCTTAAAAATTCTTCTCCCCACAGAGATCCCCCCATGGAATGACCATCTGCACGTCTTGAAATGGACTGCAAATTGGAGGAAAAAAACAATGGCTCATATCTATTGATATATACAGAAATTGAATAAGTACAGGAATATCTTGGGATAAAGGATGGGAGAAATGATGGGATAAATGATGCGGTTGGATCAAGAATGGGATACATGATGATAAATGGAACATATAGGGATATAGTTGATATAGTCATGTAGATGATAATAGCCAACCATTCAATATTCGAGATTTGACCCTATCCAGGCAACTCCGTATGTAATGAGACCAAACATTGGTTGAGTTGATTGTTAAAAAATATTCATATTGATCCCGTCACATCATATCTCAACACTACTATAGTTACCAGCACAACTGGATTGTTTTGGAAGTACTGTACCAGTATCTATCGATGAATATACGGGTACGTCCTGGTCTCGGTCTTGTGCTTCCAAATCTGTTCAGATCTCCACTGTGAAGGCCACTGATTGGATCATTTGACACGGCCCAACTGTTCCAAGTTACCCTCTGGTTATGACTAACATAGCCATGGAAAATCCCCGAACTAAATGGAGGCTTTAATGGGAAAATCGTCCAAAATTAGCCATTTTCCATGGCTATGTTAAATAACCAGAGTGTAAATTTCGAGTGTGTTGTTTCCGATCCAACAAGTTAACTGTTAGATATCGCTGAATTCGCCCAGCAGCCACAAATTCATGGTCTTCACCAAACAAAGCTTGCAGAGCTTCAGTGGAACTGTCGTAAATGGCACAGACCTCCTCGGCCACCTTCAGATCACCTGCCGCGGCCAAGGCTGGGGATGCTTGGATGGTTGGGGGCACAGGCCATCAGCAAAATCCTGGGAAGAGCGGCCCCAAAACAAAGACTGACCCTGTTTTGAAGAACGGTTGTTCATGGTTGTTCATTTCCCAAATCACTCTTTGGGCCCGTCAGTTGCTGTTTTTTTTTTTTCTGGACAAAAACTGACACTCCAGGCACTGTCAGCGTTTGGAAACGTCCTGAAAACCTCCTGAGCACTGCTTGAAGCTGCTTGAAGACACGTCTGTTTCTCAAAAATTGGGACATGTCCTATGCAGATTCTCAAGCTGGTGCCCCAAAATACCCGGGCAATCACCCGAAAAAATATCAGTCGACATGTGTGAAAGTCACACATTTGCCACCCCACCCAACAATATAGCAACAATTCAACTATTGTCGTCCAAACGCATGAACACAAGACTCAGTTCAACTCCATGTTTCCACATTTTTTTCAGCAACTCTAATTTTGTCGGAAAATCGGGTACCCCAAACAACATCTAGTGCTTAGTCATCCTTTCCTCATAGAAAACCATATATCAGCTGGCGTGGCAAATCTCAAACAGATCCAAATCGTCATTTCCACATTATATGCCCAAACAAGCGCAGTGCGTCCCAGTTAACTCCCTATGAAATCCCATGTTTACATCACGTGTTTCCTAGTGAATAACTCTTTTTTCCTATGAAAAAGCCATAGAATTGCCATAACATTGCCATAAAATAGTGATAAAATTGCCATAAACTGGCCATAACTTGGATTTCTCTCTATTTTTCCGATGCAAATTCCCATGAAAATGCCATGAAAATTGCCATCCCAAGCCCTAAAAAATCCTTCCAGGGCGCACCTTGACCTTCCACGGAGTCGGGTCCCACAGTGAAGCCAGTCAACCGCAGCTGCAGGTCGCCCTGCCAGGTGATCCCAAGGAGCATCAACTGGTGGGTTTCATGAAGATATTACTGGGGATAGTAACTCATATTGGTCATAAGGATGAATCTTGATATGAGTTAGATTGAGGATTGGGAAACCACCACATTAATAGGGATATGAACGGATTTTAATCTGTATGGGGATATTGATGGATATTCATGGATATTAATGGATATCAATTGATATTAATGGATATTACTGGATATCAATTGATATTAATGGATATTTATGGATATTAATGGATATTAATGGATATTGATGAATGTGAATGGGATATTGAATCATCCAATAATTAGTGGTTAATCCAATAGTACAACTGCCATTTGGGGACGGTTTATTACTCCAGCCATTGTGATTGTGTCGACGGTTTATTGTTGGGTTTGCCACATTGATGGGGGTAAAGTTAGGTACAATAACATTAATGAACCGTCATTGATGGTTTTACAATTAACAGTTTTCTTTACTCTACATTGCATCTGTGATATCTAGAATGGATCTTACCTTACCTGCCTCGTGGATTTGCCTACTTGTATAAATTGTGCAGAATATCAAAGGGGATATGAATGGATATGAATGGATATTGAAGGATACCAATGAACATGAATGGGATAATGAATCAACCAAGGTCATGTTAAATGGTGCTTTCAGGATATATTCACAACTGATTTACATGTGATAAGACTGAACAAATATAAAAGTAATATGATTTTGGGTGTGTCTGCAAATGAGGTAACCCCCCACATGATTGCAATATTTTCAATGAAACAAATATGGAAAAATGATGATCACTCCCTGAATTATGGGGTATGTAACAGTATGTACCCTATTTTCAGACAAGCCCAAATGAGGACATCAATCAACCAGCAAAATGCTGATTTCACTATTTTTTCTTTCTTGAAAATAAAATGAGCAAACAAGCGATTTCAGTTATTCGTGATCAATACAAGGTGGTGCTTCATAGCTAAGTTGGCGAACATAACTCCATAAGTACAACTAGGATTTAGGGTAGATATATCCATGGTCCATCTATGGTTGAAACGACCAACTTATGGCTGACAAGGGGGGCACCACCCTGTACTTGGAGTGCTGGAATGTAGGGAATGTCGGAGAAAGTGCTTCAAAAACTGGATTTTGACCACCACATGTACCAATCACTGGATTGATTTGGTGGAATTTTGCAACAGGAAACTGTTGTGTTTTTGCCTAAAATCAGTATGGCTTTCCGTAAGATTTTTCCTTCAACCAATTCTGTTCAAAAAATGCGGCAGTCAACTAGGAAAAACATCTACAATTCGGAGTTTGTATGTTTCCTACAAACAGGGAGATATGACCTGACAAAACCAGCACTGGCTGTTTCATGTTTTTGCCTGGGTTAGAACACCGGAAGTATCGTAAAGTTGGGTATAGCCAACAACTAGGTTGACACCCCAAAAACTGGAACACGTGGGGGATAACTTGAAACAAGCAATCTTGAACTTCCTCATTGCAAGTGGTAAATCAGGTGGGGTTCCCAGCAACCAGAATATGAAACAAGCACTTCCCAACATCTCAAGAACCTGAAGTCGGAAAGTCGAACTGAATCACTATAATATATACAATGTGGTGCCCCCATTGGAGCTAACTTTGTTTATAACTCCAATAACTATGGTTTATGATACTTATATATACTTATAACATCTTATAACTATATTTAATGGTGTTTATAAACCAACTTACATCCATTTTAGGACAACCGACCGCACCTGTGTCTCCATAGACCATGCTTGTAGAGCACTGAAGCCAGGGTAAACCTGGAAACGCGGGTGAAAAAAAATCTGGGGTTGACAAATCTGGTGCCTGATCTTCCAGATCATCCAAGTCGGACTTGGCTGCTGAAGTCTTTTTTCGCTGCTGTTCAGCCAAGTTCTTCACGGTTGTTATCCTATTGGCTCATTAGGATGATCCAGAAAATCACCGGAGATGAATACTGCCGGAGCAGCCATGTTTTGCTAAGAGCGTCTTTCTTGAGAGTTCGATGTAGCAGACTACTGTAACTCAAGGGTATTCGTTTGTCAGTCTTTGTTTGTTCTGTCCAACCTTGACAAAGTGACTCAACATTCATGCAGATCATTTCTGATATCATGCAAAAATTCCACCGAGATGACGAGATGTATCATTTGTTGTTCAGTATCAATTGGAAACCAGGAGGATTTATCGTTGCATCGTTTAGCTCTCCATGTTCAATGTTCAAAGAAAACCAATAACAAACAACATCCCAGTTCAGGACGGGCGAGACAACCTCAGAAATGTTCAAACAGTGTCCAAGTGAAGTAGATTTTTCTGTGAGATGATTCGAAAAAAAAAAATATCTGCAAACCCTGTTAGTATCTCTAGATTTATACAATGAGTTTACAGTCAATGAACATCAATGAACTATAGACACACTGTAAACTGTGAATCTGTTGCCATGGGAATCTAATGATCTAGATGATTACCCTCTGGTAAACTGTTACATAACTATGGAAAATCACCTTATTTTTCATTGGAAAATCCACGATTTCTATGGCCATGGCTTCAATAGCAAACTGTTAGTTTACCAAAGGGTATTACTAGCATAGCCATGGAAAATAACTAATTTTTGGATGATTTTCCCAGCTAGAAACCTCCATTTAGTTCGGGGATTTTCCATTGCTATGTTAGTTTACCAGAGGGTATGTTCCATGAAATGAAATACAATGGGATCCAACATGATATAACTATTTATACTGTAGATAGATTTATCTACTTTGTGATGTTTCACGTTTGCCATGGGAAGCTAATGATCTAGATGATTAATGTGGGTAAAACAAAGCCATAAACCACCCCCAATTTCACCATAAATGGGTGCTATAAACCATTCCTATAATAATTCACTAACCTGAAATAAGACCATTTGGGGATGATTCCCTATACTAACCATATATTCCAGTGAGGTCACAGTGAGGTCGTTATAATTTACCCACATTATTATCTAAGATGTCCAACCATGGCAACTGCTGGGGGCGCCTCCGCGGTGAACTCCGCGCAGCGATTGGCGAAGCTGAGCGCCGTCTGAGCGTCGCCAGCGGCCTTGTTTCAAGCGGCGGCACAGCATGGTCCGACTCCAAGGATTGGTTGAAATGATACCTAGGTAGGGTACGTTGTGCAATGGTATATATATAATATATATATTCATATATATAATACAAAATATCATGACTCTACTAAGGTTTGATATGGTTTGATATGTATTTTGTAAATGATTATGTTGTACAGGCTGTCGCCCAATTGTCGTGACGACCCTGCCATGTGTTTTTTTTGAAAACAAGTCTTTTCTCTAAAAATGTATTGATTTTCAGGGTCTATCTTATCTTTGTTGGGGACAACATAGTATGTATGTTTGGTTCTCATCATCTAGCTAAGCCTTGAACATGGGAATTCGAATATGATACAACAAAAACTCAAATTGTTTACATGATCCTCCATGATGTTCCTAAAGATTGACACGGGTCAATGGCACGATATTGAGCAACGCACCATTAATCGGGAAAACTTGAAGTTTCGGCCATATCAGAACAGAACATTGTGCACAAACAGAATCAATGCGGGGTAAGTTTTATAACAGATGATCGGTGCCCACGAAATATCAAAGATTGGTAAAATATTGCAAGATTAAAGCAGAATCCACAATTTTAGCACTTTTATGTGCAAACCCCCCAGTTCGACAAACCCAGTTGGGGCACATCTTGGGTTTAGTTTTTCCCCACCTGCCAGGTGAGGGTTGTTAGATTTTAAAAGAGGTGCCGGCCGCCTCCCCGCCTTCCTCCGCGTCCTCCTCGCTAGCTCCAGATTGCAGTGGGCACTGCCGGACTTCAGCCGCGAGTGCCAGATCGCAGTGGGCACTGCTGGACTTCAGCCGCGAGTGCCAGATCGCAGTGGGCACTGACGGACTTCATCTGCCAGCTCCAGATCGCAGTGGGCACTGCCGGACTTCAATCCGTACACATGCCAGAAAGAATGCCAGACTAGACGCCAGATAGAATGTCAGATAGAATGTCAGATAGAATGCCAGAAAGAATGTCAGAAGATATGCCAGATAGAATGCCAGAAGGAATGTCAGAAGATATGCCAGATAGAATGCCAGAAAGAATGTCAGAAGATATGCCAGATAGAATGCCAGAAGGAATGTCAGAAGATATGCCAGATAGAATGCCAGAAAGAATGTCAGAAGATATGCCAGATAAAATGCGAAATAGAATACCAGACTAGATGCCAGATAGAATGTCCAGAATGCCAGAAAGGATGTCAGAAGATATGCCAGATAGAACGCCAGAAAGAATGTCAGAAGATATGCCAGATAGAATGCCAGAAAGAATGTCAGAAGATATGCCAGATAGAATGCCAGAAAGAATGTCAGAAGATATGCCAGATAGAATGCCAGAAAGAATGTCAGAATACGCATCAGATAAAATGTCAGAAAGAATGTCAGAGCATATGTCAGAGAGAATGTCAGATAGAATGCCAGGAGGAAGAGGAGGAGAGGACAACTCTGATGAAATCTAGAGACCGAAGGTCGCTAGATTTCATCAGAGTTGTCCTCTCGACCTCTTCCCTGCCAGAAAATTATGCAGAAAGGATGCCAAATAAAATCTCATGGTGGGGATCACTCGAAGAAAGTTTTGTTCTTTTTTTGTAGGGTTTCAGGGGTTTGGGTTTCAAGGTTTTCTTGCGTAGGGGTATAGGGTTTTAGGGTTTAAGGTTTGGGGTTTTAGGGGTTTGGGTTTTATGATCGTGATGATCATATGATGATCATTGTGATGATGATATACAAGATTCGCACACAGGTCCCTATGCTGTGCGTTGCAAGATGAAAACCATGATGATGGGCATGTGCATTTTGTCCCACAAAACGCAGTGTTTCTTGATATTCAGACACGTTGTGGACGTTGGCGCGGGCAAATGGAGGGGTTTGCCCGTACTTTTACCATTCTTTCACCCATCTTTATGGGTACTCGGAGCGTCTAGGTTTTTCGCATTATTTGATGGTCCCATTCGTTTTGAATCGTGTGACCCCTCTCCACATTGGATCACAAAATCTGGCTGTCAAAAAATCGACGGTTTTGGAGTTCTGTTGATCCTGAGCAAAATTTACAGCGATGTCCATATTTATGTCGCTTATACAAATAATACATACAGTTTTGATTTTTAAGCTATCATTTACCATTTTTTTTGATGGTTTATCAAAAATTGTAATAATCTATCATCTTCCACCATTCACCCAAATCACTTGATCATTCAATCTCCACATATCCAGATGTTCCATCACCAGTGCAGTGCTCCAACCCACAAGCCCTTGCCGCCGCCTCGTAGTAGGCCACCAAGTGCCTGGCTTTGTCTGAGAATGGGGTGTATGCCCAAATGGCTATCTTAAGAGAAAATTATGACTAACCGCTATGGATTTATGGCTACACTATTCTCAAACAAAGCCATTTGAAGATATTCCAAGTGTGAACCATTGTCTATATGTTGATTTTGAAACCATGACATGGAATCCAACATCGATCCTCAAATGGCAAAAACCGCCTGATTTTGTCAACTCCCAGCCCAAAAGTCGCCAACTCAGTTGGCTTCCCCAACTTTTGCTGGCTACCCTCTGGGAATTCTACATAGTGAACTGGAAAATCACCCTTTAGGTAAATCATAATGTTCATCATCTATAACTCGGCCATTTACCATCGCTTTCAAAAACCAAATAGATCCAAATAGCACATCCTTCAGCATGCCCGTTATTTTTGGCATCGCACATTGTTGCCGATGGTTTTTCCCCTGCCATAGCAACCGCAGCGATCCACCAAGAATACGGGGCCTCGCCACCCGATCACGCAGCCAATGTCTGTCAGAAAACAGCTGCGCCATGTTTTCTTCCAGCCGCTGAGCTTGCTCCTCCGGATGAAACATATCAAAACCCTCGACTTACCCTCCAGCAATCAATCTGCCTGGATTTGTTCCATTTTTTCGATGATTTTCCCAGCTAGAAACCTTCTCATTTAGTTGGGGAATTGTTCCAGCCTGCCATGTTTGATGACATCGGAGGGTACCCATCAGGGAACATCCGCAGGTGCAACAGCTCTGAATCAGGGTCCTCGGTGAGATAGGCTGCCGCACTTCCTTCTTTTCGATCCCATTCTTGAACCAACCTGGGCGAAGTGAGCACTAGGGATACTGTGCCAAACTGGGCTGGACAGGAGTTACCAAAAAAGTTCCGAGCAATTCATGTCAAGCTCGGACATGGACAGCTGGAACCCTAGAAATGAGCGTCAAATCATCCAACAGTGTCCTTTTGGAACGCTTCCAAAGCGGCTGTGGCAATGTCAAGAACCTATCCAAATCTCGTTTCATCATTCTACCACTGTTGATGCCTGAATCATGTTAAATCCTCATTTCAAAATGTTACAAATCCCCATGATCTCCGATCTCCCCATTTGATGGATGTTCCATGATTTTCTCACAAATACCATTCTTATCCATTGCTTGAAAATCATGCATTGCATCAACAAAAAACCAAGGTACGGATCCCATTGATCATCCAGACAAGAAAAACAAAAAAACAACCCCAAAGTGGTGCCCCCCAGTTATAAGTTGGTTTATAAACCCCATCAACTATAGTTATAAGCCCATTGTTTTTGTAAATAGATCCTCCGCTTCGACCTGGCCGAGGCCGAGTAACTCCTCCACTTTGGTCTCCTGCAGCACGAGCTCGTTGGCTTGCGCTGCGGTGGCTAAGAAGCCGCAGCGTCGACACGCGCCCACGGCGGAGGGCCTGGGCACAGTGGGGCGGTCCTGGGAAGAGATGAAACTAAGAAATCTAGGAGAATATGCTTCTAGATTCAGAAGTCCTGGAAATAAGATTCAGAAACGGATTCTTGAGATGATAAACATTGATAAACCAAATTCATATATTTTGAATTCATTGCAAACTAAATTCTAGATACCCAGCAAAAGATTTTTTTCGATTACTTGTGGTTTAAATGGGCATGGCTCAGCCCGTGGGCTCCCAATGCAACCACATGAGTCGTGTTTTGGTAATGGCATGTGTCGGTCTGAGCCAATCCCAGGACACCTGAAGACAGCGGCTTCCCAGTTGGGTGTGTCTGAAAATAGGGTACCCTGTTCCATGTAATGTGGGTAAAACAATAATAAACCACCTATATTTTGATGGTTTATAGCACCTATTTATGGTGATTTTGGGGATGGTTTATTCTTGTTTTACCAACATTATTAGAGAATCATATCATTGTCCAATTGTCCGAATCCCATGTTCAAACAGACCAATTTACTTCAGCGATGGCTCTCTGCGACGCAAAAAATGTTTGATTGGCGTGTCCCAGAGGCAATGAAACCCGATCCTTGCAGTACATCTTTTGGCAAGAAAAAACTAGACGACGGATGGCCCGAGAGCGAAGAGAAGTATAGTGAGATATGTAATTGTGAAGATCGTATAACATGAAATATATAGAGAGAGGAATATNGATGGCCCGAGAGCGAAGAGAAGTATAGTGAGATATGTAATTGTGAAGATCGTATAACATGAAATATATAGAGAGAGGAATATATGAAAATGTCTCAAATAAAGAAGATGTGAATGGATAAAATGCAAAGAAAAAGAGATTGATTGATGAGTATGTGAAGACGTGAGGATGTGAAGATGTGAAGATGTGTGATGTGAGGGGATGAAGATGTGAGCTTTTGAAGATGTGA
>BGPT01000988.1:162295-213519 GCA_003297045.1 Symbiodinium sp. clade C Y103 | reverse complement strand
ATTGGCCCTTGAGCCAACGACGATTGCAGTTGGAGGACGTCTCAACAACCGCAGAAAACTTTAAAAAGACTCTTATGGGGTGACGGTGGTACTCTGTGCTTGTTTCCCAACCGCANCGACGATTGCAGTTGGAGGACGTCTCAACAACCGCAGAAAACTTTAAAAAGACTCTTATGGGGTGACGGTGGTACTCTGTGCTTGTTTCCCAACCGCAAATATAATATATACTCGCACCTGTTGAAGTCGCTCCGACTCTGGAAAAATGCGATTAGCTTGGGGGAAGCTTCAGGTAGATAGTAATATATACATATGTAAAAGGATATATACAATATAACATATTAATATACTATATTATATATGTATACATAATGTAATTAATATACATATATATGGTGTATTTGCTAATTGTAGAACAATGTATATATTTTTTTTGCTGCCAAAACCACCTTTGCTGTACGCACGCGGCCGTTGGCCCTGAACCCTGCTGTGTGCACCATATACAAAGGAAACGAGGGAAACTATGAATACCTGTATATATATATATACATATGTATCATATATCTAAGTATAGATATATCACACATGATTGTTTACGATGAATATCTGTATAGGATAAAGTCTCATTGACCCACGAACTTCGGCCATGAGCCAGGTCAATGGGATGGCCTGTCGTTTCTGGACTGAACGCTGGGAACTGCGCCTGTTTTTGGGGGCATCCCAGTCAGGAAACAGTCGAAAACCTGATATTTAGCTTGCAATACGAGGTTGGAACACCCCGTTGATTTCGTGATGTACCAAGTACTTTCCTGGGCTCAGATGATAAATATACTGTATATATATATATATACTGTAAATATATATATATATACACACTATATATATATATATATGTATATACATAGATACCTCTACCAATTAAGTGGCTAAGGGTGGGGTACGTAGTGGCTAGCCACTTTCTGTAGCCACTTTGACGTGACGATACGTGTCGATATGTTCTTACATCTTAATTTTCTTGATAGGTTGGTTTCATGTATAGACATTTGATGACATATTTCAGAATGAGTCCAAAAATGTTCAAAAATTGAAACAACATTAAAACACATAAAAAGCACCAAAACCATACAAAACATGGAAAACGTGGAAAAACATGTAAAAAACCTAAAAAAAAACACATCAAATAACATCAACTAACAAACATCGACAAACATCAAATATATTCAAGTCACAACACGAAACAACATTAGTTTATGTTATTAATTTAAGTGAAATATTATATATAAACATATATAAACATCAAGAAACGTTGTCAGTTCTGATATGTTTTGATCATGATTAGCAAGAAACATCATGCTAAGATGTGCTATGTATATATATGCAAATTTGTTTAAATAAATATAATATTTGTAAAAATGAATAAATGCAAATAAAGATAGATATAATACAATATCAGTGCAGTACATACATCTAAATGTATGCAAATCTATATAACTATATACAGTATGTATATATATATATATGTCGATATATAAATGTAAATTTAAAGAACACACGCTCAAATTGCCCTCAAAACCACCTCAGCCTGATTTGTTTTAGCCATGCTTAGCTACTTGTATATATGTTTTTCATATTATCATATTATCATATCATCATATTATCGTATTTTCATATTATTATATTCTCATATATTGCCAATATATGTTCATGTTTTTCCTATATCATCAAGAAGTATCATGAAATGCATCGAACATTATATTTTTTTTGCGTCGCATTCCCCACAAAATTCCATATTGGGGATGCATTTCCGTGGTTATTGTGGGATTAACATGGTCAACCTTGTTTAAGATTGTTGAAACATAGTGAAGCACATTTGTTATGGCCCCAGCTTCACTACTTCATGTTACAATGAAGCAGGTTATGCATGACCCTATGACAAAACACAGGACATTCATGCATTTTTTCATTTTTTTAAATATATACGTACGATTTGACCCCGCGGGCTAGCCACTTTTTGACCTCCCCCCTTAGGGAGGGGTGATGTATATAGATATGTATATATATATATATGAGGTGTAGTGCTTTACAATGTTCTAAGAGAAGATGAGCTGGTGCTCTAGAGCAGACCAAAACATGCGCACATTTGGTGGATTTTGTGGACATGTATATTTCCGCCAATTTATTGCACCAACAATTATTGTCCAAATAAGCATTCGGTTTGATCCAACATTTCAGCACGTTTTTTGGACGCTCACTTCAGGTTGAAATGCCCACCAGGGATAGCCTAGAGATCCACCTGTCGGAGCGGCGATGGCTGGGGGTGCTGGGGTGGCGAACCAACAGGCTTTGGGGTATACCTCAACTCTTGGTAAATCTCATGGGGAATAGCATCATTAGGGTAGGCAAACCTGTGCACATCTGATAATTTGAAACAAACACCAAAAAACATACTGCAAAGCTAGTGTCATTTTTCTCAACCATCATTTTTTTTGCAATCATCATTTTTGGACAAAACCTTAATATTTGCCCAACGATTGTGAGCAGTGGCCAACTTGGGTGGTCTCCAAACATTGGATACCTGGGCCTTCGGTTTTCCCGAATGCTAAAGACCATCAACCTCTGGATTGTGGCAGATTCCCACCTACCACAAACATCAAGGAGCTTGGGTGCACACTTCTGTTGCTTGATTGGAATGCGTGGGTGAGTACATGCCCATGTGCCCCACACACATGGATGCCTCAAACCATTTGTATTTCTTCTATCCCAAAGTTTCGATCATCCAGAACATGGTCATAGGTCAAAATCTCTTAAATCCATACTTTGTGGTGTAAAATGGTATAAACTTCCCGCAAAAAAAACTTTCTCTTTTGAGCTTCAATCCGCTGATTCCATGGGTTTTCCATCCACCAGGATGGGCAAAAGCTGAACTTTGCCCCCTTCTATTTGCGCGAACGGTGCACAAGTGGTGCTTCCGCGTCCTGGCAGATGGTGGTAATGGCTATGGTGAAAACAAGACCATTTTCAATAGGGGGAAACTAACATAGATGTGGAAAATCATGGCAAATGTATAGATGATTTCGCAATAGATAATGGATGATAATGGTTGATAATGGTGACTTTCCACATCTGTGTTACTTTACCCTAGGGTATATAGGGTATAGAAATCATCATGTTTATCATGTCTAACTGGGCCATGGCTTCCATAGCTATGTTAAATAACCAGAGGGGAATGAAGCATAAGAGCTTTACGGCCTGCAATTCGTTGCAAGTTTGAGAGATATTCTGAAGCCTTGGACGATGGGAATTGGAATGATCCTGGGATTCCGAACCATCCAGCTCGTCACCAGTTCAGCATTTGGGTATGGGTACCCAATTTTGACCTGTACCCATTTAAGTTCAGAAAAGGTATTCTATACGGACGTTGCAATTTAGCCGTTTTGCTGTTGTGAAAAATAGCATCAAGCTGATCAGCAAGTCAGCAAGTGGCAGAGTGTCCAAATTTATCCCTTCAGCATCGGCGTTTGTGAAAAAGTCATGAGCCGAAAGCGGACTCTGCCGAAGGAGATTTTCATTGATTTCCAGTTAAATGGCTACCCTTGTTGACAGGGGTTGATCAATGTTGGAATGCCCCATATTGACCACCCCCCCGTTCTGATCCCAGGTGAACGAGGAAACCTTGCAGCCCTTGTACAATCCACACGAATTTCCCGAGGTCCCTTGGCGCCGCCCGCGGCTTCAGAGATGGCCATGGTTTAGCCTCAAGTCAAGGAAAAACATGAAAAACTAATTTGGATTTGGAAGATCCAGGAACAGCGCCATTTGGGGGTTTCCTAAAGTGCGGGTACCCCCAAAATCTTGGGTTTCAAATGATTTCAATACTGAAATGGTCTAATTTGGGATGATTTGGGGGTACCTCCATTTTAGGAAACCTCCATTTGTATTCAGGGGGAGACAATGGATCTATGATGGATCTATGATTATCTATATAGTAGTGATACTTAAAACGACCAAGATCTCCATGACTTTGTCCGGTCCCTTAGGTCCCCCATTCATCGTGTGGTTGCCGAAGACATGTCGTTCAAGAACGCAACTGTAGGCGAGAACGGCACTTTGGAGGCGCAGTCGGACTTGCACCCCTGGAGTGCTGTGAAGGGACCTGGAAACTTGAGGCTCTACTTGGAAAAAGGATAGCAGTGGGTGTTTCTTTGAAAAATCTTTAAGCAGGTTTGATGATGGCTTCAACCATATTTTCAAATGTTCATTTTTTTTGGTTCGACCATATCTGGATTTAGGAGGATGATCCCTGTTGTCCGATACTGGGTTGAATTGTATACCGGTCACTAGGGTTTCAAGAGAAGGACTCTCCAAGGCAAAATCATTGAATAATCAAGTATAGGCGTGGGATGCGTGGGTCACAATTTGAGAACCTTCAACCCACGGATTAAGCACCAAAATTGAGCAGTGAATCACTCAATCTATTTGTCAAGTAGTATTACAGTATTCTTGAACCATCCCCATACCGAAATTAAACACGTTTCCCCCAAAATAGCACTTGCACCGAGTTTCACCTATAGTTTCACCGAGTTTCCTCGCCATCTCCTTCCATCATCCTGGGCCACAGAAAACGCAGGTGCGTTTCACTGATGGGCATACTTCGGTGTTCAAGCTCGATAACTTGGTGAAGGATTTGCCAGGGCTGTTGAAGGGGTCTGGGAATCCCCCCAAACGTGGCTAACTGGAAATTTCACTATAAATGGAGGTTTATAGCTTCAAAAATCACCGAACTAAATGGTGGATTTTCAATTGCCACGTATGATTAACAGTGGGTAATTTTTCTTATCACTTTCCTGAAGAAACCGTTAATAAGACATATTTTTCCTTGTTTCTCAGGTTCTACTACCGTTTTGGTGTACTATTGGATTCCCCAGTTCGTTTTCCCTATATTATACATTGTCTTGGGTGATTGTATGCCTCCTTATGTTCCTATTTGTCAGTGCTTCTATCCTCACTCTAGTTTGTTTTATGATCAAGTGTTTGGCAAGGATAAGGACTGTCTTACGATTGTATTCCCACCTTCAATCCACTTGTTCGAGCTCTATCACCAATATGATGGTTTCCTAAAAATGATGGACCCCAAAATCATTCCAAACATTGTCATATATTGTCATATATTGTCATATTAAATTGGGAAACAGATGGTTTTGGGGTCCTCAACGTTAGGACCCCCCATATGAAATATCCCATCCTGAATTCTTGAAGGAGCTCTCGGACTTCAGGCGTGGGTCATTTTTCTGCTTCTGGGTGGAGGGAATTCGATGCCATTCGTGGAACCATGCAGAACCCCTACCCCGGCATGGATGAAATACATCAATATCTAAGTAATATTATATTATGATACTATAGTAGTGGTATTATCTACCTGTAGTTGGGATAGAAGCTAACTAGGAACTGCTTGGTGGTTTCAATCCAAGAAGTTCCATCTGACTGGGATGACTCACCCATTCAGTCGTTTGCTGGGGCTTCCCCCCACCAGTTGGGGATGTGCATTTGTTGTTTGATGATTGTGATAGCAATTACCATTGGAGAAAGGAATCACGTTTGTTTAACGTAGTTGAGCAATTTCCATTGGCCGATCTTTGTAAACTAGACAGACGGATGGATGGATAGACGGGTATACAGATGGATAGAAAGTGCTGTCAGTGGTCTTTTACAGTTGCGCATTTGAATTTGCAGGGCAACATTCTAGCGGTACGCAATATCCATCCTGTCAGATAGGTTTGTGATGGTTTGTGGATGTTTGTGGTCTTGCAGGCACTGGAACAATCATTGAGGAACCCTTTGAAGCAGAGGTTTGAGACCAACCGTTGGACCATTTCAATCGAGAATCTGCAGCCAACCCTCTGACCAAAAGAACTTACCAAGCCAACTAACAGGTTGAGACAACCCCATTTCTTGAGGAAGGTTATCTTCCACCTCCCTATTTGGATCATTTGGGATCTCTTGGGCTGGGTCCTCCACGGTCCACCCCAGGCAGAATCCGATTCAGCCGGTGTCCTATGATCATCCCACGCGCGAACTTTGGTCCACAGGCGCGGTGCGATTCGTGCACCTTGCAATGCCTGGCGATATGGCGATATGGCGATCAGTCAGAGAGATTATCAGAGAAATTTCCGTGATGACAACGAAAAACCAAGCACCATGATCAAGAAAGGTGAAGAAGTTGTGTAGCGGACCAGCAGACCTGAAAAAACATTCCAATATGTTCCAATTGTATTTCAATTTCAAACTACAAACTATATACCCTCTTGTTATTTAACATAGCCATGGAAAATGGCTGATTTTGGGTGATTTTCTCACTAAAACCTCCATTTATAGGGGATTTTCCATGGCTATCCTAAATAACCATGAGGGTATATGGTCGTTTCGGCAGAAGTGTTGGAGACGATTCGTCCAGTCTGAATCCGACTCGTTCAGACTGCGACCACGGGGAGGGCGGGTCACAACTTGGGAAATCACCCCGATGAATCCCCTCGTAAGGATGTTTGACAAGATCTGATGACAGCAAAAACTTCTCAACTAAACGTATAGCGCCCCCCAAAAAACATTAACATGTAATTTATCACATTGTATCACTGTTTCAATTGCTAGGATATTACAAAAAAACAATTGTTTTTCAGGTTTCCGAGACCCAATTTCTAGCTAGGCCACAAGATCAGCAGCTTCCAATACGACAAGGTCATCGGTGATGAGGCATCGCGTTTTGCAGTGAAACTTGATGGTTGCTCGTTAAAGTAATTAGATATCGAATTAGACCCTCCAAGTAGGGCAAAACTGCGAAGACTATGGCGCATTTTATGCGTTTTTTGATGGGTACTTGGAGGGTCTCGGTAAAGATCATACCCCTCCCAATCAAAACCCTGGTGCAATGTAATGGATCTAACCATTGCACTAGATCGAAACGACCGCTTCGAAGTTCACAAGTTTCTTTGCTGCAGCAGGTCTAGTGCTTTAGCTGCCTTCCGGTAAGCACATCATCAACAGGAAATATCTGAATTGACCGCTTGAACATTAGGGATGTTCCATCAAAAGAGGTGAAATGATTGAAGGGATATTGAGGAGAAACACCCATTTTATCCCATTTTGGTTTTGTGAAATCCTTGTTCTGTTTTTGTTGCAAGAAACATGTTCAACACATCCCGCCTTTGGTGGTGAACTTGTCTTGTAAGTTACCGTCTAATCCAACCTGGAAGCAGAACATGGTGTATTTCATGGGATTTACCACAGCGACAGACCAAAAATACGACTACTGTATACTACTGGTGATGATGATCCCATTTTTGTGGATACCCCCCCCAAGGATTTTCGTTGCCGAACTCCTCAACTTTTTTCACACATATTCAGTCGGGCCAGGAGACCAAATTCAAGTTGCTCAGAGATTTGCTTGTCCAGTGGGCTGTACTTGTGCAAGGAATGCCTCAGGAGAGGGAGCGCACCCTGGATGAACAGAACTTGAAACTGGGAAATAGATGGGAAAGTCCCAACGTAGGTGGACTTTGGAATTTTGTTGGTCGGGATTCCTGAAAAAAGGATATATAAACAAAAAGATTGTTTGTTGTTTGGCAATGTTTGAAGATATTCTTTTGTATGCGTTTGTCACCTTTTGTCGACAATTAAATTTAGATACATTTTGTACTAGGAAAATGGCATGAACCCAATGAACATCTTCGCAGCTGAAGCAGTGGCAACGATGTGTGTGGGGGCTTGCAGCTTCTTTCTTTGATGATTTAATCTGTATCTGCAAGCATGGATATTTATATAACCATCAACACATGGGGGGATTACGATGGTGATGTAAGTGATATGTGATATGCATTGATATGCTTTGATATGCTGAGTATGTAGATAACCAATGATGATCTGATTGGTGGTGTCAGCTAGTTTTATTCTCAACATTTTTCAACCTTTTTTGGCTCTCATGTTTCTTGTGCGGTTAAAACCAACAACCAGTGAATAGTGAGGATCCACAGGAGGCACTGTTGTGCAATCACGGTCAGTTGCCTCGATATTTGTGGGAATGCAGCAGAGGAGAAGGTAGATATATTCCCAACCCAGAACGAATCGAATCCTCTCAGAAATAACATGAGAGTTGATGAACATGTTGATGCGGGTCAGAAAACATAGAGGAGCATTGCCTGCCTTCCCGTTTCCAAGAGATCTCCCAACTCTAGGATTTTCCCACCAGGGACAGCATCGTCAGCCATCACCAGGAGGGAGGCGCCTGCGTGAAGTTCGCAAGGCAGTTGAGTACCATGAAGGAAACAGAATGGGGGTTGTACTTCAATATCCGTGCGTTCCTTGGCCGGATCAGCATTGTGGATGCAGAGCCGAAGATGTGAATTTCTTTCTTCGAGAGGAGATAGCATTTTCAGATAATTACAAAGGACACTGAAGAGGCTAGCGTGCATTGAACAAACATGGTGCATTGCAGTTAATTTTGCTGTGTGTTTTCTTCTCTGTTGATTTCACATGCACAATTCTCGAAGCCGTGATAAGTTTCAAGTCACTAGTAGCGTCAGGTCGTTGTGGCAGAGGTATGAACTGGTGACCGTTTTACTCCACGTCGCTTCTGTAAAATGGACATGGTGCCCCCATAGCCCCTATTGGGAATCTTGTCACGACTTCTTCAACCGTCATAAAGCAATGGGTGTCTATCCACTTTGGTGGGAGCACAGGCAAAAGATCAAAAGTGGGGTCAGTTGCACATACCCAGGTTCAGTTTGAATGTGCGCTAACAGTGGCAAACGTCCCAGGCGCCGCAGCTGTGTTCTCAGGATTCCAGACGCGGTTGGCAACACAACGATGCAACCTGGCCATGATCAAAATGCCGCCTCCCTGAACTGGAGTAATCCCAGAAATAGGGTGGAAACCACGCACCCCAATTTTGGGGTTTGTCAATGATTGATGACTATTGCTCTTTACATGTTTTCATGGTTTCAGTGGGTTCAAGATTGTCACACTGAGAAACATCCATATAAACATCCATATCGGATCGTACAGGCTTTGCTATTGATCTTCATCCTCACGGCAATGATACATTCATATACGTAGGCACTAGGAAAGTCATCACGAAGTATTGTATGTGTATATATACATATATAAATTAATATATATACCGATCCTGTGATTTTGTGATCACCATAGTAATAATAGCAACACATCAATTCATACAGTGATAAAATAGCACACCAACGAAATCACATGATATTCTGAAACACTATTTCATTATTTCCATCTATTTATGCTGTTTTGTTTTCACCAAAAGCTGCAGGTCAGGACGACAGATTCACAAAAACGCGCCGGCCTCAGGAAGGATTTGGCCTACACGCCCAAGGCCATTGGGCTTCACACGGACAACTCCTTCCGATATCCTGCACCCGAAGCTTGATCTGATGAGAGGCGAATTGGGCTTTGGAAAAACATGGGTTTGTGTTGAAATGGATCTAAACATCTAAATACAACTAAATACATTTAACATATTTAACTACAACTAATTCCTTCTTAGTACTTCTGAATACATTCAAATGCATCTAAATACATCTAAATGATGAAAATGACGATGCAGCCATGTAAAAGCATCAGGTTTTGGGGATTGGGGGACAGCCTACTTTTTGGACAGTCAGCCCCTTTTTGGACCGTGGTGACCATGGTCACTGAAGATGGAGGGGATCAGCATCCATATCATCCATAACAGCAGCTATCTATTGATGTTAGCACCCGGCTACCTGAATTTCGATCTATAGCCAAGTTAGAAATTTCGTTCACAACAAGTTGTTTTTCTAGATGCTGTACTGTACTTTGTCTGACATGGATAACGATGATGAAGGGATATGGCGCCGTTCCAACTCTGAAATGCCTCCCATTCCATGTAGGAAGCATCACTGTCGGAGCATCTGCGGATGCGATATGAGGAGCTGACCATGCCAAAATACTATTTGTGATAATAAAGTACGGACGTCCGTCGGCTACTGTTGATAGGGTTGTGAATGATTATGATACAGCAATCACGATAATATTCTGATGCATGCATCTTCTTGGGCAATACCATATGAATTCCTTTGAGGGAATGTTGGCAGGAAACGTATTTCTAGAATAATCAGATATACAGATATCAGCCCCTGTGAATGTCCTGGTCTTCAAAAGGGGAAAATGGTAAAGCAAAAACTAATACAGACTAGTTGGTTCCTGTCCGGAATTGCGCTTTTGCATTAGTTCACACCCCAAATATATCGAATTATATAGGTCCACTTGCCCTACTTATATACCCTTCTTACAACTGGGGTGAACTAACCGACAAACACGATTCCTGAGTAGCAGGGCCAGCAAGGAAGATATGTTGGTTTATTCACCGTATCTATATCATATGGAAAGATCACCACAATTCAGTGAACGCAATGGAACCTCACCCTGTTGTTTCGATGTTGTTTTTTCATGTGTTTCCCATTTTTCACATATATCAAATATTTTTTCCGGTAGTAAAGGCGTTTTTTCCAGTATTAATCCATGGCCATTTACCTTTTGGATCGTAGATTCAACCCATCAATCTTTCCATTTTTTTGGCGACCTAAGGACTTCCAGCTCTTGCATGCTTTGGTGCACTGCACTTGCGGTGACAAAGCGGTGCCCGTGTGGGGGAGAGATACCCGGTATACACTCCATCATCAAACGTGGCTGGAAATTTCCCAAAGAAATGGAGATTTTAGTATAGGCACATATAGGAACATCATCTATACATGGAGGATTTTCCAGTGCCATGTTTGATTACAGGAAGGTGGATGGATTATTTTTTGCCCTACAGCGGTTCACACAATGATGATAGTGATAATGATGATAATGATATGAATGACCATGATGAGCATATCGAGAATAATGATAGTAATGACAATGGTGATAATAACAATGGTTATATCAAGAACAGACCACAAACAACCATTACTACCATCTAACTACTACCAATTTGTTTTTTGTTTTCTTGTTTGTTTTGGTTTGTTTGTGTTATAAACATTTTAAGCTTCATTTTCCACTAGAAAAGGCTTGTGTATGAGCAGCAAAAAACACACTATTGCTTTACATAGACTTTAGACCATGTAATATTTCGGAAAATGTTGGCTTTTTGCGCGCCCACAACA
Source organism: Symbiodinium sp. clade C Y103 (assembly GCA_003297045.1). Classification (NCBI taxonomy): domain Eukaryota; class Dinophyceae; order Suessiales; family Symbiodiniaceae; genus Cladocopium; species Cladocopium sp. clade C. The sequence goes on along the minus strand of BGPT01000988.1, from coordinate 202,339 downwards.
AGCCTGTCTGATTTTTGGATGAGCCTTGCTCTGGTTTTTTTCTTCCTCAAGGGCGGCAAATTTCGGGACATTTGCATTCAGCTTCGCGGTCCTCCAAATGGGGCTTCAATTTTGTGACCCAGATCCGTCCGGTTTTGTGACGCTGCGGACGCTACGGTGATCTTTTCAAAGAGCTGTGTTTCACATTGCTGATGTTTGTTTCATCGATAGAATCACATACAATAAATACATGCTCCAACATCGGCATATATTTTCAGACACACCTATTTTTCTTGACACCTATGGACAGCAGCATTCTGTATGATACAGTAAATGGCTCCAACTATGGTCAGCAGAGGAGCTCCCCCCATCTTCCCACCCCTAGTGTTGCCAGGCGCCTTGCAAGGAGTGTTCCGCGCCTTGGATGTAGAACTTCTGGGGCTCCCAGACGAGGACAAGTCGATAAATAATTGTATCAAGTTGTTCATTAAAATATGTCAGGAATATGTTTTGATGATTTACTTGCCCTTTTGTTGGGGGATAACATGGGATAAGTATACTCCAAGCCAAGACTATTTCACTCCTCTTTGCGGTTGGTGAACCGGTGGACAGCAATGTCAGCCAGGAATTACCTAGACGCACAATTTACCGGACCTATTCGGTAATCAAGGTATGGCCATGGAACATCACCAATTTGTAGATAATTTTCCCCGTAAATGGCACACAAACACGGGTTTTCCACAGCCAGGTCGGATGATAGTGAGCTATGACCAAAGCTCGGGTGGTTCAGTTGTCATTGGGGGTACAACACTACCAGTTTTTATAATACTACCAGTTTGTTGTTTTTTTGGGTGATTATACAATATCATACGTTATTATCACCCAGAAGAGGAATCCCATTCTGACCGAAGTAGTTTTTCAAGCGATGAGGGGTTAGGTACATCATTATCATATCTTTATATAGGTTTCATGTGGTTGGTAATGTGCCCATGATATTCCCATCAATGTTTGGTTTCATCATGTTTACCCTCCGGTAAACTAAGATAACTATGGACAATCACCATTTTTAATGGGAAAATCCACTATAAATGGCAATTTTCAATAGCTATGTTAGTTCACCAGAGGGTAATCCCATATTATAATGGTGAACTCGGCTCAGGTCATGAATTATATGGTCGATGGATTCGTGATTGCCAATCAACTGAAGATCCTCGGCCAAGTTGATCATGTTGTGGGTTCGATATTGGCAACGAAAAATTGGTGGTACCACAGTTCATTAGCGAAGTTGGTGTTGGGTCGGTGATCTGATAGATATACATTGAACTATCGTTAATGGGCTTTATAAACCCACTTATTACTCGGGGGTACCATCTTGTCGCAACAAATCACAAGAAATGACAAGAACAACGTAATTGGATCACAACTATTGACCTAAAACAATCTACTTGTTTGGGGCAATCATTTTGATACCATTGCGTATGCCCTGTGTGCACCATTCTGGAGCTACCCGTTGCACGTTTCTCCCCTTAAAAAAGACCTGCCTAGACTGATAATGACTGATCAAGCAAGCAAATACTACAGTAAATGTGCCTGAAGGGTTCAACCCGACCGCATCTTGGGGCTGTGAAGATTGATTTGAACTATTTGAAGTCGGGTTGAAAGATGTTTTCGTCTTCCGCACTTTGAAGTTGGTTAAAACTGCGCTTTACAGCGTGGCTTCATGTGGCAGAACCAGCAGCCAGCTGTTGGAGCTTGATGAGGTCTCCAACATGTGTGTGTGCCATGCTCAAAACATGGTTGTTTTCCCATAGAAGGGGATGGTCATCCACCAATTCATATAGGGTTTCATATACGCAGTACAAGGATTCCCAATATGAGATGGATGACCAGGGGCCCCTATCACACCAGGTTTTGACATGTTTTGACCATGGCACATGTCCGAAATATGGCACCTATGAAAAGTGGCACCAACCTATTTCGCCCAGGATGGAGAATCCAGAGTACTACGATTTGATGAGTGCCTGAGCTGTGCACGGTTTTGATTGCAACCTATCTTAGAAAAGTAAGTAATGTAAGATATTTAGAATTTCCCACTCAAAGTGTGTGAAATTGAGGAAAATACTCTGGGGATTACTGCAGTGACGATAGTGGTTTCAACTATTTCACTGGGTAAAAGTTCTAGAAGTGCGACAGGAATGGAAATGCCAAAAATGATGTAGCCCTGGTTGTTGCTTCAGAAGGTTTTCTGTGGTCCACCATTTTGCATTCATTCTCGGAGGATCATGCAAATCAATGCAAATCATTGAACTATTAGAATCTATCAAAGATATCTTTTGGGGTGAGCGTTGAAGCCCTGAACCAGATGAGATCAGCTTCTCTTGAACCATTCATGAGATCACCCCGTGGGGGTGAACCAAACACATTAAAACCAAACACATTGAAACCAACCACGTTAAAAAAACAGTCCAGTGAGTGTGAAATGATGTATATACGATATTATATAAACACTATAAACATATTGAAAATATATGTATGTATACATACATATATTTTCAATACATGTATATATATATATATTTGTATATAAATGTACCAAGCCCCCAATATGGATGGTTTAACTGTTTTACCGTTTGTAACCCTACAAATGACGTTTAACCCGAATATCAAAGGAAAGGTACCAGATCCCATCAGATCCCCTAAAAGATTGACCCCCCTGTGGCCTGGTTTTCAGTACGCGTACTGAGGCAATGTTCCAGCAACTGGGCGATATGACCTGGCTTGTGTCCAAATAGATTTAAAAAAAATGGTAATTAGGCTGGAGTTTGGGATATTTTGGGATAACCCATTTTCAGACCCCGGGGAATGGATGGGAATTGTACCATATAACTCCCCCAGCAGCAAAAATCAATATTCCACGTTTCAACATGCGAATTATCCACTTCCACATACTTCCACGTGTCATTTCCGGTGTACAACAGGAAATCTCAAGAAGGAGACCGTGTCCACTATGCCAGTGTCTAACATGATTTAAGCAGGAAGGCATCAAAGCATCTATGGAATCAGAACCCCCAAAGGTTGACTCTTTCATTTCTCTCCCTTCGAGTGGCGAGGTACGCTTTGAAAGCACCGCCGGGGATGGTGGTAGCGCAACTTGGTGACAATCTGGCTGTTTTCTGTCGGCAGACCTTTTTCTAGGGCAAGCGATTTCAAATCAATCCATTGAGCGAGACTTCAACACTGGGGGCCGCTACTACCCGATGGCACATTTCCCCTCAGGCCCTGCTCCATGTTGGGCCACATTTTGAGTGCGAGCGCCCAGGAAAGGCCCAGTTTGATGGAGCAACCATGGGGGGTTCAGCGGAAGAAAACAACTTGTTCGGCTTAAAGCAGCAGTACTAGACCAGTTGCATAAATTTCAACCGACTTCTGGCTTCCAGCCAATTTCTATGAATGAAGTCTAAGTCTGCTAGCATCATCAATCCTTATCCTGTGAGTGGGTCCTAGTCAAATCCCAGGTCACTTTTTTCTTTGCAGGTCCTGGTGCTTTGTTCGAATCTGGAACACAGCCATCTCTTTAAGATTCCATAAATTTGTTTGTGTGTGTGTGTACCCCAAAAATGCTGTGTGCGCTCAGGATTTGGCCATGAAATGACATTATAGGACGGATATATGATATATCATATACATTTCAGATACATTAGATGCATACAAAGATAAGCGCAGATTAAATAAAGAAGTCATACGTAACGTTTTACAGTGATGTATACCCCATTTTGAAAAATAGACTAAATCATCAATCAATGAGCTTTGGGCTCATATTCAGGAGGGATCATACTCAGACATGGACTAGGGTAGTCCAAACTGCTGTAAAGCAATGGAATTGTAGAGCAAAACTGAAGAAAATGAAAGAAAATCCGCCCTGGTGCCCCCCTAAAAAATATTTGTTTTTTTTGTTTTCTTATTTGTCTAAAACTTTTGTCTTTTATATGTTTTTCCAGTGTTTCTCAGTTTTGGAAGGCAATTGAAGGAACATCCAGCTGGTTACCCCCAATATTATTTATTTCATTTTGTTTTTATTTTTGTTATTTTCATATATGTTTGCTCATTCTTTTGTACTTTCCATTATTTTTCTTAGGTTGTAATTATGTCTGCTATTGTCTGCTTATTTTTCACAACTTGGTATGCTTTTTTAAATTGTCAATTGGAACTCATCATTCATTATCATGATTTACTATTTTACATTTTTTCAGCCCCCAGTATGATCCCTCCTGATTAGACTCCCCGTTCTCATAGAAGATTTAATGGGTTACCCTCTGGTAAACTAACATAGCTATTGAAAATGACAATTTTTAATGGGAAAATCAACTATAAATGGTCATTTTCAATAGCTATGTTAGTTTACCAGAGGGTATACCCTGATCTGAAAATCACGACCTCTTCGATGACCTAAGGTTGGAGTTGGCCGATGCTCACGGCAGCAAAGCTCTCAAGGTGCGAGGACGAGACCAGTCACTTGGGACAGGATGGTCACCATCGTTTTGCGTGAGTCTGGATGAATCCACTGTACCTGCCAGACTTGGGGAGTTTTCACGTACCTGCCAGCACATGCAGAAACATCCTCAACATGGTTGATTTGTGATACATGGCAGAAGCACCAAAACAAGAAACTGACAATGTGACGGGTATTGGGGACGGACATTCATTGGATGCCAGGGATTACAATGTATTACTGTAACACATAATTCATACCCTCTGGTGTCATCAAACATGGCCAGCTGGAAAATCCCCCAGCAGTACTTGGTTTTCCCAGCCCAGAGAAGGACGGCCCATTTCAATCCATTTCAGGCATGGGACCTCCGAAATTTACTGATCCAATACAATTCCACCAGGATTTCTTGGGATTTTTTAATGATCAATGGTAAGGGATTATTTTAATCAGACCCTGTGAAGAAAGTGTACCAAAAATCCAAATTTCTGACCTGGCAATGGAAACCCCCGGCTCTACTCATATCCACGTGCAGATTTCCAGCGAGAAGCGAGGATCATGTTTGATTACCGGAAGTCTAGATTATATTTGATTATATGGCTTGTGCAAAAGTGGTGTATAGGTGAAACCAGTGTGGCAAACCCAACAATAAGTAGATCATACCCTATTTCCCAACGTTTACCAGGGGGGATTACTAACACCCATACCCAAAAAAGAGGCGTTATTATTAGGTTTACCACATTAGAGAAAGTTATATATGATAAATCAAGATAAAGAAATTGTGAGTGGATTTACGGATTTGATATCAGTTTCTCTAGTACTCTAGTGGTTCTAATGTTTCACATATGAAGAAACTTGACTAATCAGCTCATCTATTACTGTACTGTAATATTTATTACTTGACTGATGTTAGTGGTACCCTGAAATTCGTGAGTTTTGTAAACCCCTTGGATTTTCAGGGTGCCAAATCTGTTCGTTTTTCATGGCAACATGGCACCGTCTTCCCTGTGCCAGTCTCTCCGGTTTGGTGCAAAGGCAGGTCAGTCTTAACCTCAGCCGGAATGGAATGATGCAGAGTTTTTTAGCGTAGCGAACTGGAAAACCTTTTTTTTGAGAGTAAATCATCATTTATATCATCAAACTAAATGGGCCATGGCTTCCATTGCTATGTCAAACAATTAGGGAGTATTAGGGAGTATAAATGTTGTATGACCGGGGTTATGTATCATTCCAAAACTGCTTTCTTTTTGGCTGAACTTCGAACTGGGGACACAAGATGGTGGTATGGGTCAAGACCCCGGAACTCTTCTGTTCCCAACCCAAAAATGAACAAACGATCTCATAGGACATGTTTTTCTCAAATTTGGGGTGCTTTGTTTCGATTGTACAGTTTGCACAATCACACATAGTGTTCAGTGTTCAGCTTACAGTGTGGGTGTGTGTGTGTGTGTGCGCTTGTATTGCTGTGTATTCTACAACAAGATGCAGTACAATATGTATGTATATGATTGTATATGTATGTGGCTTCATCCAAAAATAAGGTACCCCTAATTCCAATGATTATTTGCCATACTTCCTACTAAACTTGATATTTTGGAGGTGTACCTCATTTTCAGACAAAACCCTGTGAAGACAGCCAGATGAAATATAGATTTGCAACAGCGAGATGCTCAGTACGGTCATGGGTACTTCGCTAAAACTGAGGTCAGGAATTCTGATCATACTCGTACTTCTTGGGTGATACATATCCCCCGAGAAACTTCATGCAAGTTGGTAACAGTACCACGAGGTTTGGTAGTCGATACTAGATATATGAGGATTTCATGGATTTTCATCGTATCTCATGAAGTTTGAAGTTGGGTGATGTTTGGTGGAAGATTTTTCGGGATCTCACAGCAGACCTCACACTATAGTGATTTGTTTGAAGGGAAAATCATGTATGAACCTTGAAGACTTGTGAAGTCTATATTGGGGTTGGTTGCAGCCCTTTTTGGGTTTTGTATATGTGTATATATATATATAATATATACGGTATATACTATAACCATTCTGATTTAGTTGCGTGCCGACTAGTGCCGGTTACTGACCAGTCTTTTCGTTGGTTCTTTCGTTTTTTTTTTACTGGCTACAGAGCATACAGAGCCTCAATCTCCACCTCATTTCCCGATTGCTGGTGAAATATGGTGCTTGGATAAAAAATGAAGTACGCTCTGGTCATTTAAGATAATTAGCTATGGACGATCACCATGGTTAGTGAGTAAATCGTTTATACATAGTCCATGTTCTGTGGCAAATTGTCAAATCACCAGAGGGTACCCAAAAATTGGATGGTTGATGTTCAGAGATGCTTATGATTTATCCGGTTTATTCCGGTCCTTCGGTCTGTGAATTGAACAAAGCTACCTACAGTATCGCTTCGTCAGATTATCCCAGAATTATTTTAAGGCACTAAGAAAATCTGGAAAACTCTATATACTCTTTTCATCTCTGTTCTCTGATGTCAACCAGTGGTAGCAAAACTTCCAAGCCCAGGAATTCAGGTTTCAAAGGCATGAAACTTCATGGCAGATACCTAGGTATGCGCCTCCAATGGAAGCGGAAACTGCTGCAAAGTTCTACAAGGTGGGTCTGCAAAGAGCCTCAGAGCTGGTATTGGCACATTATTTGCTACCTGCCAGGTGGAGGGCTTTGCTGGTAATGCCAAGAGGATTTGATATGATTTGATATAGTTTCCGAAAGAGTAATCTGATGTACTAGTAATTTGAAAGCTTGGCATTCGGCCACGAAATGAGAGAAAGCCAATGTCGGAAAAACATCTGGCTTCTTGGCTAGGGTCACAGTTCTGCCTGCCGACGGGAACTTGAAGGTTTTTGAGGATTAGAGACCTTTTCACACTTCACAACAGCAACAGCGATTGTTTCAATATAGAGCTTTCCTAAGTCATGGGGGTACCCCGAAATCATCCAGTCAACAGCGACCATTTTCGTCTTGAAAGCCATGGTGACTTGGGGATTTTTCCATGGAAATCCCCATATGTTTCAATATGGCTCAAAATTATTAACCCTACAGTTGGTTGGTTTAATTTACCATTAAAAATAGCCATTTTTGGTAATTTTGAGCCATGGCCATATGTTTCAAATGGTGGTTTCAATCGTGATCCCCCCACGGCTTGCCGCTGTTTCAAGCTCCACCTCCAGGCGCGTCGACGCTTCTCAGAGTTACTCCACAAGTTAGAGTGCCTTGCTACAGCATCGCTGGAGCAAGTTGGGGCAGCATCAGACTGCACGCAAACGGATCCCTGGAGGTTCTACACTCTGTGTATACATATTATTATTATATATGCATGCAGACTTATACATGACATATGCACGTACAATACGTATGATGTAACATCTTTGCGTCATTTTGCGTCTTATATGTATGGTATATACTCATATGGAGGTTTCCTAAAATAGGGGTACCCCAAAATCATCCATTTATAGATCGGATTTTCCATTATAAACCATCCATTTTTGGGTACCCCCATTTTAGGAAACCCCATATAGAAGTTGTGTATTTCCCACAACCAACTGGCTTCTGCGATCACAATACATCCCGGCACTTGTCAGACCCAGGTATCGCGTGGATTATCAACTCAGAGAAGGTGACATGTTGGCTACTGGGCATTTAGCGATTTTGTTCGGGCAGGAGTTCGGGCAGGAGGAATTCTAAATGGGTATAATGGGTATAACCAAGCATGATGGGTATAATGAATGGGTATAACTCTTCTTTAGGAAAAACTTCACATTGCGGGGTGCAGGTGGAAATTTTACCCACAACCATGCTTGAATAAAATCACCATAAGTTCGGAGATGGGGCCAACTGGTTACCGACTGTTTATCCACGAGTGGAACAACACACCCAAGCAGGACCCGAATCATCGTGAGCCAACCAACCTGGTCGACTATACCCTTGGAAGAGTGGGGTGCTTCTTTGGAGCTTCCAAACTTACTGGACACATCGATATACATTGCATTTGTATAATACATATATACACAGATGGCATTTCTAATACGCAGTTATCTATCTGTGTTTGTAAATATGATGTCAAATTATGTCTCTAATATGTCCCATGGTGCGATCTTTTAGATCTCGGATCATCTGCACTACCCACCAAGATCTTGGACAATCACCGCATCCTTCACGCGCGAAGTAGCATTCTGCCTAGCGATGGAGAGCGGAATGTGCAAGGTGGGACGTGGCGGGGCGAGAAGCTGCTGCTGTCCTTGCTGTCCTCGTCCTTGTTCTTCTTGGGGTGTTTGTTGATATTTGTGGTTTGTCTTACTGTAGATTGTAGTTTGTTGTTGGTTAGATTGTTTTAGCTGTAGTTGTAGTTTGTGGGTGTTATTATCTGTCACTTGGGGATTGTTTATTGGCGGATTTACCTCATTACCCAAGTCACTCAGCGCCTGGACAGCCTGTCCCGTGTGTCGGTTTCTGTGTGCAGGCGGATACATGGATCGAGAGACTTGACGATGAGTGGTTGGTTGGGGTGGTTTGAATCAACCTTGCTTGGGTAGTTTGATACTTTGATTCTTGGCAGAAATGAAAATACTTATCAACCTATATATATATAGAGATTGGTTGCTTTTGCAGGTAGTCAAGATTGGTCATGAAATCTCCGTGATGATATGGGGTTGTGGACATATTCAGAACTGTAAAATTCCTTTTTTTCAAATATCTCAATTTCCCTATGAAGAATGGCCATAAGTTGGGGTCTCCACTTTGAGACAGTCCCCACATGGGTGTGTAACCAACCAGAATAACAACCTACAAAAATGGTGCTAGACGAACTGATATGGGTGATATGGGACCCCGAACATGAACAACTCCACCAACTGATGTGGGGTTTCTACAAGGTGGTCCCACAGTTCTTTAGCTAAGTTGGTTTATAACTAAGAACTGGGGTTGATGGAAGGTGTTTCTATAGTTGATAGGGTTTGCAAACCAACTTACAACTGGGGGACACCACCTTGGAGGAGTGGCTGGCTTTAAACCAGCCGGGGATGATGATAGTACTCCTAAGTGCTTAAGTCGTTGCGTTTTTGATAAACCACGTCCATACCCTTGGGGAAAAGGTTTCAGGGGGGTCGTTGCGAAACAGTGTGCAGGTGCAGGAATGCATCTTTGGAATGTTCAGGTACATCTTTGTGACTATAGATTTTTTTCCCGAATGCGCAGCGAAGGGTTCTTGTTTTCTTGGTAGGGGGTCTGGGGGTGGAGGACTGTTTGCGGCTCGTTGCGCGATTGCTGCATGTCGCCGTGCCAATAGGAATTGCTACAAAGTGTTGGTTGAGGCAGAAGCAGCTGAGGAATTTGATGCTTTATCAGCAGAAATTATTACATATCATATTATATCTTGAGCTGCTGTAGGGAAAATGGTTTCGTCACGCAGCTGGAGGGTAAGAAGCAGATTGGCTACATCTATAAAACAAAACACATATTCAAACCATACTTCAAGCATTGTGTGCCATGCAGTTTTGTTGCCAAGAACATGTTCAAAACATTCATGATAAGATCCTTCCATATATCGTGCTTGACATAGCCTGTGCCATGGGGATTTGGTAAGAAACACATATTCTTGATTAACAAAGATCCAATACTTGGGGTTAAACACTTGTATGCCGGTGTGCCATTGGGATTTGCAACAAAAAACATATAAAAATCAATGTTTTTTTGATCGGATGTTCTAGGTGGGCCAATAGGGAAAACCACTTGCAGGGACTTTTGCAAGGACCCACTTTGCGACAGTGTGCCCTTGTGATTTAGATAACAACACAAAACTTGCAAGGACTCCTGCGTTTGGGAGTATCACTGGGTCTCCCTATCAGAAGAAACAATCCATACAGGAGTTTTCTGGAAAGTGCTAAGCTGGTAAGTTTCTGAACCTTGTTGATCCAATTGAATCAGGCGACTTTGTTTTTTGCTGTGTACACGAAGAACTGCGAGAAGAAATGCCCAAATCCTTCGAAGATTGGGTGGGCAACCATGAATACCACTTCCAATTACTTTAGGACCCCATTCTGACAATTCACAAACTCCATTTCAATCCATTCCATGGCTTAAAAACGTGTGCCGCAGAAATGCCGATTTCAAGTGCATCCGCAACCTCAGGATGGCCTTGAATTGGCGTATGAACGTTTGAGACGACGATATCAGTGACGAGAAAAGAAGCAGTGGATGCCACCAGCCCAGCGATCCCTAGGTGGTTGGGGTACTTTTGGATGGCCACAAAATCCGATCAGGAGGAACAACTCCTGAATGTTCCAGCACGTTTTCTATCAGGAAAGCCGGATCACAACAAGCATTCTCTACTCTTGTGCCGAGGGGCTAGCCAAATGTACTTCTTCTTCATACGTACTGGCAACCTGTTGGTCTCCTTGATCAATCCCTGTTCCAAATTTTCTCAGGATTCTCTTGTGATGGTTGTGAGTCAACCGTTTGATGGGATCCAACGGATTCGACGGGTAGCCTTTGAGCATATTTTTTAATAATTCGTTCGGCGCGTATTGAATGGCGCGTTGTTTGACCTTTGTTCGACTGAGTCCAGACGGGGCAGCCAACGTGCTCCCTGCACTGTTCCAAGTCGCAGAACCTACTGTGGGCTTGCAGCAAATGGCAGCTTGCAGCAACAAATGGCAGCTGCAAGCGGACAGCTGCAGTCTGTGCCGGTTTGGCGGCACCAATCTGTTGTTGGAAAACGTTCCTTAGAAAAAAAACTGCAGAATGGCATGGATTCTGTCCATGTCCCATGAGGTTCCCAAAAATGGAGATGGTGCCTGGGAGATTTGGTGTAATTATATCCCCATTTGGTTGAAGCAGATTTCTTCCAAGCAAATCCAAAACTTGTTGATATCCAGGCCTTCTTGCAGATGACCTAAATGAGACAAGAGTCATTACACGATGCAAAATTTGGGGGTGCGCTGGACGCACAACATTTGTGTTCTCAATATTTGGGGGTTTCCGTAAACGGATGTATACCCAAAAATGGATGGTTTATAATGGAACATCCTATTACAATGGATAATGTAGGGTAGCCCCATTTTAGGAAACCTTCATTTCTCAGTCTCAATAGTTAAAAGTGACTCTAGTGTAAATGTATTGAGGAGACACATCTAAAAACACGATTTCGAGGTGTGAAAGAACATTGCAATGTGGCGATGACTTTCAGGCGCACCCCGAAGATTGGATGCCGTACCCATCCTGTCCAGTGAGAGTCCCTAAGGCTCAGGTCGTGTCACACGGTGGACAAGGTTTTATGCGAGAAATCTACTGTAAACATCGGATTATATCTATTCCATTCTATTACCATTCTTAATTGGTGCTATGTTCATTATTAATCGTATTGCTCTTAGTTGATATTATTACTATTATTGCTATTTTTATTTTTATTGCTGGGTATGATTAGTTGGTAGTAGACCATTAATTCATGGGGTGTATGCAGTTTATTTATTTCCAGGACTCATGATTTGGCTTAGCTACATGCCCATACAATCCAGTACATGGGTTGTCATGGTTTGTCTAAGAATAGGATACCCATTCCATCCCATGGTTTACTGTATCATAATTTTCTCCATGAAAATTGCCATATTGTTGGGAACCCCAAATAACCATAAGTCTGTGAAAACAAGTCAAGTCTTTCCAGATACCCTCTGGATATTCAACATGGCCATGGAAAATCACCATCTTTAATAGGGAAATCACCATGTTTATCATCTATAAATGGGCCATGGCTTCCATAGCTATGTTAAATCACCAGAGGGTACATACTTTGGGGCCGCAGTTGACCATTTTTGGCACAAGTCGAGCAGCGCCAGTCTCCACGACTCTACGCCCGGCTGGCCGGTGCGCTTTGGGGGGAACGGGTCATAGTGGGTCCATACAAAGTCTATACAGGGGATACACCATGGACTTCATGAATGACTTCATGAATGACTTCTGATTGCAATTGATTGCACATATTGATAGTTAATATTTGAGAGGCCTTCTTTTGGTGAATTCTGGCAGTGCCTTGCAAGCCTTCCATTTGAGGGTGTGGACTAACTGGACCCTACGAGGTCAACGATGTCTACTTGCCAGACGATTTGTGGAAGAATATGAGATCCACATGTTTTGGATCATAGTTACTGTATTGCCATATCGCATCAGTATCAACGATTCTCAATTCTCAATGCACAAAAATCTCCCAAGCACTTTGAAGGGTTTGCCAGCATTTTGGTTGAAACCATGACGTTATGATTTTGAATCACCAGGGGAATCGATGATGAGTTGGCAGGGGGCAAGAACAAACATGATTGGGCCAGATTGAGGATTGAAGTGCCAATTTGCAGTTATTCTTCGTGAATGATGAAGTCCGTTAGGAAACCTACTAGTATTTTCGGCCAGTTGTGATTTTTCAATCATTGTTGCTATCCAGATATTTGGCTTAAAACTATCTAGACCCTCCAAGTATTCATCAAGAACATATATGTTTGCCTATCATTTTGGTACCTTTACCCATTTCAATAGCTACTTGGAGGGTCTACGTATAAATCTCTACCATAAACCATAGAATTCACCAAGATATAGTAGTTGATATCCCGATCTTTGCCGCTGGAGGAATGCTGTACCAACTTCTCGCCCTCTTTCTTCCTGTGAGGCACAGGGGGATCACGTCACCATTGGGATTATGGTGAAGATGGAAAACCCAATAGTAAACCATCCCCCCAAAAAAAACGATAACTGGGTGGGATTCCAACCATCCCTAGATGGTAGGGGGAATCATCTCTGGCTCAGGCGTCCTCGCTGAATTATTGGAATTTATCCAGATCAATGACACGCATGACTTGGTCATTTTGGGATTGCTGTACTTTGAATTATCATGAATTATGTATGGGCAGTTCCATAAATGGGCCCCCAAAATGGTTGGTTTACAATGGAACATCCGAAAATCATGTGGATGATTTAGTGGTACCCTCATTTCAGGACACCTTCATATGTCGTTTAGAAAGACTCGCTGGTCGAAACTCCTCCCCTTGTTGATGGTGATTTGGTTCGTTCTGCAAGATGCCATATGATCTGCCACCCACCAAATCAGAGCTGTTTAGCTTCCTGCTTGGTGGTTCACTCCGGTTGAGCAGCGTTCAAACCTGTTGGTTGATGATTATGGGGATTATACTGCTAAAAAAATTGGGGATTCTAATAATCCAAGAACGGGGAATCCCGTTCTTAACCCACCAGGATTATATAAATGGAATGACAGAGAGATTTTGAACAATGCTCAGTTATGCAGTACAGTAACGTGGCTTCAAAGCCAGCGACAAGTAGGGTGAACCGCCGAGTGCCTACTCGTGCGAATAGATTGCCTGGTGGTTTCAAGTTTCGCTGTTCCGCCTGGCATGATGATCGCATTTGACTTTCAGACTTGAAACATGTTGAGACGACAAACCAGCAAGCAGACGACCAATCCCACATCAAAGTTCATGAGAATATGTTTGGATAGAAAATGGGTCATGATTTTCTTGATATGGGTTGATTCCTAAAACAACTGTGGGTATTCCTAAAATGCATTGATCAAAGTTGCTGAGAATATATGAGGAATCACCAATCCACATTTTTTTGACCCACCAAATGGAGGGGTTGATTCCTAATAACATGATCCACCAGTGGGCATTGCTACTCCAACCCAAGGCTGGCAGCGTTTCCGGTGGTGACTCGGTGAGCATTAATCCAAGCTTTGGGGCATCCACAAAAAAGCGTCCAACGAATGAGGCACACGACTCAGACGCATACTAACAATATAACATAATATGATATAATATAATACAATACAATATATATATATATAATACAATATATATATATAACTATATATATATATTATATTATATATATAAAGACATGACATATATATGACATATATATATATACACTATACAGTACAAATATACTGTATATATATATATATACACAATATACATACAAAAAAATAATGGGGGGTTACAGTGGATGATACAGATCTTTAATATCTTCTATGACTGGGTCTCCAAGTCCGTGGAGAATCGAAGCTTGGAACATGTCCGATGTCTTATCTCTTAAATGTTTTTGTATTGATAAACCATTTTTCTATCTTTGTGAGGGGTACTCTAGATGATTTCTACATCAAAAAAACGGGGATTTCCCGTGGCCCAGTTGATATTGATCATGTATCCCATGGTCAGAGGCATCCTTTCAACTGCACGCCGAAGATGATGTACTTCTAGTGGACCTGCCCATCTCTTTGTTCATATTTCTACAGGTACCACACCTTCCACTTGAACATGTCAATGCTTTCGAAACCTTACAAACCTTTCATTTGTGTATGTATACCTATAGTCATATACAGTGTAGGTATATGTATATATATATATACACATATCGAGAGCGGATGGTTTATGACATATGAGCTGTTGACCTATGAGATCAGTACTAGATATGTATAGCTCGACCCTCCAAGGCCCCGTAAACAAAAATTGGTGAACGTACTGAAATGATGGGATATCACAAGACAATTTTGATGGGTACAACTGGAGGTTTTAGGTCTATTCCTGTTACACACATCCAACCAACCGTAACCAGCAGTGAAGTGAAGCCCAGGTTGAAGTGAACACGGCCACTGCGTTGGAGTTAAGCTTGCCTGAGACATGGCAAGCAGAGTGGAGACGTTCCTCTGACTTGGGCCTTGCAAAACCATGGGATTTCCAAGTAACATATGGTGATTTTATGGTGAGTAAACGACGGAAATATGTTTTTTTTGGGAGATGAAATGGTATATATACCCAACTTAATATGATGCTTAGGCTTAGGTGTACTTGAAAATGGATTGTACCAGTACCGCACAAAATGGCAATTTTATAGGGATAGTGATGGTTAACCAGTTGACGGAATAGGGATTGTGTGGTACCCTGTTTTCAGACGACCCCACATGATTGGGGGTCTCCATTATTCGAAAGGCCTCAAACTCCTGCCCCACTTGATATCCAACAAAAATGCGGAGGGCGGGTGGGAATTTTGCCAGCACATGCGGAAAATGACAGGTGGGGATAAATCATGATAGAAGAAGACCTGATGAAATGATCCAGGTACAGCTAAACTTCAATAGCACTTTTCGTGAACATTTGCTGAATATATCCCCTCACCAATCACTGATGAGATTCGTTGTTTCCGAAGATTAGGGAGAAACATGAGCATCGGAATCTATCAGATACGTGCCCTTTTCCTCATCCACCTCGACAGTCGCAACAGTCATCCACGACATCCTCATTTTTGCTTGATATCTTTTGATGTTGCATTGCAGGATCAATGGCCTTATTATGTATCTAACAGTATCTAACTAATTCTAATTGTATATACATATATTTAGATATACTTGTGTTTGTCTTAATTGTGGCCCCAATGGCAAGGATGGACAGAAGTTCCAGTTGGACCCCTTCTGGCTTCGTGAACGTTGTCTCTCACACTCTTCCGTGCCTCGGACATCAACACAGGGGATGAAGCCAAGTGAAGCGAGTGGCTACCCTCTCATGATTTAACCTGTAGCTATGGAAAATCACCACCTTTAATAGGTAAACGTCATAAATAATCTAAAGATGAGCCATTTTCATCCATTTTCCATAGCCATGTTAAATCACCAGAGGGTATACAAAACATAGTTGTGGGGGCCCATATCCCAACTTCTGGGTTTATTCCTCCTTATGCGCATGAATGTTTGGCACCCCAACTGCACCCCCAAGTAGGTGTTGAAGCAAGAAATAGGACGGACGCAAAAGAGTGGGCTAGAGTATTTCTCTTGACATACCAAGAACTTGTTTTTGGTAGGTTCATTGAATTCATGGGTTGTTTTGTTCGGCCACAAGTGCAAATTTGCGTGATATGCTCAAAATTAGCTTGCTGCAATGGCAGGGTATCCACGGCAACACAAACCCAAGTGTTGACCGACTACGGTATACAACCAGGTGGCAATATTGCGTCCAAACATGGTAGATGAACCCAAGACTGGCTATCTTTGCCGGTGGAATGAATCTTGATGCACACTATATAACATGAGTTCAGAATTCTCAGGATGCAGAATGTCAACTGCTGACACAGGTGTCCTATTCACTTAGGTTGTTGGCTTAAGATATTCTTAGTCCCTTCTATCACCAATACACATCTCAAAAACTGGATCTTGCTTTGCTTTTGACATTCTTTTCTTGGATGGCTTGCTCAACATTGCTGGCCAGTAGCCAGATACCAGACAGAAAACATGTTCTGCTACTGTTTTGCTGGGAGGATCTTCCCATACCAATATTCTTCAGGTGAAATATGGTGAAACCGGCAATCTGCTGAGGTGGATTCCATCACCTTGCAGCCGTTGTGGAATCCCCATGAACTTCCTCTGGCAATTTGGCTGCAAGTGCGCGAAAGGCTGTGGAGGCAACAAGACGGCCAAGATTTGAGACTTCCGAACACATCCAAAAATGGTCATTTTCATGGAGAGAATATGGGAGAATGGTAATATGGGATTTGGGGCGCCAATTTTTTGACACACACACATCACCTGAAAATCTGCGACGAGATCTATGGACCGACCTCTTGACGGATTCTGGGCCGGGGGATGGGTCAAAACTTTGATATCTTTTGATTTTTCCATTATTATGATGAAATCATTCATTCATTTATTTTGATGTAATAACCAAAAGGGATTCCAGGGTTTACCGGTTGACAATCATGGAAAATGACCCAGCTCCAACGGGTTCACTATGTCGCGTGGTCAGGATATGTCCTTCCAAAATGCGAGCATTTTGGACAACAACACCATGCAGGTCCGGAGGGGAACTTGGTGCCTAATCTCAGTGATCTTGAATGCTGTTTATTTCTTTTCCTCATTTTTTTAGCAATTAAACATCTTGTTCACCATGTTCTACCAACACTATGAATGACATAGGTTGACCATGAGGCAATTAAAGACATTCTGATCATGTCTGACCATTTCTGACCATTTCTGACAATTTCTGACCATGTCTGACCATTTCTGACCATTCTGACCATTTCTGACCATTTCTGACCGTTTCTGACCATTTCTGACCATTCGAAGTATGTGTGATAGGGTAACCGTACCTCAATTTCGATTGTGTATCATCATATTCCGCATTCACATATTATAAGATAGCGATATTCTGGGTAAACCCCATTTTCAGACACACCCAGGTATCATATATAATATACATATAAATTATTGATTGATTGTTGGTTACACCCTCATTCTATGTCGTTATGCGTCATTTTTCCTGCTCGAATCCACGTCACGTTGGTGGTAAAGGTGGCCTTCACGGACGGACATACCTCTGAGTACAAAGTGGAATCTCTGGGGAAGGAGCCGCGTAGCTGTCTGCCAACACATATGAGCTGAGATAGGGGATATATTATATAGGGTGTATATAGAATATATAGATAATATGAATCATATGTATATTTTTAAAACTATGTATATATACATTTAACCATAAGATCAGGATATGAGGGGGATATTTTTAGAGCATATAACATTATAACCATCAGATAAGGATATGACGGGGAATATGATGGGTTTTTGTAAATAACAACATGGGGTGTAACCATGGGATATGATGGGTGTAATCAATATAGGGTTTGATGTGCCATGGTCAAGTTACACAGGATTATGTCGGGTATGGTCATCCATTTCATGCCGTGGGAATCCTGATATATAATGGGATATCATGGGTGTATAAATACTTTATAATGGATTAATGACCATCCCCCCAAAAAATGGGCATGTAATCTAACTTTTCGCCATGGCTGTAGCCACCACCAGCTATGGTTCCAAAGACTGGATGTTCGTCCCCCAATCCCTAACCAGCACTGATGGCATGCAGATGTTTGTCAGGATCTTGCCACTGGTAGGCTTCAGTCGACTGAGCAGTGGGCAAAACCCAAGTTGGCTGATGGGGCCTGTTATGGGGATTATATCTCAACCACCGTGAGGCAAAATCCCTATAAACCAGCCAGTAGAATCTGTTGGAAACTGCTCAATTGGCTTGGACTAAACTTCATCCATTGACCCAGCCAATTCTGATCCTGAAATGTACCAGCACTCCAGAGAATGGACGAAAAGCACATCGCACTGTTCATGTAATGCCTCGTTTTTTTCTTTGGACCGCTCAATTTCATAGTAAACATATCGGATCATACCCAAGTAGAGTCCCCATCACATTTCACTGATCTTGTTCATAAGGTAATATGGGTTTGTCTGAACATAGGTGAACATAGGGCCTCCCGAATTTTGATGGTTTATCTTATCACAATGTTATGCGATGTTCCCAACCACAGGTAAATTCCAATTTTGAATCCCGCCCCATTTTCAGACACAAGAACGCACCGTAGCCGGAGGAACTCTCGGATTTCAGGCACCGGGAACATGGGTAGCTGCAAATCTCAACATCATTTAGCATACTTAGCACCTTCAACCTTTGTGATGTTGACCAGGATCCTTGGGTTTCGACTTTCCCATTTTTTCAATTTTGATTTGGATTGGAGTGTAGATTTTGATGCAATCCTGTCCGCCAGAGGGGTGGGGCGAGAATCGCGAGAATCGTGTGGACATGGATCAAGTTGAAGACTGATTTTCAAGATGCTGGCAATGTTGAGTGAGGAAAACCCCACTACATAGACCGTACCATTTTTGAGTAGTTCACAACTGTCGCATTCACAGCTTGTCCGTGTCAGTTTTTGCGGGCTCGACATAGTTCCATCACGTTCCATCTGCAATTGAAATTAAAAATCAGGTGTTGAAACTGATACATTCATGGTTCCATTTATCTGCTAAAATAAGCTTGTTGGTCATTTTTGTGCCCCTAAACTATGGTAAACATTCTTGAATTATCCCGATTTGTGAACCAATACCAACATGTATAGGTTATCCAAAATGCAGTACAGTAACCCCAAAACAATTCAAAAAGATAGAACAGTGATTTGCCACCACTGTAGTAGGGTTTCATCAAATTCATCCCATCTTTTTGGGGGTTGCGAAAAGAAACCATGCGTCCCAGGTTGCATCCCATGTTGTCCGCGCCCAGCAGTGACCATGAGGCACAACCCTATTCAGCCCTTGGCCTACAAACGCCCAAAGCCGGTGGTATGGTCTGGAGGCGCAGTAACTGCCATGCTCTACAAAGGTTCTACAACCAGTTCCTTCACTGGTTGTTGGTTGAGAACTAGCTGAATTCTATAGTTTAAGGTATACAAAATCAATATTTAATAATTATCAGATGTTGTAAGTATACCGAGCTAGTTAATGGAGTGAACTAAACCAAGTAACAGAACTGGGGGAAAGCCATCTTGTACTTCTATAGTAGTTTGGTTTTTTCATCACCCATATTTCTGTTGCTTAGATCGCAATTTTGGGTTTTGAAATGCCACCATTTTGGGTGATTGTTATCCCCATTTTGGATGGTTAGATCCCCAATGTCTGCTGCTTCAATCACCAGTTTGGTTCGTTGAGCCGTTGAAGCACCAGGTTCCAAAAGTCATTTTCCAATCTCCAATCTGGTGTTGGCATAATGACGCTGAGAAGGGTCGTCAACTTGCAGGATCTTAGGTCAATGGTTTTTTCCAGAGATGATGGAAGTTTTTTCTATCAGCAAACATATGCAAAAATGAAGACGGCGCTCAATGTATTCCAACTAAAACCTGGTGATTTCAAACATGGTTTATTTCCGATACTGGGATCCAGAGGACATTGATTCCACTTGATTAGGTGCTGGCTGACTGACCTGGCTCAGCCAGAGATCATGGGATGCAATGTGGCAATCCCCATATATGCCATATATGAAGAGATATGAAGCAATTCCTAAACTATCTATCCCGATCCCTATTTCGCCGTTTGAGCAGGTTTAGATCTTAACAACTGGCTTCAGTAGCGAATCTACCGCTACAGACAAGTCAATATTGAGCGTGATACAGCAGACAAGTCAATCGCTCTGGCTTTGCAGATTGTGCTGGTTTTGCATTTATAGGTGGAACCCAAACGACATGTGGAGAGATTGTGACCCATGAAAGACAGGTCATTTGGGTCAAGTTCGCCAACCTAAACTCTCGATCGCCCCTGTCGACAGATCTCAAGCTGAACAATTACGACTACTCCAAGGTTCTGAACAACGAGGCTCCAGAAGAGGGATAGATCGCAGATTCCACGTGGCCATGGTATTGCAAGGGTTCTATACCATTTTATACCAAGAAAAGCTGGATTTGTCACGTTAAACGCATGTTGAAGGGTACCTTTGACATCCTCCAATATAACCAACATCATGACAAAATATGTACTTGCACCGGGGTCTTGGATCATCCGCTCATTCAGGAAAGAATGATAGGGGTCGATTTGACTGATATGCCCATGATTCAAAAACAAAATAAAGGGCAGCAGCAAGAATGGAGGGTTTCAGATCATTTCAGGTCCTAAAAGCAACCAGCTCACTTTGTGGGTTGCTTGGACCCCATTTTTGCGTCGCTCCCAGATTCATCACTGGGCTGGCAACAGGAAACGATGGCTTCAAGATGTTGCTAGATCCAAAAAGTGGTGATGAAACCAATCGACCCATACTTGCCCTCTGGTAATCAAACGTGGCAATGAAAAATCCCACTATAAATGGAGGTTTTAATGGGAAAATCATCAACGGTGGATTCTCTTGGGCCATGTTTGATTGCCAGAGGGTATTAATCTTCCATTGAACCTCCATTTATCCCATGAGTATCATGAATATCCCAGTAATCTTGCATTAAAACTCAACCACTTCACTGCCTCCCAGCCGATAGGAGACCCGCTTACAGCTGACCAGCGATTTGCTGATTCTGGGAGCTGCTTTGGTGCAGGGTGTGCCAAAGGAGATCGCGGATGTCGCTGAGTTGGGACGGCAGGGAGACGGCAGTTTGTGAAGCATGGAGAGGTCGGAGAAACGTGTGTTTTTTTTTTTCATATGATCTTTTTATCTGTTTTTTTTGTATATGCTTATATCTTTTTGATCTTAAGTATGTATATATTTATTATGTATCTATATATATATATATAGAATGATCTCAAAACTTGCTGCTGCTCATTTACTCATACTCGAGCGACATGTTTCCGGGATGTGGACAGTGTGCCAGCCTGAAACGCCCAATTGGAACATGACTTGTTTTGGGATTCCAATGACACCAGTCATCAGCCCCGCACAGCTGTCCAAGTTGGGTTCAGGAGCATGGGATCGTCATTGAATTCGGTAAGAACTTGAGCACCTTGCGTCAAACTGAATGGGGTCCCTTCTTCAACGTCCGCACGTCGCTTGTCAGATCATGTTGGGATGGGATGACGTGGAAGTATGAACCATGCGGCCAAGTCATCATTCCCAAGTCATCCCAACATCTGACCATCATCCCAAAAAAAGTCTGAGCAACGTCCCAAAGTAAACCTCCAACAGTCCATCCCTGCATCCCAAGTCCCCTAGGAAGCCGGATGCCGCCTTGGGAGCCGCCAAGCCGCTTGGTCGAAACAACATGAAATGATCTGGAAAATATGAAGGCAACATCATCGAACTATCAAAATGGAAACACGAAATTCAGCATGTTTTTTGGGTTGCTATATTCCTATCGTAGCAACTCGTAGCAAATAGCAAGTTGATGCAAACTTCATGATCTTGGGATATCCCGGGTACAGGTATCCCACATACTCTTGCCATCCCTTGGGGTTGCACCTGCTAGCCCTGCACGAACAGTATAGCTGTGACGAGGAAACTTTAGGTGATGAGACACACTGATTCGGTAACTGTAATCAAACATGGCTTGCTGGATTTTTTCCCCACATTTACAATATAGAAAAATGAAACCCCACTGAACCAGTGGAAATTGTGGTAAATTACTGTTCTGTCTTTTTGGGTGGAAATGCCCATTTCGTGTTTGCTGGAGGGTAGCTCGCCTAAGGCGAGATTTGGCGTACACGCCCAGAGCCATCGGGTTCCACACGGACAACCCCTACCGTGATCCCACACCAGTGTCTCGCAGATTTGGAGCTGATGAGGCCTGTAAACCATCCTGAATTTCACTGGAAAATTGATGGCCTTCTCAAACAAAGCATTGAAAACCACTAAGTTTGTCATGGGAGTTGCCTGTTTACAACACTTGAGGCTCCTTTTTAATGGTCTCCTGCCAGCAACAGAAATGGCTCAAAATCTCACCATCGTGGGGGGAATCAACATCCAATTTGACCATGGTTTACAAGCTATGGTGCTGTTTGTTGAGGGTACCAGATACCCATACATCGCCAGCCTAGGATTTCCAGCTCTTGCATGCCCTGGAACACTGCAGCTGCGACAAGGAGGTGTGGTTGAGACCCTGCGGCGAAGATGTGAGTATGAATTTCAGCTTTTTTTTTGGAAGCCAAGGGGAAACAATTAGGAAACTATGGTTCTATCATGTTCTATCATCTTACCCTCCAATCATTGGCATTCATTTGCAGGGTTCTTTCAGATGTTACCTTCCACCAAATATGTGGACTGTGAAAGCATATGATGTAGCTGAAGGAACCATGGCCCCAGAAAGATCGAAAAGTAAAAGACCAACAATATAGGGAATGTTTTTTTTTGGAGGACCTTGAGGCCTATGTATTGTATGCACATGGTATGTATTACATTATATGCACATGGTATGTATACAGTTGCATACATAGTGTATGTATACACACAAGTCAAACTGAAGATACGCATTGCGGCAAAATCTTTACTCACTTCGCAGCACCCTCTGTAAGTGGAACGTCACTGTCATTTTAAGAAGGATTTTGAAAAAGAACTTCGGAGTTTAACCGCAATTTGTTTTAGTCGTAGAGGATCATCATGTTGACATTATCATAACATGTTGGCAAAAAAAAAACATATCGAATTCTATCCCAATGGTTTATAATTGCTTTGGCCATAAAAACTGCCATAAAAAACTGCTATTATATGTGTATGTCGATTTTCAGACGCACACAAGCGTGGACTCCGTCTCGGATTTTCGCTGTAATGTTTTTACCCATGGGATGGGCTCACCAACTACAAGGTGGTTCCTAGTTAGCGAAGTAATGTGGTTGGTGGGATAACTATGGATAATTCGGATGTATGCTGGATAGATTTAACTACATTTAACTAGTTGACTAGTTACATGGTTTCTGTAAAAACCAACAAACAGAACTGGGGGGGACCCACCTTGTAGAGCCAGGTCCCTTGCGAGACTTGCTCCGCACCTTGGTGATGGCCGAGCTGGGCCCTGGGGTTGGGGTTGTGGATCACTATAGAAAAAATAGATATCCAGTGCCAGAGTGCCAGTGACGCCCATTTGTTCTTTCGGAAATCAAATATCTGCATATTTATATATGAGGAACCGACAAAATTAGCGGAAGACTAAAGTAGTAGGGAGTGGACTTGGGATGTTCAAATTTGTGCGAAAACCTTCACAACCGATAGCGGACCACCCACTTACCGATACCCTATTTTCACACATAGCATGGAAGTACAAACCTTCACAACCGATAGGGGACCAACCAAAATCAGGATGTAGCCAACCAAGAAACAAGTATATGTAATGGGGATGCAATAAGGATACGAGTCTATGAGTAATAGATGTCTCATAGATGTGTAGATTTGCATGATTTTGCAAAGTTCCCAAAGCTACTTGGACCTGTTCTTGCAGAGTGTGTTTGCCCTTCAACATAAGCTGTCCACCAGCCAAAGTGATGTGTACCTGGACCCTCCAAGTACCCATAAAAATTGTGTTTTACGCCAGAACTTACCCTCTGGTAAATTAGAAATCACAATGTTTAATGGGTAAATCAACTATAAATGGCCATTTTCAATAGCTTTGTTAGTTTACCAGAGGGTAATTACTTTTACCAGCGTTTCCAATGTTTTAGGCTATTGGCCGACCCTTTTGCGCCTTGAGGTGCTGAACTATTTGGTGGATGGCTTCTACATCGCTGAGCAGCTTCAGAAGCTCGGCGCCAACATTTTGGTGCAAGTCTGAAATCTTTTCATCGCCGCGCCAAGATCATCCAATATCCGTTGTTTGACATTTTTTGCATCCCGCAATTTTGGAAATTATGACGTGTTTGGCTGGTTCTGCGGGCAGTTTAGTTGGTTTGATGATGTTTGATGATGTTTGACGACCTCATTGCCTTGTGGGATCAACCGCTGGTTTGACCGTTTTGACCGTACTGCATAGCCAGCGGTTTTTTTTGGTGATCCATCTAGCAGAGGATGGAGAACCCGGAGAGCTTCGATTTGCTCAGCCACTGTGACTGCATGATGGACCATGGGATGACTGGGCTCGGAGTGGTATGTCCTGATTGGTTTTAAGCCAGATGATGCTGCCATATGCGGATATGGATGAACATACCAGCGAATTTTACGGTGTTTACATGTGTTTACTGGGGTAGCAGGGTTTTGACCCAGGCAATCTTGGGGATTTGACATGATTTGACGACGATGCTTTCAGCATCAAAAATGGGTTTTCGAAACCCGAGAAGGACTCCGAAAGACGAACCACATAGCTCTATTAATATCGCTTTTCCTTGTGAAAACCAGGTGATGACACATTACTTTACAACTGTATGACCCAGGAGAGTTGTCAAACACTCACAGCTTGCCCTTCTGTAAACTCTAGGCAGTGTGGTGACGGCTTACGAGCCGAAGGAATTGGCGAGCTAGAGGTGGGACAATTTCATAAAATGTCTTAAATGTCCATTTGATAAACTATAAATATATGTGGATTATTGTGGATTGAAGGATTGCATTGTGATGTGAGTGTCCATGAAAACCTGTGGGACTTCGCAGATCTGCGCATCATTTTGATCCGCCGAGGTAACGTCTCAGTCGCTTGGTTCCGCATTTGGGGATCCTCCCATTGATGGCTAAACAATGGGAGAATGCATGAAAATGATCATGTTCATCATTGATGGATGATTGGGGATTCTGGTGGATGATATAACATGATATAACAATATAATATACTTTATATATATATATATTATGTATGTATAACAATATATGACACTTTATTTTTGTTTCTGGAGACGTGAAGACTCGTGAAAGTTGGGCTACCTCCGACGGCTTGGCGGATCTTTTTCAACGGCTTCGCGATGGCCGTAAATTTGGCCACCTCCCCATGAATTTCGGCACACCCAAAGATCTCACAAAAAAGATTGACCTCCCAGAATCGATCAACGTCAGATGCAAAAAGCCAAACATCGGAAAAACACCACTTTCAAATACTTTCCAACCAGTTTTTCCAATTCAACCCTCCATTTTCATCGTGGATTTCCCCTTGGGATGGGCCTCCGAGGTGCGCTTTGAGAACAATGGCGGGGATGGCAGTAGTGCGACCTGACGCGACAGGGGGGCCTCTCATTTTTTGGGGAAGAAAAGATGGCGGAACATGTGGGTTAGTAGTGGAAAATGATGGAAAACAACGGTTAATCATGGTTGATCACGGTTAATCATGGATATATCAGCAACAAGAATAGATGAAGAAGGAAACACTGGAATAATGACCACCTGTTTAAGTAACTAGTAACTGATGTTCCACTTGGGTAGTTATTATTGGGTTTACCACATCATTGATCGTGTGGTCCATTCAAAGGCAATGTCTTGAGAGTGGACCCTTTCTGGAGGTGATTTCCAGGGAATTCATGATGTAGGAATATCTAAGGAATGGTGCATTATAAAGAATATTATATACATCAGAGGTTGACGTCAAGAAAAGATAAAACACATAGATACTTTGACATTGATATTTTCCTAATGTATCTATGTGATATGGGTGACATTATTGATATGTAGAGATTTCCATTAACAAGAATCCGGTTGCTGCTTATTCAGGGAACAGCCAATTGGGTATCATTGGGTATCATTGGGTATCATGGGGTATCATTGGGTATCATCGTGTATCATTGGATTGTGCATTCAGCTAGAAGGTGATTGACAAGTGAAGCATATGTCAGCACATCTAACCTATTTGTTGGATTCTATTGGGCCCAAATCCAAATTGATGGGATAGAAATGGTGATTGATAAACAATAAGTTTTCAGAGCAAAATGTAGCTCCTTGGGCCCCTTGGGCCCGCAGTAGTTGTCCATATGTCTGAGGGCGTGGATCAGGCCAGGATCTGCTTTCTGTTAGGCAGGTGGTAACAGATGCTTGACATACCACTATTTATATAAGTTTAACATTACAGTGACATATGTGTCGCGGTCAAAGTTGGATTGGATACCCATTTGAGGGATGGTCATGAAACATTAGGGATTTATATACCATTAAAAAGGATTCCCAATGCGGAAGGAATGACCGTAGCGCACATACGTACACACACCATGTTTTGTCCATGGCACATATGATGAAACTAGCATCCTTTAGCCACAAGATGATAAATGTTTTTATAACTTTTTATACAGAGAAGTAGGTACCATGATTGATACCCTTCACATGTTTGTACCATGTTTCTGTAAGTCACCATGCTTTTTGGTGAAGTTTCCTGGGCATGCAGTTCTTCCTTTGAGGCTTTGATCCACGTGTCCCCACACTTGGAGTGACTTGGATGGGATCAGTGGGATGTGATCACCCCATCTGGGGGGATCAGTGGATGCAGAAGGAGGTTCAAAATCCCCTATGACATCAGTGTATATCAGTATATTTGCCTTCATTATCCGCCATGAAACTGGGGATTCAACCAACTTTTTCCGAGTTTGGTGACCCCCGAAAAAAGGCCCTTTGGGGCCCCAGGGCCTTTTTGAATCCCTGCCGTGGACATCAGGTTGGATACTGCCGATGCGGATGGCAGCAAGGTCCTGAAGGTGGGAGCCGCTGACCTTCCCATGGTTTGTTCAATATTGGAATTGGAACATGATGATCATGATGGGATTGAATTGGATGATTATATGATCAAGACATGCTTGGTTGTTCACATGCGCCTTTCCATCTTTTTCAAGTAGCAAAATGGGATTCAGCCTGTGGAGATCTGCAATTGTACCACTTCAATGGGTGATCAGCCAGTTCTATGAGGGACCATCAAATTTGCTGCTGCGATTCAAGCAGTTTTGTTTGGTCATCTAACAGTTTGCTTTGGGAATCCACCCGTTTTTGCTTTTATTAATAGGTACTGTAAATCACCCTGACCTTCCTCCACACCGTTTAACTGTGGGGCTACTAACCGCACCGTTAAACCTTGTCTTTAGATGACTGCAGAAAATCAGCTCGGTGTAGCCACAAAGTGTTTCACGTCTAGAGAGTCGATCCATTGGGTGTTGCTTCTTGGATCGCAATGAGTTTAGTACTGAAGGGAAACTCTGGTTGTGGGGTTCCTCCATTCTTTGTACCATCCACATATCCCCAACCAATGACCGAGGAGGATGTTGTGCCCAAAACCGGTATACCCATTGTGTTTGGACTCTCAACGATGGGATGGATGACCATACCACATTCATCCCATGCAACTTGACCATGGCACATATTGATGGTTTTAGCCTATCCTATCATATACCATTGTATCCCCATGTTGTTGGTTATATATGGTCATTCTTAAGAGTAGTATATAATTTTAAGCCTATATCCCTCATCCGACCCTTATTATGACTGGTTCACGATTGCATGGGTTCGTCCAGAAAAGGTATACCCCAATCTGCTGCAGGTCAATCATGATTTCCCCATTAAATGGCCATAGATTGGGGGGTGTAATATGGTATACTCCATTTTCAGACAAACCCACATGTCACATATTTTGGTTAGTTCATGTTGGTTAGTTATATTATAATATATTCTAATATATATAATATATATATATATATACATATCCCATATTATGTCTTGGTTTGTGCCCTGCCCACCTTCGACCGCCACATCTTGGGTCGACTGCCTCCTCTGTCTTGGGCCGACTTCACGGCCCAGGCTGTGCGCTTCTCTGCGAAGAGTGGCCAGTACCTGATGCTGGGAGTTGGTTTCCATCGCCCCCGGGTGTTTGGTTGGTGATTCAATCACCATTTTTTGGGTTTTCTTAAAATCAGAAATCCCAAAGCATTGAAAAGTACCAAGTCATGGTCGAAAAAATCGATGATTTGGGGGTACCACCATGACTTAGGACACCTCCATACTTGTGGCTTCGAACTCAGCAAAAGCAAATTCCGTGCTACATGACGGTTGATTGGGATTTCAACATCTTTGTTGTAGAGATAGGGTCTTCAGCGATCAAACATCTGAGGACACCGGTCTGATTGATCAGTGATGGTTGATTACTCAATGTATTGATTATACCACCTGATTTATTGGGGACAATTGTAACCCACAACAGGGGTACCTATTGGCCAGCCTGTACAATCGGATGAGATGACGTTTTACTGATGGCTCATATGCTTTGACTTGAGCGGACTATGCCCGACCTACTGAAGAATCCACATAAATGAAAAATAAACCATATTCACTTTCATATCAACCGTGAAATGGGCTCGTCTGAATGAAACATAATGAAACCAAGTACTTTGATACTTAATTTCCGAAGCCAAAGCCCAATTTGGGATTGAGTAATAGGAGTAAAATCTTGAAAGTCTATGTATGTCCCCTGATCCTTGAATTGTTTTAAGCCACTCTTGGTGATTCAACCTTGAAACTTTAGGGGTCTTTACGGTAAATGGCTTCACCAATGGCCAGAATCGGCGCTGACTCAGGTATGCCCCGCCGATGGATCTGCAAACTACTGCTAAATTCTACAAGGCATGATGACGGGACCAATTGGAATCCATATGTCAGGGGTGTGAAACTCAACCATGGGGGTCAACCGGAAGTGCAAACCACGATTTTAGGATGGATCAAGGTCCATTCTTGCAGGGCACAAGACCAAATCCATTTGTCAAATGTCCTTTAACAGTCTCTCATGATTCCTCCATTGAAATTCCAGTGATATGTGTGAACATCATCCCTGTTGAGAGCATTCTGACCATGGCACATGGGTCCCTACAGTGCACCAGTGCTCAAGTCTTGGGCGCCAGTGGCTGCATGATGCCTCATCAGGATGGTATTTTCAGGAGATCAGCCACAGAGGTATACGTCCACATTATGACCACAAGCTGATGACTCTGGCCAAAGCCACCTGCAAATGGTCATGTGTATTCCATCTATATATAGTATAATATATATTACACAGTATATATTCATATACATGTACATGTATCTTAATATACACAGATATCATCATGTCTTCATATATCCATATATCCATGTTTACGTATGTATATATATATATATAATACTATACATGTATTCCGATTTTTCCCCCTGGGATCTCAACTATCTCCTTTTTGAGTCATGAGGACGAGCAGCGGTGAGTGAGTTGACTTAATGCTGTCACCAGGAGGGGTAAGCCGTTTGGTAAATGATGTCAGAATAGTTGCGATCTATGTATACCATTCAGTGGCCCAAACCCCATTCAGGGGCCCAAAACTGTTTTTTTCATTTTAGGATATCATTGTGGAGATATTCGAGTCAACTGGTGAATCGAGATTCCATCAATATCCAAAACGATCACGAAGGGTTTGCCTGAAAATCGAGTACCAACAAAACAGACCTGGTTTTATCATCACTTACCCTCTGGTAATTTAACATAGCTATTGAACATGGCCCATTTATAATGGATTTTCCCATCAAAAATGGTGCTTTTCCATAGCTATGTTAGTTTACCAGAGGGTACCCACCATGGTCATCAAATGGCGCACTCTCCCAAGTTTTGGCCATCCCGGTGTGTGTGTGCCATGTTCGAAAGTTGGATCATTTTTCCGCATATTCGAGGATGGTCATATCTCTATATATCTCCATTAATAGGGAGTTATATGGATTTATAGACCCATGATGTTAGGAATCCCATTCATGGTGAGATGACCAGGGGCACTCTATGCCACACTTGTTGGATGTAGATATATCTATAGATATTCCCATAACATATCCCATATGTCCGTTTCAGTTGGTGAAACCAACGATTTTTCATGCCATGTCATGCACCAGGCTCGGCGACGTTTTTCTGAATTGGCTCACGAGCCGAAGAGCCTCGATGGATGCACCATTGGGAGTCAAACGGTGACGATTTCACCCAGAAAAACATGGGAAATCCATTGGAAATGAGGAATCCATAGGGAAATCTATAGGGTTTCACCAAGAAAAACCATGGACCTTTAGCTGAGGGATTGTCCAGTGACTCTAGCTAGTTGATGACTTGGAATGTTTTTCTTTCACAGCATGTTCAAAGCAATATGCTTGAAATGACTGTCACGGCTGATAATACGTTTGAAGTGGGTTGCACAAGCACCAGCCAGAGAAGCATTCTGTGGTATCATGTGATATCCATGTCGTTGGAATTTGCCCCAAATTATACGAACATGAACGGCTGCATTTCGTGTAGTCAGCAATGAAGCTAAAACAGGTTGTCAATGTTACAATAAACGCATGCATATACACACATATTCATATACATGTAAATTATGTATATAAATACACATGTATATGTATATATACACATAACTTGTATGCATATACTGTATGTATTTTGAATCAATTACTACAATGATTGCTGATTTCAACCTGTTTTTCAGCCCCATATGGGGATGCTGATCCCAACTGACTTTCAGACTTTTTCAGTGGGGTGATTCAACCAGCGTTTCAGCCGTTCTCAACCAGCTTCGGAGGCTGGCTTGTTGAAGGTTATTTCGGTTGAATCAGTGCCTTTTTCACTGATCTTTTAGAATGTCAACCTTGGATTTTGCTAAACCCCAAGGCTGTTGATCATTGGTGGGAAACCATTTATATAAGTAGCAAATGACATCACTCTTTGGTAGGTATGTAACCCCAGAGTCTAATCAACCAGAGAGAACACCTAAAGTGCCCATAAAGATTGGCAGGCAATGGTACAAGTACCATAATTTTGGACTACCCTCTGGGAATTGAAAATGACCATGTATATATAGTTTCTTTATCTATTAAACATCCTTATGTTCCATAGCTATGCTAGTTTACCAGAGGGCAAGTTAATGTAAAATCGGTAGCGATTTTCATTGGCACGTTGAAGGTCTAGGTGGAGGAGAAGATCTCGAACCTGCAAAACAAGACTTTCAGATTAGGTCTCGGTCTTGGCGATCAGAATATGTCAAGATCTATCTCCTTCTGTTTGACACAAATCCACATTTTTCAAATATATATATATATATGTATAAACAATATCAATTTCTAAACATCTATATACACTGAGTCCAACAGATCTAACAAGATCTAAACCCAACTAGACTCAAATAAACAGATCTGAACATCCAAATTTACCAAACAGATCTATATCAACAGATTTTATTGTCATCATCTACACAGATCGATCCATTTGGGCCAAGGCATGCAGTGACGATGCAATTCAAGCCTGGTGAGATCTTGGTCGCTGGGTCTCTGGTTTCAGAGCTGTGGCGGAACTTGGAGCCAACTCAACAGAATCTTTTGTTGTAAATGGGGATTTCCTAAAATGGGGGTACCCAAAAATGGATGGTTTATAATGGAAAATCCTATGTAGAAATGGATGATTTGGGGGTACCCCTATCTTAGGAAACCTCCAAATGGGGATATTCAAGACACCACAGTAGATTCCAGCTGCACATAGATTCCCTGCAAACTGTAACAGAGGACTACTTTCCGAAGACGCTACAGTAAAATTTTAGCTGCACATGGATTCATTCCCTCTCTTGGTGAACAACTCAGATTGCTGACTTATCATCGCGTTGTATCATGTCTTATTCGCAATCAACGGCCATCATTTCCAGCTATACATCCTGAATTTGACAGCTTGCACTGCCACATTTCTTCGTGATTTTTCTCGTTCTTTGATACTCTTTGATGGAAATCGACCATCTCTTCCCTGTGAAATGCCCACATTCCTTGGATATTTTTGCCATTCTGCTCAATCCCAAGTCTTGACTCAAATCAAATACCCAAGCAAAGTGTTTTCAATTGTGTTGATATTTTTTCCACCAGTTTTTGCAGTTCCACCCCTCCCCATTTTCCGAAAATGTCCCCGGCTCAGATCTTCGACAACCGTCGAGTCCTGCACGCGCGGTCCCAGATTTTGCCGAGTGACGGCGAGCGCTGGGTTCAAGGCGATGATTTGGAGATGGGTTTGACAGGTTACATTGTTACATTGTTGGTGCATTGATATCCATACTTTTGTATGTCGTATGTTATATACACATTTATATATACACAGCACATACATCCCATATATGCAACTTACAACAAATTATACATATGTGTATGTACATGTGCATGTATCTATACGTCACATGGATGTCACATACCATCATATACATCATATACCATCATATACCAATGTTTGTGAGGAAGTTAGTATTAATATCAGCAAAGCACGTGGATTAGGTGATATTGGATGTGATATCTATATACATTTCGTGAAGGAATTGTTACTTCATGTTACTTCTAAATCAGACCCTACCGATAGTATGCAACGGCATTTTTTTTCCAATCTCCGAAAGTGACGCTAGTCACCACTGAAATCATTTGGGATTATATTATATCCCAAAACCATCATGGCAATGGCAAACAAATTGCACCCTGGTAGTGGTGGATGTTCATCCACACGGTATCATAGGTTTTGTCCCACCGGATCAGCAGGTCCAGAAAATCGACCATTTCGGATGTGATTTCGATTGTAGGAGATGCCCCGGAATGTGTTTCAACCAAACAATCTCATCCATCTTCCTCAACAGCAACATCGCGAGGGTATGGGTCAACTATGTTTACCCCATTACCGTTTTATGTTTTACTACCTCTAAACTGACATGTTTAGTACCCATAAAATGATCAAAGAATTATCAAAATACCCATGGTATCACCCGAGTTGATACTAAAAAGGATCAACAATTTGTGGGAATTGATTGAGGGGGCGGCACAAAAATAGAGGAACCCATTGGATTTGGGAGTAAACATGGTTTCCGGTTGCGATGCTCCCAACAAGCCAATCCATTGAAAGTCATGGTTCTTGATTAAGTCCATGATGTTTGATAACCATGCGGATTCAATCAAGACCCCCCAGTTCGGTGATCCCCGAATTTTTGGATGATTAAGATTCGCCCGTATCAATGCGGTATTGAAGAGGTCACATGGGGCCCAGGGGAAGTTGAACCCCCGTGAATTTTGATGGTTGCCTCCCAACAACTTGTTGCTTATCGTCTGGTTATTTGTTCCATAGCTATGAAAGCCACTGCCCATTGAGTTCCATGATTTATGATGATTTAGCTATCAAAAGAAGGGATTTTTCCCTAGTCAGGTTGAATCATGAGGATTTAATATGATTTACAACTATGGTGATTTTTCCAGTTCGCAAGCCGGCAAATTTCCCAGAGGATAATTCCATGATATTCCATGATTCTCGAGGGTGAAAATTCCCAACAACTCTACCCGCCGGTTGGGATTTGGCCCATGGAGGTGCCTACATTGATCGGGTGGCTTGGTTTAAAATTTTAGCATGCGCCTGTCTGAAGAAAAACAAACTGAAGGAACTGATGGAACTGGGTAGATTCTTGTTTGATGTTGATGGAGTTTGTGATGCAAATGTATTTTTTTTTCGGAGTTTGATGGATTTGTTTTACTTATATACGTGTCTGGACAAGATCTCTTTGTTTTCAGTCTTGATTGTAGAGTTTTGAATTACTGAGTATTTCACAATTGGTTTGATCTGGAGTATCATAATCCACCAGGCAACGGTCTTGATTTGCGGGGTATCTTCCAGGTCAAAAACCTCTCATCGGGAAGATCGTGTGATGTTTCTCTGCTGGATTCATATATGGTTACTAATAGGTACCTTCTGGTAAACTAACAGTTTGCTATTGAAAATGGCCATAGAAATAGTGGATTTTCCCATCAAAAAATGGTGATTTTCCATAGCTATGTTAGTTTACCAGAGGGTATACACTATTTCAATATATTTCAATCTAGTTCACCTAATTAATATTGAAGTGATGTTAGTAAAGTAATAATGAACCACCCATATTTTGATGCCTTATACATGCGTTTACCAACCATTTGTGATAAATTTGGGGATGGTTTATTATTGCGTTACTAACATTATAGTAAAATTCTGATGTTCAAGACTTCAAAAAATGTGTGAACCATTTAAGCGCAAAGAAAAACGACTTGAGATTGAGACACCACAAGCTGGGCCTATTCAATTCTACGAGTTAACCGAAATGAAAATCGGTGAAATCCCCAATAAATTGGCTCGTGAAATGCATGGCCAATAGAAAAATTCCCCAGCTCCTTGTGAGATATGTTGCTGAACGATGCTCACATTTGCCCAAAAGATCATTCGCATGTAGGTGAGTATACCATGAGATATCATGAGATACACGTGTCATCTTTCCGGTCAGTTTTGTTGCAATATCTATATATTGGGGAAAACGCAAACGTAGCCAACAAGACACTGGGATAGGTATCCCGCTGCAAGGACTGCAGCTGCTCCCCTCGATATTCTGCTGTTTTTACTTTCCATCTCCAGCCCAAACTTTGCTGGGGATGTGTACCATGGTGGCGTGTTCGAACGATTTGTTCCCGCACAGAGATGGCCGAAGTTGTTGCATTTGTGTATATTGTATAGAAATGCATAGAACATATGATGATGTGTCTATGTAGCAACATCCTCATTCAAGATGGAATGGCCAGCCCTGAGCAAATGCCAAATAAGTATGGCACCACATGGACCACATGGCTCCACTAATTCCGGCAGCAAATGGCAATGGTATCGGTTTGCCAGGATGGACTTTGGTTGGCTTTCGAGCGTTTGCGGAGACAACAAGAACAACAGCTATGGGAGTGAGAGCCCAGATGTGTTCCAGAGCCTGGATTGCTGTGATAGTGATCGATATCAATAGATTCCCAACTCGACACTTGGCAATTACCCTCTGGCAATCAAACGTGGCGATTGGAAATCCCCTTGAAATGGAGGTTTTAACGGGAAAATCATGTGTAAATGGTGGATTTGTCATTGCCATGTTTGATTGACAGAGGGTACTGTAGATTCAGTGTAAATCAGATGTTTGAACTGCTTGGACTGCATTTTTGCTCACAGAAACTCAAGCAACATACAGTCACGAACAATCTTCAGATATACTTGTAGTATCTTGTATCAACCCCAAAGAATAGACAGTAATCTATCACTATCTTTGTGGGATTTTACCAGATCCATACCAGATCCAATTTTTTTGTGGGTTGCCGTGATTAATTTTAGGCTTTCGAATTCACCAGCGCATTGCTAAGTGGCTCGACCGTGCTGCCCAAATACCGATTGATTGGGGCAGTGTGCAGCTCGCATGGCCACGGCCGCCATTTCTGGTTTCGAATGTGATGATAGTGATGATTCATGAAAGCATGAATTCGCCTTTCTGAAGATCAGGCTTGGAAATTTAGATTTACTGACAATGTAATTATAATGGTTGTTGATTGGCTATAGTGACTTGTTGGGACTGACCATGTAATTTCATGCAGGGAAGTAGGATTAAACGGACTTGTTGACGCCAGATTTGCAGTTTGGGCGTTGATTAATCCTTCCCCCCTAATATGAAGTACCCTCTATAGTTAAAGCCTATGAAATTACCCGGCGTGTATTGAATATTGGCTGGATGAGATTATTGACAGAAAACAGGGACCCGACAAGACTGCACCCCGAAATGGCGCTTGATGCCGTCGCTTCCCTTAGCCATGCTTACGGCCTGAGCTGCGTCAGCCATGCAAATTTTGGGGCAACTTGCCCTGCTGTACACTCCGGGAAACAGAGATGGCAAGTGACTACCAGAAAATATCCCATTTTTTGCAGATGATCATTGCATATCATTGCAGGGTTTCCGTGGATTCTCCATTGCCATGTTTGATAATCGGAGGGTACAGTAAGCAAACCATGATTGGTACAGTTCAAGAAAGGGTCTTTCAGCACCCCAAATCTGAAGGAAGTTCACATACAGGGTTGATTCAGATGCGACCCTGGACCCTGCGTGCGTGTGCAGATTCCACAGCTCAAAATCCCTCTGCTACTGGAGCCAAACTTGATCATCAGACAGCCAATAGGAATACGCGACAGCAGCGGAGTCCAACGAAGTCGTGAGTTAGGTTTGTCCAGAAGTGAGGTATATCCCAAAATTTCAAGGGGGGAAGTAATGATGAACCATTTGATTTTGTAGCTAACCGGCTTCTTGGAACCTGGTACTGATACGTGGTGAAGCTTTACTCCCAGAATTGGTTTGAGGCAAAATCGAGAGGAAACACCGTATATTTCTGGGTTGAGACCCTGATTCTTTAAGAATTCTATCACCGTCCATCATCAGTCATGACTTCTGAGCCATCAAAAATTGGTTGGGAGCTTGCAGAGGGATCAGCAGGTCTGCCAAACTGCACTGAACCAATTCGCGATTGGCAGTGTTGCACTTTGCTACCATGACAGCAAGGATGCTGGCCTAGCCGGCGAGCCACGAGCAGCATCTTTGCTGCGAAGTAGCTGTCCAGTACGAGAACGAAAGAGGTGTAAATAGTAAATGAAAGACATGTAAAATCATGTAAATACCCAATCCATACCTATGAAAGTCAGTGAGTCTTTCCACTGGCGGTGGCTAGCAGCTTAGCAGAAAAATATTCGGAACATCCATGTCACCAGCGATCTCCCTTAAAAGAAACAAGTGACGGCATTGGGGTATATCGGAACATCAGCCAAAATTGCGTAATTGTTGAAGATGGAAAATTGCAAAGAACATCACCGAACCACTTTTTGTTTCTTTCTCTTTTCCTGGGGGGTATCCTAGTTTCAAGCAAACCCATTTGACCCTTGATTTCAGGATCAGATTTGCTTGGTTGTTGGGCCTTGTAGGAGGAACCAGGACCAGAGATTTGGTGTTTTTTTTGGTAGATGTGAGCTGAGAAGCTGCCCCCGCCATCACTGGCTACCAATGGCTACCATGCCATGGGTTCCCATGAAGTGTTGCAGATGCCCAGTAGAGCACCGTCACCAGCGAAGGTTGCCATGATTTCAAAATCAAAAGCTGCAGTTGTGGATTTGGAAAGGCTATCTCACAGCAGCTGAGACACCAAGAATTCCTAGATCCCAGTCTGAGACCTGCTGTGGGCTTTGCAGATTTGGATTTTTTCTCCGAGGCTGAAACCATTATAAGCTTTGGTTCCAGGCATGTCTGAAAATGTTGGGAAAACTTGAAGTCCCATGGTTTACCATCATTTTCTCAATTCTTGAATGTCACTTTGGGGGTGTCCCTCATGCTTCAACAACCCTGTGGTGGATTCCTTTCAGGGAAGAGTGAATGACCTAGAGTGCTTGGGGCCACCTGACTCCCTTTTGACAGATTCGCTGGCACTGGTGCCACAGTTTTTCCACCGGCATCCTGCATGTGTTCGACCATCAATTCCAACCTGTGGAGGCGATGTAGGCACAAATCGCATCCAATTGCCTTCTTGCGGGGAGATACAACATGAAAAACAGGACATGACATGTGACAGAACAGCTGAGGATCATTGGATTCTGAAGCAGCCAGAAACGTTGTGATGAAAAAGACCGGTGCGATGATATGCTGTAAGGGACGTGGCAAACTGGGAAAACATCCAATGAACAGATTAGACCTGAGATGTGCAAGTCGTAAAGTCTCACATATTCTGGGCCGCATGTGGCCCTGCTTTGTTCTATATCTTTCAGCTTCGCGAATCCTCATTTCAAATCCTGCGTCCATGTGTCACTGGATCATTTTATTGTAGCTGCCTTTGGCTGAAACTCACAGATTGGCCATTCATCCTTTGTCTTGAACCATTCAACTCTGTGATTGTCGTGTTTTGTCACCCAAGCTTTGATTTTTCTAACACCATTTCATGCTTGGCCTGTTGTTGGCTCAGCATTTAGCGGTCGCTGAGCTGCATCGCGGAAAGGGGAAAGCGTGATCCTTTGCCATGTCTCTTTGATGCAGCTGATGATGTGCAATCTGTACTCCCCCGAAACTGTGCAATTACCAGTCGTACCGCACAAGGCGGTGGCGGAAGTTTCAAAGATAGGAAACCTATAGGAGAGGTTGGTTGTTGTGAATCATGGATGGCAGAGTGAACCCACTGATGGATGGCTGTAGTTGTAGTTGTAATGTGGTTGTAGTTGTAGTTGCAGTTGAGTTGTAGTGGTAGCTGTAGTTATAGTTGTAGTT
Organism: Symbiodinium sp. clade C Y103; assembly: GCA_003297045.1. Taxonomy (NCBI): domain Eukaryota; class Dinophyceae; order Suessiales; family Symbiodiniaceae; genus Cladocopium; species Cladocopium sp. clade C. The sequence continues at coordinate 163,559 of BGPT01000988.1, read as the reverse complement.
GAAGTTGTAGTTTAGTGAAATCCCAGAAATAATTAGTTTCTGAATTATTTTTGATTGTTTTCTGACAGCACCATATTGGTTTGATTCTGGGCTTGAAATATTCTTAAAATATTTCTAAAATATTTCTGTAAGAAATCTGAAATATTTTTGATTTTTTTGAAACATTTCGGTATTCACAGGGAATTGTCGATTTCAAGGCTGCCGGGGCTGCTTCCCCAAGATTTTTGGAAAAAACACCTGATTTTTGTCGAATTTTCCTTGGCGTTCTTGCTTTTCGTTGCCACAAGGTGGAAAAAGTGATGCTTTTCCTTGAAATCAGATTTTTTTCAGAAAATTGTTCAATTTTTTTCAGAAATAGTTCAGAACTTTTTCAGAACTTCATTGGTATTTACAAGGAATTGTCGATTTCAAGGCTGCCGGGGCTGCTTCTCCAAGATTTTTGGAAAAACACCTGATTTTTGTCGATTTTTCCTTGGTTTTCTTGCTTTTCGTTGCCAAAAAATGGAAAAAGTGTTGCTTTTCCTTGAAATCAGAAATTTTTCAGAAAATTTTCAGATTTTTTTCAGAAATAGTTCAAAACTTTTTCAGAACTTCATTGGTATTTACAGGGAATTGTCGATTTCAAGGCTGCCGGGGCTGCTTTCCCAAGATTTTTTGGAAAAACACCTGATTTTTGTCGATTTTTCCTTGGTTTTCTTGCTTTTCGTTGCCAAAAAGTGGAACAAGTGATGCTTTTCCTTGAAATTATTTTTTTTTCAGAAAATCTTAGATTTTTTTCAGAAGTATTTCAGATTTTTTTCAAAAATCCATTTCAGATTTTGTTCCTTCAGATTTGTTTCAAGTTTTTTTCCCAGGTTTTTTTCCCCGAGAGCGTCTGCGAATGGTTTTTCGTAAAAAGAGATCTGCATTATTACATTTTCATATCTTCACATCTGCATATCTTCACATCTGCACATCTTACATCTTCATATCTTCACATCTGCATATCTTCACATCTGCATATCTTTACATCTGCTCTTCACATCTGCACATGTTACATCTGCATATCTTACATCTTCATATCTTCACATCTGCACATCTTGCATCTTCATATCTTCACATCTGCATATCTTCACATCTGCTCTTCACATCTGCATATCTTCACATCTGCTCTTCACATCTGCATATCTTACATCTTCATATCTTCACATCTGCACATCTTACATCTTCATACTTCACATCTTCATATCTTCACATCTGCATATCTTCACATCTTCATATCTTC
>BGPT01000988.1:68233-162265 GCA_003297045.1 Symbiodinium sp. clade C Y103 | reverse complement strand
TTAAGGCGGGCAGTGCCTCCGAAGAATCACGAACTGCAACCCTTTCGCACGAAACGAGGTTCGATCGTCAAAAACTGAGGTAAAATTGCGATTTCAAGGTGTCCCCGGCAACCCTTTCGCACGAAACGAGGTTCGATCGTCAAAAACTGAGGTAAAATTGCGATTTCAAGGTGTCCCCGGCAACCCTTTCGCACGAAACGAGGTTCGATCGTCAAAAACTGAGGTAAAATCTTCGCGCCACAGCACCGTGCACTTTTTCGACATCTCAACTTCCAAAAATGCTCCGAACCCGTCAGTTCTTAACGCTTTTTACTTCCAAATGTGCTTCGCGCCAAAACGGCGTGCACTTTTTCCACATCTCAACTTCCAAAGGTGCTCCGAGGCTGAGGTGTTTCGTACCTTTTTACTTCCAAATTTGTTTCGCGCCACAACGGCGTGCATTTGTTCATCTCTCATCTGCCAAGATGGCTCCGCACCCGCCGCTTTAGCGAGCCTAGTTTTCGACCCTCCAGAGCCACAAGACAGTGGAAAAACACAGTGTTTCGCGACTTCCCTACCTTTTCGCGCACCCGCACCTTCTCTCTTCTGACTTTCTCCTGCCTGATCTTCTCTCTTCTGACTTTCTCCCTGTCTGATCTTCTTCCTGACTGTGCTTTTCCATCTGTCCATATTGTCGGAAGTTTGATTTCTAAACCTTCTTAGAACATTACATTGATTACACAAATACCCCCAAATGAAAAGACTCATAGAAGGTCCGTGGATCATCCATGATTCCATGATCTATTCATCTTATCTATTTCATTCTGGGGTCTTGTATTGGGGATCTTGAAAGTATTGGGTTCATGGGACCTCTTTGAACTGCGCATCCCAGTTCGACAAGGCTTCATGACATTAGGATGCCACCGGTGCTGCCTGTTTTTGAAGGACTGGGTTGTGGGTCAAAATGGGATACCCCAACCATGAATAGTCAGCTGGCAAGCCCAGGGGTCCTATTTATATGATATTAGAGTGGAAAGAAAACCCGCACCATGTGACCAATCTTCTTGTCGCGGGGGAATTGTGGCCATCAAATAGTGAGTCATTCTGATGAGACGTGTAAGTCTTGAGCTGTGAAACAAAACAATGTAAACGCAACCGTTGAAATGCCTGCATCTTTGATATTCACATGGGTGGACTGTCAGTGTCACCAGATTCGTCGGCTCTAGACCCCAAGTCGGTCATATGTGTTTTGATTTTTCGTTGATATGCCTCGGGTTACACAAACTCAACTCATGAGACTGGCACTTCTTTTTCCAACTGAGGGCCCTGACTTTTGTGGCGCCACGAGGTAGCGGCAGTGGACAAGCGTGGCGTTTCGAACAGGAGCATTATAGGATTTTTCAGGGACTTGAGGTCGTATGGTTATCTACAAAAACAACAGACAACAACCAACCATTTGTCCCTTTATAATGCTTTATATACAAATAGTATCATATAGTATATAAATAGTTCCTCATGGAGTGGTGAGCCCGGATTTGTGAGTTCACATCCTTGCGATATCCGTATTTGAACTTACTGTACTTGAGTTGTAGAGTATATATAATCGTGCATGATCATAGTACTATATGATAATAAGGTGTTTATATAGTATGTTCATGATTAATACCCCCTTTATTTGATGGTTTCAAACAATTTTTTTTCTATATCCTATAGATAGGATGACGATCCCAACAACCACAAAAAAAGGCGGTAGTTTGGCCAATCTTGGCCACATTAGATTAGATGCTGAATATTCTATGTGAATTCATTTTGCCAATATTTTCCTCTTTTATACCTTGGAATACCTTGGAATAGGTCAGTACCTGTGGAACCATCTGAATTTCGGGGAAAAAAATTGAGTTGCCGGTCATTTTTGTGGCTAAAAGCCAGTACAGGGGACGAAGACCAATCGAACCATACCAACTTTATGGGTTCGAAACTGAGAGCCCCTTTCTATGTCTAACCACGCAAAGTATTTCGTCTTGCCCCAACCAAAACAAATGTCACTAAGAATAGGTGCCTTCCAGACTGCCAGTCGTGCTGAAATCAACGGTTTTGTTCAATGGAAGAACTTAACCGGGGAAACATTGGGTTTTTACCATCAAACATGAGAGGGTTTCCATAAATGGTACCTCCATTTTCGCATTTGTGGAAAGCCTCATGTGTTTCTCCTGGCTTTTCGAATCCTCCAATTCTGGGAGTCAACGCACTGTTCCTAACGAAGGTGCTCTCTCCATCGACGCTCAGCATGTGGCGGTGCCAAGTACAGCTGCGGCACCCAGGGCTGTCAGCGAACACAGCAGCAGATGCTTGGCCAAAATGGCAGGAAGGGTCGGGAAACAGGGTTGAATGGTTGAATGGTTGAATGGTTGAATGGTTTGGTTGAATGGTTGAATGGTTGAATGGTTGAATGGTTGAATGGTTGAATGGTTGAATGGTTGAATGGTTGAATGGTTGAATGGTTGAATGGTTGTTGTTGTTGTTGTTGTTGTTGTTGTTGTTGTTGTTGTTGTTGTTGTTGTTGTTGCTCTTGCTCTTGCTGTTCTTGTTGTTCTTGTTGTTGTTGTTCTTGTTGTTCTTGTTCTTGGTCTTGTTCTTGTTCTTTGTCTTGTTCTTGTTCTTTGTCTTGTTCTTGTTCTTGTTCTTGGTCTTGTTCTTGTTCTTGTTCTTGTTGTTGTTGTTGTTGTTGTTGTTGTTGTTGTTGTTGTTGTTGTTGTTGTTGTTGTTGTTGTTGTTTTGAATATGTCATACCCACACAAAATACCACACATGTTTTGCGGGAATCCAAGGTTGGCGATAAGAGGGCGTTGGACGAATGAATATAGACCACTATAGACTACCAAATTTGCAGTCTCACCTTCAACTGCCCCTGATAAGACCCTGGGCTGATGGTAAGGGCATTCACCACTGGTTTTGAGAGATTATTCTTGTTGTTTAAGATCTTGACAACACCTTTCTTCTAACTTAGATCATTTCTACAAGCATACGTTCCCTCAATATCCTCAAGCAAGCATCATTTGCTGAGTCTCTATACGGCCTTGTCTCAAACATTTGACCCCCAAATCGCCTCAGTTTATCATGTTTGATCATATTTCCCATTATGTCCCCAACAAAAATGCGCCAGTAGATGGGGTGTCCCCTTGAGACAAAACGGTCCTGGATTTCCAATGATTTTCCATCTCCAGGGGATGGATGGGGATGGACCCTGACCCGATGTAATGCCCAGATCCGCGCGTTGGACTCGCTCTGCTCTTGGCCGGGCGCTACGGCTGGCGTTCGACCAGTGGTGCCAGTGCCTCCGCACGGAAGCGCCGCAGCCGATGGGTGGTGCAGCAAGCGGAGAAAGGACTGGGTTGGGGAAAGGGCTGAGGGGATGGGAAGGTTCGAGGAGTCCATTTTGTCGTGTTTGAACATGTCTTGGAACATGCATGTTTTCTATTTGGGTAGCTCAGGTTATTCTGGTTCTTTGTGAGGAAGTTGGTCTGCAACTCTATTCAATGCTTATCTCATTCAATTGAGGCTCTTGGCAACTCTTCCAGCTTTGAGTTGAACCTGCAGCGTTTCAGACTTGGAATTCATTTGCCACCTTACCAGCGCGGCCACCGGCCATGATCTGGCTATGTCGTTGCGCACCACCATCGACTACAACAAGCTCATCACACTGCAACAGAGAAGCCAAAACTGGCAGAACGCCCTTCATTTGCTGGAAAGGATCAGTGCTGTTCGTCTACAGCCCACTCTTATAAGTGCCTGGCCTGCAAGGACCGAAGTGTGAAGCAAGATCTCATGGTCCATTCAAGTGCAACAGTTGGTGTTTTATTTTTCGCGTTTTTGAGGGACCAAATTGACACCCTGTTTGGTACATGGTTTCTTTTTTGTCCATGCTCCCTGAACATGATAGTGTTTGACCGTCACATACTTTTACTGTTTTTGGGTCCGAAGTGGGGAGGGTGCAACAAGAACAACGCCCAGCATCGGATGAAGGGCAAAAAGCTCCCAAAAGCCCGTTGATGGGAAAGCCATGATAATCCCTGGCATCCTGATGTTTCCTGCATTTCTAATCGAATTGACCCTCCAGTCATCAAACATGGCAATGGAAAACCCCTATAAGTAGTCGTTTAAATGGGAACATCATAACTGAGGGATTATCCAGCACCCCATGTGACTGCTTCCCGGAGGGTATCCCCAATTGTTGGTTGGTTCCATAATATTATATATATATAGATCCTATTGCATCCCACTGTATCCCATTACATCCTATCCCATATCCCCATTCTATCCCAATTCTATCCCCATGAATCCCATGGTTTCCCGCTGGTTTTGTTCGAGGTTTCAATGCCAGCATCAGCTGCTGCGAGAAGGCATCCAGATGGCAATTTGCCCGAAGCCTTCTGCAAAACGCAGGCTTGGTACGGCTGGCTCCGAAGCTTGGAAAGAACTGGTGGTTGCAGATGGTTTGGTGGGATTTGGTGATGATTTATTGGTGACTGACTGGAATTTAATGGGATTAAATTGTGATTTACTGGAATTTAACGGCATGTAATGATGATTTACTGGGATTTAATGATGATTCACTGTGATTTAATGGTGATTTACTGGGATTTTATCGGATTCAATGGTGATTTACTGTGATCTAATAGGGATAGAATGGGATGCAATTGGATGTCATGGGATGTACTACGGATAGAATGGGATGTATTAGGGATAGAAGGGGATGTAATAGGACGTCATGGGATGTAAAGGGATATAATGATATAATGGGATGTAATGGGATGACACTATGCCAGTTTTTATGACACATGATGATGAACCAGTGGATTTAGACATGATTTAGGAATATTTGGGAACGTGTGCCTTTCCCAACCTTCACTAGCCACTAACATTATCTTTAGGATGATATAGAATCCGACTTATCTTTCATATTGGATGGGTACATCAACTACAACTCCGACAAACGTTGGGACAAAGCCTCGTAGTGGTATTGTTGTTCGACCTTGATCTCTTCACAAGACTATGTTGAGGGTTGTATTCAACCGGAATCGCTACAGTATATTGTAGGTTTCCATGTCATCAGTGCCTTCATTGTTGCGACGCATTGGAGAGGGGTGCCTTGTCTCGAGGAATGTCATCACTTACAGTGCCGCCATCAGTGCGTGCGAAAAGGCAGCAGAATGGCAGCAGGCCTTGATGCTGTTTGAGGAGAGGGTGACAGCATATGTTCCTTCTTGCTCTGATTTTCAATCTACCTTTTGCCAATGTAGGTTTTAATGGGACATCCTCTAGAAATGGAGGTTCATAGCTGGAGATTCATCATCCATCAGCGGTGAATTCTCCAGCAAGCCACGTTTGAGTAGGGGACTTGGGAGTCATGATCCCACAGGTTGTGGGGAGGTAGAGAGGGCCCACGAAAGAAAGCAGTACCTCTCTGAAAAATGTAATGTGGTATGTTTCCATTTTGCGAACTAACTTTTACTTTTACCCATTGTTAGGCTAAATTGTTAGGTAGGTACTTTGGAGATCTTGGTCAGAAGCTTGGTCAATCTCCCAGAAGGACATCCTGACCAGGAGCTATGCCTTGAATCGCTCCAGCCAAATGTGGTGACGCTTGGTGCCCTGGTGAGTTCCTGTGAATCTGCCAGCGCATGGAGGCAAGGCTTGCGCATCTTCAAGAACCTCCAGGTGTGGGGGGGGGAAACAGGTGGGTCACACCACTGGAAATGGTGAAGAAACCCGAGATTTCGCTTACTTTTGTCGACATTCTGAACAATGGCAAGTCTGACTTGTAAATCTTAATATGATATAATTCCCTTGCAACTGGGGTTAGAAGAGCTGGCGAAGTTGCTGGGGTTCTGATTCGGGTGTGGTTCTAGTGCTTTGAGGCAACATGGGTTGGGCTTTTGTTCATCCTACCTTTGGATGGTGGCTCCATGGGTTCCATGTGCACGCTCGACTTCTTTCAGGCGTGCCTGGTTCAACCGAATGCGTCTTGGATGCGAAGCAGCTGGGGCCAGGGAAGAGACCTGGGTTGTACTGTAGTACTTTACTCCTTGCGAAACAGAGTGCTGGGATGTGCTGGGTTTCTACTGTAAGATTGGCCATGATTTCACTGCCATTAGGTGTTGTCTTGTTGGATGGCCTAGAACATGAGGCAGTTTCGAAGATATTTGTCATGAGTTTAAAATAGACTTGGACACTTAAGATGCGCATCAGTGTGATCATGTGAGCTTCACGAAGCCCGCAACTGACCTTGAGGCTATAGTGTACAACGCTAGCATAAGCGCATGTGCTAAAGCTGACCGTCCAGAAGCTCTAATCCTGCTGGCAGAGCTGCTTGAAGGAATTCTGTGACGCAGTCCAGAACTTTGGGTCAGAAAAGGCAACAGTGAAGGGAAGAACTGTGTTTGTTCAGTGACTCTATACCATGATATAGCTCTTTGATTGCATAGGTTGCTTAGTTAAATGCTTTCGGATGAACCGTTCACAAAATATCACAAAATCAATCAATTGTCGAGACAAGATGAGACAAGCACAACATGACATCCTGCAGCACAGCTCCCAAGGTTGGAGAATAATGGTGCAAGCAACGTTGTCTCCTACAGTGCAGCTATGGGGGACTCTTGACTTCGCAGTGAAGAAACAAGAAGCCACAGTGATGGGTTAGAAAGAGAATGTCAGCCACATGGCTTCGGTACCCTGCAAGGAAAAGTTGCTTATATCATCTTATATCAACTTATATCCATTGTTATCCATTTTTATCCTCATTATATAATTATATATCCATTATATCAAATTATATCCATGTAGGAATCCCCATTTATATCCATTATTATCCATTAATGGCCACAAAACAAATTACTCAACCAAGGTCTACCCGGATGAATGAACCTTATTTTTTCTTGATGTATTGTTCCCAATCCTTCTTACAAAACTAGGAAAGAACGGCAGTTTTATGCAATTTGTTTCGCGGATTTTCGCGGCAGGTTTGCTGCGCATCCAGGGCTTGTCCTGAAATGTGGTTTACCCGTTTACCCCCAATCTATGGGAACCTCAAATCATCTCACATCCATTAAAATCTGTTAAATAAGACCTGTGTTTCTTATTCTTACCCTCTGGTAAACGTTTATATAGCTATTGGAAAACACCATGTTTAATGGGAAACTCCACTATTTCTATGGCCATTTTCAATAGCAAACTGTTAGTCATTACCAGAGGGTATTCTCCTGCTTTGATTTGCATCCTCAAGGCTTGTGGCTGGCAGCAGGCCATCGACTTGCTGCGGCGCATGGATGAGAGGCGCCGCACCACCAAAATAGGTTTCGAAACACCCCCAACCATCCCCAACCGTGGATAGGTAGATTATGGTAGTTTGATCCTTTGGTTTTGTGCAATAGACAGCAAACTTTGTTTTTTTTTTTGTGGACTATCAAAGATTGATCATGACAACTGTTAAAAGAACAAATCACCCATTTTGAAACTAAACCGTGCGGGCACATCAATCCCGCGTGGACAAGTCAACATTAACACCATTTGACACCGTATTTAACCCCGTTTAACACCATATTTCGAGGAGTGAACATTCATTTACATCCAGCCGTACCAGCCTTTTTTGTCAAGGCACAAGGGTTTTGACCCGCAGATATTTTGAGACCAGGGGATTCCATGGGAAAACTGAGCCAGAGCCATTTTGGAAGGTGCAAACTATTAAACAACAGTTGCATCCATGTTGATCCAATTACAGCTCTCTGATGATTAGTATCATTCTAGAAATCTGGATGTTCCATCATTTTTGTGGCTCCTAAGAATTGAAATCAGCCTTGAATCTGAGCCAGACGGCAGGCGCATCATGGGGAACTTGATTTTGTACAGCCCCTGGTCTCAATTTGGCAGCGATGCTGTGCCACGATCTGAGTGTCGCTGAAAATTGGGTATACCCCAAGGTTTGGCGATATTTCAAAATTGGGAAAATGATGATGATCACGCATTAAATTTGGTGGGGAGTACCTGGTACCTCACTCTCGGACAAATCCATAATATACTTGGGAGGAAAGTGTAATCTGGTGTGGTGAATGATGGATTGACACATAGTACGGATGTGGTGATATGTGCTGGGTCATTTGCAAAAGAATTCCCATAACATATATATATATATAGTATTGTCATGACCGAAATGACCGTGGCCTTCGATCAAAGCATATAAATACCTTGTTTGGTCGGGTAATTTGTGGAACTGGGTTTTATGATTTACAACCATAGATAATATTACGTAGCATTACAGTATACTAGCCACAAACCCACAACAACTGGGATAGCCTTCTTAATTTCCATATACTTCCATCAATCCCAGCTATTTTGATCGGATGGAATCTGGGCGAACTGATCCATCCTCAGGTGCTGCCATCAGCGCATGTGCCCGACAAGGTCGGTGGCGAGAATCGCTGGCGCTCATGCCATTGGGACTGGCAATGGAAAGGGAAGGTAAGGTGCAACCCACAAACAAAGGGATTGAAGCAGCAACAACTGTGAAGAAGATGACTTAAGCAGTAAAAAGGAGAAGTTGGAGATTTGGGCAAGAGAAGTTTGGTTGATTGCAGTAGGATGGTACACCTGGTACAGGTTAGTACCAACACATGGATTGAACAAACAAAAACTGATTATATACTTGGTAGGATGCGGCAACTATCCACAAGGACTTTGACCAGCAAACATTGCTAGGAAATATGGCAGAAACCAGCCCCAAGGACTGACCAGAGACGGTTGGGGTTTGTACCAGTCCCCAGTGGAGGCTGAGCCAAACTTCGCATCTCACAACCCCCAAAACAGTGATTCAAAAAGGAAAGGAGTTCGGCTTCAGGGATCTGTTGAACATTTTGCTGACTCTCCCTAAAGTGCCCCCCCAAAAGGGTTGGCAAAGATTGGATGGTTTGAGACTTTCAGATCCAGATTTCAAGGTCCCAAGGGCCCATTTGTTATAGATTTCTGCAGATTTCTGCAGAATTCTTACGGGGCCCCCATCAGCCACCGCCGCTGCGCCAAGGACAGAGGCGTTGGCCCATCATCTTCAACTTGACATGGTGACTGAGGCAGGGTCCACGAGCCTTGAGGAGCATCGTGACCATGGAAAATGTGCTGCAAAACATGGTTTTTGGATATCCTGAAATGTTGTTTTTCCATGTTTTCCCGCATTTTTTTCCTATTTTAAACAGTTTCACCATTTTGAACATTTTAAGGAGAGTAATACACTGGAACAAGATGTAACAAGTTATTGGAAGCTGATTGGTGTGACGGCAACTCCATTGGTTCCAAGAATGCCAAGCTCGGAAAGCTGCTGATACCTTAAGTACAGAAGCACGGCAATGAAACACCCCTTGTCATGTTGACATATGCTGACCCATTGTAAATGATTCACCTAATTGCATGATCTTGGATGTGTATCTACAAGCAACTGGATTTGCCATCTTGTATATATATATATTATACATATCAAAATATCCGTATATCCGTGGCTTGCATGAACTTATATATAGATATGAAAAAATCCCCTGTCATTTACATGAACTTGTATATACACTTCAGGAGGAACATTATGTTTCTTGGGCACTTCACAAAACATCCATCTCGGTCAACCGCGGATCACATTTTCATGTCCGTTTTGTGTGGCAGGCGTGGGACGGTCAATTATCATCCTCTTTTAAATCTACAAGACTTTAAAGCTTTTGGAGGGTGGAAATGCGACCGGGGTACGACAAAGCTCCATGCTAGGATTCTAAGGGGAAAGGGTGTGCAGAGGAAGAAACCAAACATGTTCACTGTCGGAAGCTCAACAAGCGCAACTTTTGTCCTACCAGTGTAAAATAGTGTAAATATTTATATATGTATATTTATTTCCATATCAATCATGAACATGAACAATGCTATATCAAGGTGATTTTCCATGGCCGTGTTTGACTACCAGAGCGCTGGATCGCCATCGCAGGCAGCCACCATCAGCGCTTGCAAGATGCATGGAGAATGGCCCCGAGCTACTCGGCCGATCTCTCGAACGGCCACAGGAAATATCTTGCGCTGTCATCAAACATGGTTTGCTGGAAAACCCCTCATCGAGAGAGATAATTTTCCAACCTAAACCTCCATTTAGTTCGGGGATTCTTAGGGTTTTCCAATTCTCACCTTTGATTGCCAGAAGGTACCTGCGATGTCATTACCGCTGGCCTTGCACATCTTGGAATCATAATATGTCATAATTACTCAGAATTATTTTCCCCATGTTTCTACTGTTGCCACAAAATGCTGTTTGCTTAGAAATCAATGAACTTTATACTGTATTATCCATATTATGAACATCATGCAAATTTTTGAAATGAATACATATCAAGCTACTATGATGAACATCATTCAAACTTTCGATGTTGCGTACTGTTTGAGATTTAGACATCGATAGAGAACAGCTTCAGGCCTTGCGTTTAGTGGACGGGATGCGGCTGAATGCCTTCCCTGCCTATGCGCCTTAGCGGTATTAGGGCGGGTACCAGGCTGCCTGGTGTGCAGTAGACTACTTGGTATTTTAGCCATTTTATGGAGTAAAGATATTTGGCAGGATATTTTAGCATAATTATTTTGGATACCTGTAATTGTGTTTCCATGTTTTATGGGTTTTTGGAGAGTCTAGGATGCCCTTGTAGCCTATTTTTTTGTTTGATTTGAGAGGGTTCTACGAGCCCTTGCAGGGTGTTGTTGTTTGGTTTTGCCAATTCATCAAAGTTCATTTGGCTTCGAAAGCATGCACAACTCTGCTCTGCCCAACAGATTTGAGTTGGCATTTCTCAGGTCATTGCGGTGAACTCGGCAATCAGCTGTTGCGACCAAGTCTCAGAGTGGCAACAAGCGCTGCAACTGGTGGATGGCGTCGAAGAAGCTGCACAGCTGCTCGGAGGGATGAATATCCAGCAGCTATTTGGGGGTGAAGACCAGGGTACACAAAAGAACGATGGGAGTCACGGTAAGATGAGCTTGAACTGAAGATTCCCTTTCGGTGGTGGTGAAGTTCATATTTGAGTTTGTATGGTTGCCAGTTTAACACTTAAGTGGAGCTCGAACTGATCTAGTTGTAGGTTACCATTCTTGCGATTTCGAACCCTTTCCTTCTGACATTTCCAGAGCCTACTCTGCTGGTATCACAAGACGTCTAACGCTACATCTATTCCAAATTCCGCATGCCCAAATTTCAACGTAAACTTTGAAACCAAAACCCAAAATACTTATCCAACAACATTGGACACAACCCATTTTTGGCAGGAGCGTCAACATTTGAGTGAATTACAACGACACCACGTCACGACGTAAATGATGGGCTGGAGGCCGCAGATGATCACCTACAACTCTGCCATCAGCAGCTGTCAAAAAGCCATGCTTTGGCCACCTGTTCTGCAACTTCTGAGCTCTGCGCTGACCGTACCTGGACATCTTTGGACAATCTGTTGGGATCCAGTGGAACATGAACGGATCGACCTGACACCTCCCCGCGGCCCCAAATACGGATGCTGCATGGCACCATGACGTCTCTCATTTTGACCTGCCCTTGGTCACTTCTGTATGGGTAACTGTTAAGAAGAAGGAGTACAAAATCTTATTTCAGTTGTACGCGATTTCAATCCAGATCATCACATACTCCTGATGTTCACTATATGTTCCTAATTTGCACCGTATTTCCAATCATTTGTTGGCCGATGATAGGCACTCGTTGTCGTCTCAAACAGGCACTGTTGCAGCCGACCGTTGTTACCTTCAATGCGTGCATGAGCGCTTGTCGCTTGGCCCAAGCCACCAATGATTGTATCAATGGCAGCTGCAGGAGGGGGGAGACTAGATTTGTAAATAGCTACTACGTTGTTTTACATTTGGGGTTTACAATGATTACAATGGACACATCGTCGTCGGATGGTGATATAATATGTCAAACCTTGGGGGCCTTTCTGTGGGGAATAGATGCAATTGCAAGCTACCATCAGTGAAGTATGGACAGTCCACCAAGATGTAAATGAGAGCCTGAGTCCACTGCATTGCATAGCCGTCAATTTGACGTCAACCACGCTCATCATAACCCATCCAGGGACACCACTCATGCAGTGAATCTATGTCTTGAATCATCACCAAGCCTAAAAAACGATTCATATCGAGTATCTGCTGCTGGGGCAGATCCTCTCAAAACCATGAAAACTGCATGCAATTCAGGTCGAGGTCGACGAGGGGATCAGCTGGCACAGTGGCCAGTGGCTATGCAATTGGCAATTGCTTCTTGGCTGAGATTCATGAGGGCTGGGGGGTTGAACTTGGGGAATGGTTTACACACGTAATTTATAAAAAACATTAAAAAACAAATCGAAAAAGATCACCAAATGTGTGGATCCATTGTTATCGACCCATAGCCACATCATCCTCAACATCCACTTAATTTACTGTACCAGCTGAATCTGTTTCCTAACCACCAGGGTGACCCCATCAGGATTTTGATCAGCAAGAAATGACAACAAAAATATGATCTTCTGTTGAACCAATGCGCAGTTTTGAGCAAACAACATACCCGGAATTCTGACCAGAAAAAAGGGATCTGAAGAAATATGTTGGTTTTGACCAACATAGACAGACCAACATTAACGTAAGAAGCGCCTGAACCAGTTTCGGACAAACATTTATGTGTACTGTGTATAGTCTCAATCCAACAACAAAAAACCGACATCGAAGCTTGGGACTTTACTGTATTAAGCAACAGATTCTGAGCAACCGATTTCAATCTTTCAAGTAGAACATCAGGAGTTGTAGCTGGCCAAGAATTGGTAATTATTTCGTTGAATCATTGGTTGGGTAGTTCAATACTCTAATAGTTGGCCACAACTCAGCCAAGGTTTCCACCTTTTGTGGGGGGACCCTCAGCGATGGTGATCCTAGGGGATGGTACAGTGGAGCTTCAAGCCGAGCTTGGTGAGCTTGGATGCTCTGACGTGTGCCATGCCTGAAGGATGGCTGTTGCCTATTACCGAAAATGGAGGTACTGAGCATTCATGTGGTAAACCGATTATATAATGTACCTATCAGGACCCATCATTTGGGGATGGTTTATACTGTACCACCCGTTTATGGTGATTTTTGGGATGGTTTATTTCTTGGGTTACCACATTGGCGGGCAAAGAAAATGAAAAGATATTGTGGTGATTCCGGAAAGAAACAGCAGAATCAAATACGGCGAAGCTGCGATTTGCGGTGCCTGAGGGCCAAAAGAGAGTGGTCCAAGGCCTTTTCTCTCGTGGAAGACATAGCAAGAAATAATTCTAGACCATCTTAGAGAATCTTCCGTCTCCAGACCACAACACTTGGAACCTTTCCTCTCTTAATGAACAAATGGTTCACTCAACTTCAAGGCGCAACAGGCTCTCAGCCATACAGCTGCCCGCCTTTTTCGAGACTTTAAGGTGCTGAAGCGGATTCCTGGCAGTGGCAAAAGGCCATGCAGGTCTTTCCTGAGAGTCGTGCAGCAGGTTCCAGCTCTTTGTATCCCCGGGTGGCCAGCTGTAGCGATACTTGGTGAGGAAATTTATGTTGAATGGCTAGAAATCACCTCGCACAAACTTGGAAATGGCTCTTATGAAACTAGTTTGATCTCATTTAATTTTTAGGATTTGATGCGCGATTTTGGAGGGAATCTTTCGGTACGGAGAGAATCTTTCGGTATGGGAGTCCAACACAAACTATTTAATTATTCACTCTATAGATACATATTCAGATGATCTCAACTTCTTTGATACGCAGATTCTTTGGGAGAAACGCCCATGGACCGGGAGTCGGATCCTAAGATTCCTACGATGGGAAAAGATGGGCAGATGGGGCGTAGTTTTATCATTTGGGACGTTTTGGGACTGAAAAATGGTGGATTCACCGTCCAGTGAATGGCCATTATTAGATATATTATTCGTATATTTTGATAGGGAAAATGGTGACAAACTGACAAACCATGGGATTCTAGGGGGCACTCCATTTTCAGACAAACCCCTTGTTTCATGTTGATTTATAATGGGCTACTGATGTTTTAAAACATATGTTGGATCTATGATAGATACATCTGAATACATCTATTTTTCTCTTGTTGTTGTTTGAGGGGCTTGTGCAAAGTATATATGCGCTGAAACATCCGAAGTCAATGATTTTAGAAAAATAGCCAATGAGATGTCAGGAAAGTATCATGAAAACAAGCAACGTTGGCAAAGTTGACCCACCAAAAGAGTTGGTTTCTGGTTCTGACTGGTGCTTCCACAAACCTTCCGATTGGTAGATATAGTTGACTTGCTGGCTGTGTCTTCAATGGTCGATTTGTTTCCCATGTACATCTGACTTTTGTTTACTTGTGCGGTTCAATGGCTCTATAGTGCTCGATATATCATACATTATACATTCCATCAATATGATATGTCATCCCCATCCATTCTGTGGATTCTCACTTATCGGGATATTTCAACAAAGCGGGCAGCACCATGACATCCGCATTCAAAATTGCAAGTCAGCAGAAACCAAGTGACGACATTAAGCAGCAAAAAGCGGTGGACTACAGGCCCAGATCCTTCCACATTCCACTATGTATTTCGCTGATATCCCCATTTAATTGTGATTATCAGTTTCATGATATCTAGAATCTAGTTCATCAACCAATCCAACTGATAATCTATCCCACTTCAAGTCAATGAGCACATGATCCACAATTATCCAACTGGATCATTTGGATATAAGGTTGTCCCCCTCAATTCTGAATTGGTTTATACACACATTGAGTGAACCAACCTGGAGAACCCCACAACCTGAAAGCCCAGGCGCTGATCAGTGCCTGCGAAAAGGCACGACAGTGGCGCGAGGTCTTCGTCACGTGCCGTCATGTGGGGGTTGGGTGTTTTCTTATGGATCACATGAGATATCATGAGATCAAGGCAAATGAAAAAAAATGGGGATTCGCGCCTAGGAAAAATTGGGGATATACCTTCTGGTCATTGAAGATAGCTATGGAAAATGGATGAACATGGCCGATATATAATGATATATAGATGCTTTGCCGTTTCTCTTTTTAGCATCACATGTCTAATTACTAGATGGCAAAATGAGATCCAGGCAACTGAAGAATGGGGAGTTGGGCATTTCATCCATTGAATGTTAGATCAAATACTATCAAATACTAAACTATGTCAATGCAAAGATGATTCGAGCGATACATCTGATAGAACATATGGCTGATTTCAGATTTCAAGAGCTGGACAGTTAAAGCGGGCGTACGAAGAACTGATTGGTGGTGCTGCTGCATATGTTTCATCTCAATTCCTTCGGTAGATGATGATCCCAACATGATCTTCATATTTTTTTGGGGGGCCTTAAAACCACAAACTAGAATAGACATATCTATAGGTTCTCCGCAAACAAAGATGGGGACACCTAGAAAGATTGGCTAGAGAGTTTGATTATACTGGTATACTGTCCTTGATAGTCCAAAAATACCATGATCGGTCCTGTCAGAATCATCCAATACGATGATATGTTTGTTGATTCTGATGATTCCTGGTAGGAGTCATTTGTACCATGACTGCGATTTAGATGAGAATCACATGTATGTCATGTACCTGTGTATATATATATATATATGATTATATATATATGTATATATAGCCTATATTAGCCTATAGTGGGGTTGGAGAAGCCAAACTTACTTCTTCCATCTTCTTCTAGCTGAAGTGCGTGCAGTGGAATTGGTCATCAGCCGGTCTTTGCAGCAGGAAACAAACAAACAAATTCCGTACTGCAACAAGAATAACACGGAAACAAGAAAAAATATCCAAGATAATTCCAGATGGGGGGAGTGCTGAAAATGATGGACGTGCCGGCAAAACTCAACATGCATTCCCTCATCATCCTTTCGATGATTCGCCTGAGGTGATCATGGCTTCAGCTGCGAGGTGGTCAGCGATCGTAGATACCCTTTGGTAGTCAAACATGGCTTGCTGGAAAATTCACCATGTATACATAGATGATATTCCCTTGAAACCTCCATTTCTAGGAGAGTTCCCCGTTACCATGTTTCGACTATCGGACTGTGAATGTTGGTTGCATCTGAAGGTAAATCCAAAAATAGACCAGTGTCAGAGGTGTTCAACCCACATACTCGTACTGTATAAACAATATTCAATTTTCATATGTTAGACGTGTTCCTGACGTGTTCAAACGTATAGCCAATGTTTGCCCCCATTCAGGATACGTTCCAAGGTTGAGAGTTGGGTGCCAGAGTTGGTGTGGTTTGACAGCAGAACTTGTTGCCTCTATTTGGGTGTGTTTGAAACCGATCAACATGTGGTAAACCCCATGATAAACAACTATACCATTGAGGGATGATTCAAATGCCACCCGTTTGTGACAACTCATTCGGGCTGGTATACTTTTTTGATTTAGTTTTCACACTATACCATGGTATACCGTATAGATCTGTATAGCCCGCAAATGGCAATTTCTCAAGGGTGAAAATTACCATTCTCCAGTACCATGAGTCTCGGACAGAGTCATGTAGCCTGACAGGGCAGCCTAGCCCGGCCCAGCAGGTTGCGGGTGCAACCAGATTTCGTCATGTACAACTCAGTGATAAATATTTGTGAGCATCTCGGCGATCTGTGAAGTGCGTCCCAAACACGGAAAAATCACGTGCCCTTCGAAAAAGGGGTTCCCGTCCCTCCTAAGTTGGATCATGCTGGAATTGTGGGTCACTTTTTCTTTGACAAATCCATATTCGCTGTTCTTGATTGCGAACTCCCAGCACTGCGCCCAGGGACATGTTCCTGTTCCACAAAGCCTTGGAAACGCTGAGACTTTTGGAGAAACCGAAGCGAGTAGAGCTCGAAGTCTAGGCATCAAAGATCTGGAAAATCCATCATTTGTGGATCATGTCCTAGGGTTTCCCCATGGGTTTTCCATATCGTTTTGTATGTTTACCAAAGGGTATGGTTCATGTTTTTCGGGGACTTACTCATCTTTGAAAACCACCCCGATATATGTATATATATATATACAATATACATGTGTATATATATATATATGTATATGTCTATATCATTATATATCGGGATATACTGCATATAAAAGCAAAAGATCAGCCATGATAGCTATAAAAAGGATTTACCCTGCACATAGATTCAAGGAACACGTACCACAGACACAGATCATTTCTTCAGGAAACCATGGATTTTTCATAGCGTTGTATCCTTTTGTTGGTTGGGAACTCATGGTTTGAATATGATCCGTGGAGGTCCACCGATTTTGATGACTTGGATCATGGCCTCTGTGAGACCTGTCCATAGGTCTGTGGTCAAAGATCCTTGCGAATTGGAAAACTGCAGGCCCTGCCAGTACTGAGAAGCATTGAGTACTCAGGCGGAGGTTTTTGAGGAAAAAAACCAGAGGCAGCGTCGGCAGCGTCGGCATGGAGTTTTAAGCCAAAGGGCAAGCAATGAGATGGCCCAGCTCTATCCCAACAGCTTCTAATTTTTGCAGCACCTGATCTGGGATATATGGCTGATAAACCTGGAAATTCATTCATTTCTATCCACGGCTGTGCCATGGTTGTCACCAGGATCCTCAACGGCTTGGACCTCAGAGGTCCAGGAGGGCAGGGAGGAGAAGCGGATCCATATTTCATGACGCGACGCTTCAACCGTGGGAGAAAATTAAGCCCCAAAAAAGGGTAGATTTTGGTGAAACCCAATCCCAAAAGGATGGTGATGTATGATATTTCATGTTGTCAACGATTGTGACTGAATGCATGCGTGAATTAGTGATGAAAAACAATTATGATGGGCGTTTCTACCTTGTCGGGTTTTACTTTTGCTGCAATGGTTGATTCCAATTTGGAATCTCATTCTTTTTTGTTCATTCTCAAGTTTGGGCATTGCTACAAAGGGGTGCCCCCAAACGTTCTGTTTGTCGGTTTATAACACCATCTAACTATAGGTATAATCACCATAAACCTTCCTTGTCCGAGCTATAAGCGAACATAGCTAACTATGGCCATTGGGCACCAATTTTCAAATACTGTTGATGCCATTTTGGATCATTTTGGTGTTTGCTAATGTCAAACCATTTCAATTTATACAATTATTGGATGCGTATTCACATCCCAATTGTTCAATGAGTACCGGGATGTCACCTGCAAGGTACCTGGGATTTTGACCCATTCGCAAATATGGAACATAAACAGGGACGCGGCCAAATTTAACATGGGATTGAGCTTGCATTACACAGATGTGCAAATGCATATAATATAATTATGTGTATAGTTATATCTACATACATTCATGTATATATATATACAGTACACACATTGTCACATTTACATACCATCACCCAACGTATGTCATCCAACAATAGTTGGAATGGATGTCAACCCATATCATATCCGTATGCAAAACACTCCCGATTGAAACTTGAAGGTTGATATTCCTCTTAGGAATGGCATCAGTTTCCGTGCCATGTTGTTATGATCCTGTCTCAATAGAGAAGACAATGAGTGGCACATTTGTTTTTTACATCTCTAGTTTGAATGTAGGACAAGTTAGATGGTGTGTACTTGGATGTGAATCACATTTTCCAAGTGATTAATGACCATTATTGGGATACATGAGTATATATCATAGATACATCTATTTTTTTTCTCTAGTTGGTGACATAGAACACACATGGTACGAGAACTGCACCATCCAGGTGACGGAGGATGATCCAGATGCCCTGGCAAAAGAGGCCAGGGACACCTGGCAGATGGCCAACCATTGCCACGTTTGATGACCAGAGGGTACCTTGATCATCTGCTAGTGACAGAACTCGAACCTGAAGAATAGATCCATCTACTGGGGATCCAGCATGCAATTTCTGTTGACCAAGCGTGACTGTGTGAGTTTACTCAAATTCATTCACATCTCCATGTACCTGAAGAATCCTTGGAATAGATTCCAACCTTTGGCTTCTGCCAGTCAACTTCTGCAATTCTTATCTTCCCATGCTGCATATCGACACGGCTGTGTCAGGCTGCAAAGCTGCGAGAGGAAGTGGCCGTGCTGGAACAGGAGCAGGCAGGGCATCCGCAACATGATGGACAGTGATTTGCTCCGTGGTTTTACGAAAGATCAATCTGAAGGATAAGGGGATGTATATACTAGGAAATGGGGAGACGTCTATGCCCAAATTTGAAGCGAGTGTATCGTGTGGTTTATCAGGGTGCTTCCCCCAATAAGCATATCGTTTTTCATTGATGTTCATCCCATCTAGGCAAAAACCAGCAAAGAAACTTGGCAATGTGTGCAGTACATTACGTTATTGCCGAATTTCTGAATTTGTGTTGTGTTATCGTTGGGTGGTTGTGGTTGTTGTGGTTGTTGTGGTTGTTGTGGTTGTTGTGTTCGTTGTGGTTGTTGTGGTTGTTGTTTCTTTTAACAGGTTTTTTTGTGAAATCAGTCCACGGTCCCATTTTTTTGTATTTGTTTGGTCGAAATCCTTCACCCTACATCGGTTGGTTTGAAAATACGCGACCCCTAAATCCTCTGGAGGATGAATCTCCCATGTCTAGCCACGCCCGAATATAATACTGTTGGTTAGTTATATCCGACAATCATCCCACATCTCAACCCCCATTGCATCTCCACCAACTCCCCATAACAATGCTTAACCCTCAACGTATGTATATGATATATGTTGGATGTATTCGCACAACATACTGCCAGTAAGTACCGTATTCAATGCCCACATATTGTATTAAGTTGGTGAGCTATATCCCACTATCCCCCAACAATGTTTGGTCCCCCACAGGTTGCCTGCTTTGATTGTTTGAATTTCCATATGTTACCCATCTTGATTGGTTAATCCCCATATTTGTCCCATTTTGGTTGATTAAATTCCAATTCAATAATCATAATACATTGTTCAATCTATTATCATTACATACGTATATGTACACACATTCCCATGAGATATTCCCATTATATCTCCCTTATATCTCCATTACAACCCCATAGAAATTGTTAACTCCCGATTTGTTCCCCATTGTTCTCGGTGAAAACTCACGATTTTTGTTGATGAATTCCAAGTCGTTGTCGGTTGAATCACCATTTTGGTTACCCTCTGGTAAACTGACATAGCTATTGAAAGTGGCCATTTATAGTGGATTTTCCCATTAAAAATGGTGATTTTCCATAGCTATGTTAGTTTACCAGAGGGTACATGGTTAAGTCCCACTGTTTGTTGGTGACCTTCTGCTGTTGCAGCGGTTTCAGGAAGAGGCTCGGCGCAAGGAGCGCCAGGCGCTCTTTCGGATCCTAGACACTGATAGCTCGGGGGCCTTGGATGCTAAGGAGCCATGATGTCGTGTCGCCCAGTCCGGTATGGGGATGGGTTCAAAACCTTTCAAAACCTATCATGACCATATTTAGGGTGAACAACCATCCATGTACCAACCATATTTGGGTACTTAAGGTGTCAGGGTTTTGATTCAAAACTATTTATACTAATACTTTGGGATTGGTATACCAGAGTATACTTAATGTTATTAACCCCTGTAAGTTGAGAAATGCAACTATGGTGATATGATATATATATATAATGATACATATATATATATATACATATCCACTTATACCTGGGACTGCACTTCCAAGTGATCATCCGAGGTAGATACAGATAGTTTTTTTGTTTTTAATGATGATATATATCTATATACTATGTATATGAAAAACCCTTGCATCCACTTCAAGATGATTGTATATCGTAGCCACCATGCGTCAGTTAAGTTATGTTCCCATACTTTTGATGGTGAAAACCCGCTACTTGATGGTGAGCCCCCCATCGGCCTAATGTTAAAGATCCGCTAAGTGGTCCTCAATATGTGCAAACCCCTTCTAAACCACTGTTTCGGGGTGGTGTTCAACATTGGGTGGCAAGGATTCTACATATACAGTAACCCCCAAACAGATGGGAAAATGATGCCCGGATGTTCAAGATGATTTTACCTCGTAATTCTCAGGTTTCTAACTTTTCTATCTGTTTTAGGTATACAGTGCTACCAATACTAAGGTGCTCCGTGGGAAAAATAAAGATAAACACACCGTAGCAATTTTTGCACAAGACAATTTTGAATAGACATGATCAGATTTATGTCCTATAGATGAATTACTTAGATAGATGGATAGATAGATAGAGATGAAAATGGGGACATGACCTTGGCAGTATGGCGAAGGACGGTGGATTAGGTGTCAGTTAAGAGGGTGAATGAAGGCTTTCAAGACTGTACTGGATCGTTTTGGTATCTTGGAGGGACCGCACCTTTTCCTAAGAAGTGAGGACGTATGAATTCCGCTCTTCTGGCTCGCCTGCTTCCCATGTGTCTCAAGTTTTGTGATTGTTGTTTTGTTGTCTTTCCCATCAATTCTACATACTTTACTGGGACGATGAACGATGAACCCAAGTGACAGATGAACCCAAGTGACAGAACAAAAAACTGTATTGGTTTAAACCAACCACCGGATTTGTCCTCGGCTGCAGGAGCTTCAAAAGGGCATCAAGGACAGCAGTTGGACTTGATACTAATTACAGTAATGTATAATAGTAAACTTAGTAAACCATGGTAAGCCCAACAATAAACCTCGCCTGGGTATGTTGAATAGCAAACAACCCGCATTAATAATTGACATCCAATGGTTCAGTTAGTGGTGGTATGCTGTAGTTTGCGTAGGCTTAATGTTAAAATCCGGTGTTTGCATCAAAGTTCGCAGTGTCCATCAGTTTTTCCTTTCAAACCCAACGAAGGTCATACTGATATTAGTGGTGCGCAGTGTTCACAGCATGGGAAATTCCTGCACTACATGGAGGTTTAAAGCTGGGAAAATCAACAAATTAAATGGTGGATTTTCCAGCTAGCCACGTTTCATTGCTGGAGGGTAATCATGATTTTCCTCAATGGCTATGTGGAGTATACTGTATATATGTATATATACATGTATATATATATATATGTATACTACAGTTCTGGACAAAAACATTCATTTTGTTGATTATTTATCTGACTATATCTCCACTGTATCTCCAACGCATCCAAATTGTTGGTATTTCATACATTTAATCATATATATATATATATATACACTTGTATGTAAATATCCCAAGTTGTTCCGTGTCATAGCTGTTGGTGAAATCAGTACTTTTCTTAGCCAAATCCCCACTTGGTATACGTGGTTCGTGTTCGGGAAAATTAAATCTCTAGGTGATATTGTACCTAAGAATTGATGCGATATGAATAAAGCATCAACTTATGTCCACTTATCAAATCTGATTGCTTTGGGATATCTTGGTTGGATTTAGGTTGATACCATGGCTTTCCACCCTATAGCAACCCCCAAAAAATAGAGTTTAGTATTTCCAGGATGCTGGACATGATATTTGAATATTCCCAGAGTTTCCAGGTTTCCAACTTTGTGGCCTCGCTTTGTGGAGGGTGCTATAAATTTCGTCGTGCATCTACGCCGGAGGATGTCATGGGTTCCGATGTGGACGATGCGACAGCCGAGCGTCTGGTGCAGGCGTTGGATCTCAATGGTCCCTTTGTCGCAACGGAAAATCGATGTTTTGGAGATGTTATGAACTATACATTGGCAGACTTTCAAGCAACACACATCCAATTTATCTGCAAAAAAATGGTATCAACCAAAACAAAAATCGGAGTGTGAGCTACATTGGGATCTTGATTGTCCAACAAGGCCAGGTAACACAACAAGCAAAAGAGGTGGTTCTAATATTTTAACCAGCCAGATATTTGATTTCGAATCGTTTTACGTGATGAGATGGGAAAGGTCAGACTCTATCCAGTGAAAATAGAGGTCAAAAACAAACAACAAATGTCAGCGTTCCTTCCCAGCAAACGTGTAAGGAATGATCATCCAAATGGTCACACGGTTCGATGTGGTACACGCTGGCTCAACCTTGGCAGTTCTACCTCAAATTGTGGGATCAATGTTTGGACACGCAAATTATCCCCCAAAAAAATGAGATCAGCCTAGCTCCATCGAGGTTTCCAGTCCCATATGGTTCAAATTTTTATTGCACCTTGGTCACGTCATGTCACGTCGCCTCCTGAGGTGATGGTATCATCCAACCAGAAGAGTTGGATTTCGATGCAGTGCAACGACTTTTGAAGGAGCAACCTGGATCAAACTGGCAGCCGTCACGCTATTTTTTTTGAACTCTTCGGGGAGAACAGATTCAGAAAAAAATCGACTGCTGTCATGGAATCTGTTTGGGCTTACGAAGCTCAACTTTATAGGAATCAGTTTGGGCCTTGTGATTCGCTAGGGAAATCTTCATGGGCTGCTGCCCTTGGACCTGAGGTTCCGCAAGGAGATGCAAAGCAAGGAGGAGGCTGAGAAGACGGCGGCCTACGAGACGACCGAGGAACAAATGCTTCGCAGCTGGGCCATAAGGGTCGCATGTCACTTTGGCAAATGAGGGCAACTGGGCCTAGTCTTATGATGGAATTTCAGATCATTTAAGATCATGTGCTTGTAAAGTGTACAGGTTAATTTCTAAGTTCCGCCCATTGGCTCTTTTGATCCCGCCACTGGTGCCTGGGACAAGAGAGTGTAACTCTACAAGCTGCGTGTCAAAAGTTGGACTGTATACCCAGGCGATGGTCATCATTAGTTGTCGATCCATTAATAACATGGATTAAGATAATAGGCATTCTGATTTGGAGTCATGAATGACATTCTGCGAGCACAAACCATATTTGCCATGGTTTGACCATGACAGGTAATACGACGATGTATATCATATTCACTGGTGATGAAACAGGAATATGCTCAGGAATTGTCAATATGGTTGTGTCTGAAATGGGTTTTATAATAGACCATCAATGTATGGCAAATTTATGCAAGTTTAACTCTCGAAACCACTGGATTCTGGCGATTTAACGCTAGCTGTTATATAGTGGTACGATAGAACCTGATAGAAACATGTATTGTAGATTATATTTGATGATATACTCTGATTGTGGAACTATATACAGTACACACACATATTACATATATACTGTGTATAAATACAATTATAGATATTATAGACATACCTACATCATGATCTTACAGATATTATGATAATGTGCCCTTTCTCATGTTGGTTGCAAGATGGGACCCCAGTTATAAATTGGTTGAACTAAGCCAACGAACTATAGATATATCCAACATAGATAAATCCGTTGGCCTGTTTAAATTTACAGAACAGCTTACCTATCTAGGGGAGCCCTTGTGTGATTGACATGATGGAAATTTGAGAAATGCAACATCGCAACAGATCATATTAGTTGTAATTTTCCGTCATATTCTTAACTCGGGTACATATTTTTGCTTGGGTTTACGTCATCTCGGCGAATGGTTTAAATGCATCTGTGATTTCCCGACTCTGGCCGGTGGGGAGTGGGGAAGGGCAAATCTTAACCAGCTATCATTCGGGGCGGTGACGGACTTTTGTAGGGCGTTGGTAGAATCACCATGAACTATGGTTGGTTTTATATCCCAAGTCCAAGTTGTCCAAGTCATTGTGGCTTGAATTCCATATAGTTGTTGCTTGAATTCCATGGTGTTTTGCTGGTTAAATCCTTCAAATCCCCAAATTGAGGGTCCACTGATGGGGGATTTTTGATCGCGTCCGAGGAAAGGAGTGGGAACAGTTCTTAGCCAGTCGGCCTCCGAGAAATGAGGAGAGATATCCGGAACTTGATTTGGGATTGGCAGATTATAATTTGGGTATATTTAACTTCAGCCATGTTTGGTTGCAATCTGACAATATCTCTGGAAAACCTGTGGTAAATGCCTGACATTCATAGAACATAAAGATTTGATTCCCGGCTTTGGAGTTGCACATGGACAGAGATAAGATCCAAGGGTGGGTGGAGAACAACACTGGGAATTCTGATGAGTTTCTTCTGAAAGGAAAGGGACAACATCTGGCGGACCCCTCAATTTGACAGTTTTTACGCGGGTAAGCTACTCGAATGATGAGAAGTTCTGACGAGGACCACAACAGGGATCACCCAAAAATGAGCAAAATGCATCAAAATGCATTCTGCAGTTTCTGTGATACATGACAATTCCATGTAGCACAGCATGTCAGGACACAGGACTCCTGACGCGAGTGGGTTCTCTTGCAGCATATTTGCTGCCCCTGACCGACGCTTTACGATTTGGAGCCTGGGCGGAATGGTTTCCTGAGATCTATTGGCTGGAGCATCATCTTGAGATTAGTGGTCAGTGGGGCAAGTTGACTCACCCAAAAGAATGTTTCTTGTTGCCACATGCTGCCAAAGTTCTTGATTTTTTGAATGATCCCCCAGAACGCGGCACGGGTTGACATGCTCATTCACCTGACAGTTGACAGCGGTGTTTTTATTTCTTCCAGAGTTAATCTGAATCTACGCAGTGGATTCTGCGTGTCTATAATATGACATGTAAACTCCAACAGCCGCATTGCTATGTGGCGGAATTGTGACATGGTGAATAGCTTCTACAATAGTGACCAGTCAATGGCGCTGAAACTGCGTCGATGGAGGACTGGGAGGCTCCAATTCAAGTGGCTAGATGATGGCAGGAACTAAGTCACAAGCTACAGTTTGAAAATGGGAAGGCAAGATATATCATGGCAATGCTAACCCTTTAGGCATCTTTCGGCAACTTCAGTTTGCGCATTGCCCATTTGTATCCATTTGTTGTGTCCAGACTTCCACTATGGTTAGTTGGTTGGATGATCCCATTTTAAGCTGAAAGTGCTGAGGAATGTTCCTCTTCGCAGCCTTTCCTTTCATCCAGCCCTTCCTGGACCTTCTAGCGCCTTGGCTTATGATCAGGCCCAGTCCCATCAACAGCAGTTTGTGACCCTCACAAACCATACTTGTGCGAACTCTCAATGAGTGACGATAGATACTCATGAATTGCTCGGGGATTCGCACAAACGATCAGTCGCTGTGGCTGGTGTTCTTCTGTTTGGTGGTTTCAACATGCATGTTTTATTTCCACACGAACTTCAACGGGATGTAGATCACAGTCCCCAATGTGCTGCCGGAAACATTTCGCTGGGTACTTGAAAATCAACAAGCAGGTGATTCCAGTTCTTCTCATCAATGCTCTACCCTTTGGACTTGGAACCTTGGGCCGCCTTAGTCTTGGGCAATGTGCTGGGAATCAAATGGGATGACGCTTCCCAACAACTGCGGATAATGACCTCAATTTCGGATGATCAAGCGGCAAAATAGATCAAATTTGACGTTTAGTCAGTCAACAAAGACGGGAATTTCACCAAACCAACTGAGAATCTCACCAATATTGACAATATGGGTGTGGGCCAAATGTTCTTTTAGGCCCAAGGGCCCAAAAAGATTGACGGATCTTCACAAGGTGTACCCAAGGTTACATAGGTTGACCCAGACCCGGGTGCAATCATCACAAAAAATGAGGGGACCTGCCAACTACTGGGGCTATGTCAAAGGGGTTTATTGACTAACAGGACTACCAGCAGGCCTTCTTTTTTGGGCCCCCGAAATGGAAATGATTCAGGGGTCAAGATGGGTCAGGGTCCAACGTGGGGGGGGGGGCAGTTGGTATCTCAATGAAGGAATGACAATTCAGTGGGTGACCTGTCTGCTGCTTCTGGGATAATTGAAACGCATTGACGGTGATGTCCTAAAAGAAACTGAATGCTCTTGATATCTCTTGAAGCCGGGAGGCTTTCACCCCCTTTGAACTATTTCTGGTGATATACCTCAGTTGCAACTGAGGTTATTTGGCCACCTTCTTTGTGATGCAGGTCAGCAGAACTGGTGGTGTACACCTGATTTGCTGAAGCTTTCAAGATGACCGACTGCAATAATGTTGGCTTACCCTAATTGCATTATGAACATCAGATGATCTATCATTATCTGTCGTTGTGATTGTCATCATTCTACTCAGCATCCTGATGGTCATCTTCATCATGCTGTGCTTGGTGGTTTCACTGGCTTTTGTTTTCTGTTCCCTGCGTTTTAATCATCTTCAACCACCCTGAAAAGGGACGATAATCTGTTTGCATCATTTTTTCTTCTTTGTAATCCCCAAGCAATTTCATCATTGTCTAAGTTTGTCCAAAAAAATAGTAACCGCCAAGTTTGGCAAATGGCTTTTTGAATAAGGAAATGCAGGCTGAACTACTGGATTCAGTGTGCTTAGCAGGGAATGAGGGAATGACCTATAATTACCATTAATAATCATCCCATTCCCATCCATTCCCCCATTCCCTACTAAGCACCAGTAAGAAAACCCATCTGTTTTTTTAAGGTGCCTTGGCCCATTCTTCCCAGTTGATCGAATCCCTCAAGCCCGTCCTGAACAGGGTTTGGCGACCAACAAAGAGTTGCCGGCACTGTTGCGATACAACCTGCGGCAGGCGAGACCCGGTGGACGACTGTGGATCATGTTGGGATGACCAGGATTGGCACCTGAGATTGGATGGTTTTTAAAGGTATATGAATGTTTATTAATAGGGGCTGCATCCCGGTTGGTAAGTGGATACTATATGATACTATCCATATCAGAAGCCAGTTATAGATGAAACAGTTAGAAACCACTTGCTGACAGGGGCCGCACATCCAGCCAACGTGGCCAGTTTGGGAATGAATGATAATCCCCATCTCCCTAATCTTGAAGGACCCTCCATATGGACCCCAAAAATGTAATAGATCCAATACAAAACCAGTTTTTCCGGTGGGAATTTAGTATGAGGGGGAAGAGACTATTGGACACCACAGTTTTGATGCACAGCCAAGTATTATTGGCGACGATCCCTAAGCCATGTCTGAACTGGATCCCGCAACGTTGGATGGCAGGATTGGTTTGAAATATATCTTAGCCATCCTTAGCCCAGATCATCCACAAAAATGTCAGCCATGACCAGTACAAAAATAATCCCTTCCCCCTATTTCCAAACGAAATCCTGGTGGAAAATCTTAGATCTATTCAGCTATTGGGGTCCAATTTTTATTGGGGGATTGGATGCTAGGCCATTACATTGGATGCTTGGCGGCAACGGATAAAAACGCTGAGTCGTGGCCGCCGCCCATTGTGGCGTGAAAGACTTGTCGTTGATGATGATGATTATGATGAAGATGAAGATGAAGATGAAGATGAAGATGAATGAATATAATGAAAGATGATGTGATATTTAGATATATTTAGAATTACTGTAATTAGATATATTTGGGATTATCATTCAACTCAATTGGCAAGTTCTGGGAGGGCAGCTTGAAGGTTCATGACATGTGTTAACTTTGCTTGGGGGATCAGAAACAGTTGTGACGTTTGACTGCGAGATCTGGGAGTTGTCAATCCTTGGTGGATCATCACGATTTGCATAGCTGCTCCATGTGTGGAAACATCACTGGAACATCTCAGGAGGCTATAAGTCCAAAGAATGCATCAATCATGCCTGTTGCTAAAAGGTTTGCAAGATACAAACATCAAATCAACCCAAAGCCCAAAAGTATCCAAAGTCCCATCCATTCATGTTTTCATGTACCATACATGGAGCACATGGACCACCCAAGCTACCAACAATTGTGCCATGGGGAAAAAATGCCATGAGTCTCTCAGGACATTTTTTTGGTGCTGATGAGTCTCAGTGGCGGAGTCTTTCAAGCTCTGGCAAACTTGGCCCAGACGCCCATCCCCTTGGAGATTGTAGGTTGCTTGGCTCGAGCAGCGACTGTGGATGGGTGACTGTTATGTTGACATGTAGAGCTTGGGTTCCACAATGACTCACTGGCCACTGGGTGTTTTCCAAAAAATCACCCCATTTGAGCAGTGACCAAAACATTCCAAAACATACCAAAACCAATTCTGATTGATTATTGATTATTAGTTTGGTTCTGTATATACTCAATTAACTTTCATATTGATTGGGGAAGATCGTAACCCTATAGGAATCCCATGCGAGTCAGGATCTTGCGACTTGACCAAGGATTCTCAAGTACCGTGATCTATTTGGTGGTCACTGCGTGCTGCCTCTACTCCATTGCTGTGAGCCATGAGCTTAGAATAGCGGTGCTCGGTGAATTGCACCAGTCTGGTGAATTGCACATTTGAAGGACAGGAAAAGTAGGAGAGAGTGACCAAAACTTGCAAGTGCACGAGTCTGATGGACAAGTAATGATAAGTAATGTACGTTACTGGTCAGAAGTTTGGACAAGAGATTTCAAACAAAATCTAAGTGTTGCTCATCGTGCAGCTCTGCTAGCTGATGGGCTGTGATTTGTGAACCTTTCACAATGGCTTCCAGAGCCGCACCGTCACATCGCTGAGGTCTAACGGGAAACCTCCCAACAGGACTTGGCCTCTTGGTCGAAATGCTCGAAGTCCGCCCTGGGGCTGCGAATGACGGCAATTTTGAGTGTGCATCCAACATTGCCCGAGACATGTTGTTATTTGATGCGCTGGTTGTTCTAATTGTGTTTGTTCTTAAAACCCGGCAACATCCCGGCAAGATTGACATAGTTTGAAGATGTTTGATTTTTTTCCAGACCATCTTGCTAGATGGAACCTGAAGTTGGTGATTACGCCAATGGAAGAGGCTTAGCAAGTTTGCTGGCCCATCCGAAGAGATCAGAACCCCAACCTCAAAGGCGTTTTAGTTTGGTTGGTCACGAGATGGCGTCTATGATAGAAAGATGCAAAACTTGTTGCTCGGTGTCTCTGCGGTGGGTATCTATAGTGCTTTTGAACCAACTGTTGCTGGTTCTCCCTGTTTGGACCCCAGACTCGCAAAAATAGGTGGTGCTTCTTTTTGTCTAACCAGGCGGTGTTAGGTAGGATATATGTATATATATATATTACAATGTTATATGCTGTGGTGAGACAACTCTGCTCCTTGTGGTTCTTGGATGGAGTAGTTGCAGGTCTAGATTCTAGATGATAATTTTCCTCTGAAGCAAGTCCACCAAACTCTAGTTCTTTGCTTTGCATTCCATCTTTGATTTTGGCATTGCCGACGGATACAGGATACAGCAACATCAGAAGAGTGTATGCGAGTCCGTCTCTGTCAAGAACAAACGAGGGGTACAGTATCGGTCAGAACAAATATACAGATATATACAACTATTTATGCAATCCAGAGATGGCTTTCCACAAGAATCGGGAATGCCCCAAAATGATCCAAGATGTCAAAAACACATGGGGAAAAATGATGATCAACCATTGGATTTTCGGGGCCCCCTATTTTCGGACAAGCTGCGAGGTGTCCTTTCAGAAGTGGCCGAGTTTCAGATCTTTGACACTGCTCCCAGCGACGCTTTGGATATAGCTGGGGGTCGTGCTGTGAAGTGAATGCTGCAGGGTG
This sequence comes from Symbiodinium sp. clade C Y103, assembly GCA_003297045.1. NCBI lineage: Eukaryota > Dinophyceae > Suessiales > Symbiodiniaceae > Cladocopium > Cladocopium sp. clade C. Next base: position 131,791 of record BGPT01000988.1, on the reverse strand, counting down.
TATCCCGAAGATAGAAGGAATTGCAGGTTGGCTGGTGGTTTCAGTGGTTTCAAATAAATTGATCGGTTTCTCATTCCATTTGGGATGATAATCTGAACTAGCTAAAACGTTTTGGATGGGTAGCACCAGATTTTGTGGCTTCTTAACCCAGCAAAATCATTGGCACGGACTGAGGATGGGAAGGAGGACACCTCCAAGTTCTACGACAGGCTGGAAGCCACAGCCAGAACATCCATCAAACAAATCATTATCATGAATTCGTTCTGTTCCCTGGGGGAGGCTTGAACAAATCCTTTTTCTCCACCTGCCAGGTGAGGGTTGTCAGATTTTATCAGAGCTGCCCGCCGCCCGCCGCCTCTTCCTCCTCCTCCGCCTCCTCCTCGCCAGCTCCAGATCGCAGTAGGCAGTGCCGGACTTCATCTGCCAGCTCCAGATCGCACTGGGCACTGCCGGACTTCAGCCGCGACTGCCAGATCGCAGTGGGCGCCGCCGGACTTCAGCCGCGACTGCCAGATCGCAATGGGCACTTCCGGATTTCAGCCGCGACTGCCAGATCGCAGTGGGCACTGCCGGACTTCAGCCGCGACTGCCAGATCGCATTGGGCACTGCCGGACTTCAGCCGCGACTGCCAGATTGCAATGGGCACTGCCGGACTTCAGCCGCGACTGCCAGATTGAAGTGGGAACTGCTGGACTTTAGCCGCGACCGCCAGATCGCATTGGGCACTGCCGGACTTCAGGTAGAATGTCAAAATATGTGTCAGATAGAACGCCAATCTAGATGCCATATAGAATGTCAGATAGAATGCCAGATAGAATGCCAGAAAGAATGCCAGATAAAATGCCGGACTAGATGCCAGATAGAATGTCAGAATATACGTCAAATAAAATGTCAGTCAAAATGTCAGATAGAATGCCAGGTAGAATGTCCGAAAATATGTCAGATAGAATGTCAGAGCATATGTCAGAGAGAATGCCAGATAGAATGCCCTGAGGACGAGGAGGAGAGGACAACTCTAATGAAATCTAGAGACCGAAGGTCTCTAGATTTCATCAGAGTTGTCGTCTCCTCCTCTTCCCTGCCAGAAAATTGTGCCAGAAAGAATGTCAAAATATGCATCACACTGTATGCCAAATAAAGTCAAATGGTGGGGATCACTCCAAATAAGTATTTTTTCTCGTGATATCCTGATGACGCACGGATTGAAACTACGCCAGCTTAAAGTGGGTGAGTTCTTCGTGGCCAGCATCCCATGCGAGGCTCTTCAAAGATAAGGACGAGAAGAAGTGAATAGCTGGCATTTGCCGTCCAGGGTGGTCACTGGTGGTCCATAGTACAGCGAAAGTGGACTACCTGCACTGGTTGAAGGCCAACATGTTTGAGACCAAGATTGGAACTTGAAGTGCTGCTCATGCCCGAAACATCGATTGAACGAGCAAACCTGATTCGCATGCTGCTCTGATGTGGTCTGAAGTACGTTGGCACTCTCAACAAATTTTCGCAGTATTGAACAGCGAATTTTTTTAAAACAGAACCCACAGTTGACCAGTGAATCTGTCAAGTATAGGGAAACCACTCACATCTGGATCAGTCCAAACCTTCTTGCCTTGTTTCTTTGGATTCTTATGATGTTCATTGGCATCCCCCAGGACCAAACCTTTTGATTGATAGTGTTTGATGGGACATCAATCTTGTCACACCTTCAAGAACAGGGAGGTCTTTGAGTCTTTGAGCAACTTGTATCATTTTTATCCAAAAAGACAAAGTTCCTGTAGCTCTGATTGTATTGATCCTCATCACCTCTGAATCGAAGTTTTTCCGCTCCCCCAGCGGAGGGGCCGTCTACTGAGCAATAGCAGTGATCTTGTGGCTTAAACATCAAAGGGATTGACTTGGTCTGCCGTGGGTTTGCAGGCTGCCTTATTACGCGGCCGCGTATGGATTTATCCTAACAAAGACTTGCTTAGACTTATCACAGGCTTCACCCCGCAGGAGCGAGCAAAAGACATGATTCGATTTGCCGTTCCATCAACGATGGGCCCGTTTGGCAAACTTTTACAAACCTATGATGCTTGATGGTGGTATGGTTATGAAAATCTTACTGTGACAGAGACTGTAGACCCCGACAATCAATTGTTTATTTTTTAATCATTTCAAAGTGTCATTCTGAAAGAAGTTTGTTTGCCGATAAAATCTAAAGTGTCATTGAAATATCGTTTTGAAATTGGGGGTGTCTGGAGCTATAATTGGAAGTATCATTCTGAAATAGAGGTTTCCTCATGTATCCTCAAAAGTGTGATTCGCCCTCCTTGTGCACACTGCAGTGAGTAGTGACGTGGTTTTGCTGGGTTTTGCCGTCGCTGCCAGTCCATGGCAAAAAAAATACGAAAAAGTCAGATGCGGAATAGAGAGCAACCATGATGAATTGAAAAAAGGAATATGGTATGGTATGGCGTTTCCCCTCATTGGTTCAATGATGTTCATTAATGGGGATTATTAATGTATCTGTTGCAGGAACCGCCATAAACCAAGGCAGTAGAAATAGAGTCAAGTATGGCAGAAGGTATTCAGCATACCACAACACTCCCCTTGTCCTGTACCTTGAGGCAGTATCATTTCAGTACATGACTGCGTAGTGTTGAGTAGCTGACCGATGGTTGCCTGGAACTGCTGCTACAAGTGCCCCATGACTTTTTGAGATGCCAATTGTCTTACCCTCTAGTAATCAAACATGGGTTTTCAGGTTTTCACCATGGTTTTCAGATTTTTCCGCGGGGTGGCACAATCATCAATCAACCAATCAGATTTCATCAGATTTGGGCAGATGAACATCTAGAATTCGCCGTTACAAATTTTAGGGCGAACAGCATTGGGATTCCCTGGGTTCCCGCGATGATCATGAAATTCATCACCGCGAGTCATGTCTGTCGTGGAGAGCTCAGGTGGTGGAAATCCTCCATTTGTCACAATCGAAAGGGAGGTGCCATCTTGTCATTGAACATAGCTATGGAAAATCAGCATTTTAAATAGGTGTGAATCATCTACAAATCGATGAATGAACAATTTTGTAATGTTGCATAGCTATCTAAAATTACCAGAGTGTAGAGTAGATGATGGATGATCAGTGGCAGATCGATTGCCAGCCTCTATGTTCTGAAAAAGGACATCACGTAGTTTTCCCACTGATGTTGGATATGTATGCACAATTATGTAGATTGGATGTAGCAGACAGGGATGCAAATTTGACTTCCGTAGACTGCTCACAAATGAGTTCGGCAAGACTCCCCTTGGAAGCTCTTTTGGATGTATTTATGTATATAATATTATATAATTGTATATATATATATATATATTATATGTATATTCTTTTGCTCATGATTCCACAATCCAATGGTTGTGCATGCCTATGATCTGAACCCTCAGGCTGGATGTCAGTTGGAAGAGGCTTTCCTCCTGAAGGCCAGGGCCGTTTTTGCTGTGTTTGGGGTGTTTAGATGGTTTTATATTTTTAAGGCAAATTTATGATTTATGTATTAAAGCCCAAAATAAACCACTGCCTATTTGACCCAATTTTACATCATTTTACGATTTGGAGCTGTAATTTGCAGCCATACCCAGAAAAGATGGATTTACCACGTGTAGTATTTGATTCAAGAGCGTACGGCTTTGGAGTTTCTTCTGCCTGGAAAGTTCCCACGCAAACATCGACACTAGATGACACTAGTATGTACTGTAGATTCAATATCCCAAGATGGGTGTGTTGTGAAACTTCCCCACTATGGGCTTCCTGCACTCAAGACGCGTACAATATTTACCTACAGTACATTCATTCCAAAAAAACTTCCAAGTCTAGGTAGCCTAGAATATCAATAATTGTGATACGTAGACATAGAGATATATGAATTTACGTATATCCTGTATATGCTATCAAACATAGTATATATTGATAGTATCTATCCAATGTCTATTGTTGGATCCATGACATTTAACGCTGTTGACGTTTCGGCTCCGAATGACCGACCAGGTGCTGCGTGATGTGGTGAACCAGCACATCCTTCAGAAGGAAGAGGTTGGTTGGCTGATGGGCTTACAACATGGGGATTTACCCTCTGGTAAACTAACATGGCTATTGAAAATGGCTATTTATAGTGGATTGTCCCATTAAAAATGGTGTTGTTCCATAGTTATGTTAGTTTACCAGAGCGTAAGCAAGAAAATATGGAGATTATAGATGAGAATGTGGGATTTGGCCAAGAATCAAACCCAAGGATGGTGTATGACATTGGGTTTAGCATATGTTGATATATTTTAGCATCATATTCATCTTTCTCCTACCTGAAAATTGCAGGGTTTCATGAGTTTCATGCCAGGTTCAAGATGATCTAGAACGGCACTTGGAGGCCACATGGGTGGGGTCGGCCAGCAGAGCTGGATCCCAGAGCTGGATGTTTTGACATGGCTGGGCCACCAAAACATGCGGTGACAACTGAACTTGCCAATGAAAATGAAAAGGATCTTGCCAGTGAAAGTAGAAAGTGTACATGGAAACCCATTCGAACCCCCTAGAAAAGTACGATCGAAATGGAACCCCACCACGTTGCTTGTGTGTTTTGACTATTTTTCCTAGAGAAACCCATAGGGTTTTCCATATTTTCATTATTTTCTAGACATCCCCAGCCATTTCCCCATGGTTCCCGTGGCATGCCCGGAGGCGCTCTGGGACCTGTCCATGGAGCAACAGGCAGCCGAGGTCATCCAGCAGTTCCAAGGGCTGAAGATCTTCGCGGAGGCGACGCAAGCCATGTTAGATATGCTACCCCCCCTCCAGACCCACCTTTTCGGATCAAACATGCCACAAAGATAACATCCATAGAATATATATATATATATACGTGTGTCTTGGAGGGTACCACATATATATATATATATATATGTAGTTGTACATACATATATATATAGTTCTTATATATAATCATATATATGATTATGCACAAATGATGAATTGATATAATTAAGCAATGTGTATGTATAGTGTATATATATATATACACAAGTGCTGAAGTAGATAGAAGATATGATGTTCATGGATTCTCGTTGATTTTCATGGATGTTCAAAACATAATCCTGGAGTAGTTGAAATATGGACATTTCAAAACATGCTCACTGAAATGGGAATGCTTGAGAATCCCGTGTTCTCTCTACTCCACTCCTAAGATTTTTTTTAGTAAATACTGCAGTAGTAGTTCCCAATTATATACTGCAGCTGGAAATATTCTATGATATATAACTGAGTCAGTTGTGTTATATATGTGATTTGGCTAGTAACCACTTACGATGTAAGGGATGCATTCCCCCCCCAAGCTCGGAGGATTGCGTTGTCTACATCTTTGATTATTGTGACTTGTGTACCTCAAGTCCTCGTCAAGCGCTTATTTTTAAAACATACCCACTGGTAAACTAACATAGCTATGGAAATCACCATTTTTATTGGGAAAATCCACTATAAATGGCAATTTTCAATACCTATGTTAGTTTACCAGAGGGTATATGCATGATTATAGATGTATGGTTTCCATGTTTCATTGAGGATGATACTCCATGCGTGGTATGTGTGTATTCAAGACCCACTTGGAGAGGATGTCAGTCCCAAAATTGCCACAACTTGACGAGGTGAACCCCCCAATGATGGGTTCCCACCAGTGTCATTTAAAAATAGTTTATCATATCGTATATATATCTGTAAGATTCAGAGGAACCCAAATAAGAGGTCAACCATTTCGGCTAGGAGGGTCAGTGTTTTTGAGGGATCATGGATCGCATTATAATTCGATTCGCAGCAACCTTCAAGCGATACGCCTCTGATAGGCTGCCTCTGGGGCCCCCCAGATATATGTTGGTTTACTTTGACCCCATGAATACTAGAGCTAGAACAGGTATTGGAGTCATTTGCACCAACTTAGCCATATTTTCCTATGATTTCCCAGGTTTTTTCCATTTTGTTTTTCCATGATTTTGGGTGGATCCTCAATCCTTTGAGCCATCAACTCTGCATCCTGAGCGGAGGCAGCAGAGCGACTGAACTTTGAGGGCCACCTCGCAGAAGTTCTCCTGGGGATCTTAGCCAATGCAGGGAAACCCGGGACCATGAAACGCGCAATGGAGATGAGTGGCATGGATGGGATGGATGGCATGGATCAAAGCTCAAAAATCCCCAATGGTATGCTATGGGTGTCAGCCTATTGACCATCCCCATACAGCAGTAAAACTTCACATTTTTGTTGACCATTCGCGAAGCATGTTCGACTCGTAGCCACGTGCTTCGCATATGTATTGATGGGTATTGAGGAACATGCCAAGATCTATCCTGTTCAAGTTGTGGGATGCTCGCCATATTGGGGAAAAGACCAATGCTCAGAAACATTTTGCCCGTGGAAGTGGTGGATGTTGGTGATCAGTGGTCGTCATAGCCATGATTATTCTTCATATTTGTAGACTGCACAATTGCACCCCCATTTGTTTGGTCAAACATCCGCCGCAAAACACATGAAGCTGGATAATCTGGAATACAAGCCTTGATTTGGTGTGAAATTCGTGTTTAGCCAGGGCTGAGACATTTCCACTAGCATGTTTAGATAAGGGGCATGCTAGCAGCTAGGCATCACAATGCCATGACAGGTTTGTTCACATTGGAGACCCGGCCAGAAGTCGCAGAGTCTTGTCTTGCAACAAATTACATGAGGAATTGGCTGAGATCTCCTGGCAGATTATTTTTCTATTGAAACAGCGGGTTTGCATGTCTTCTGGTTGTTGTTTCAAATACAATACTGTAAAGTATACTATATAGATTGATATGGTTGAGTTGAGTGGGCACTGCATCTGGTGACTTCGACTCCCGGGATATGTGAGGTAAACGTACTGTAACTTTGTTGTGAGGTTCAATGGTCAAGTCCCAGGGTATGCAAGTCTCCGCTGAGGAAGGAAGACATCTACAAGTCTCCCGGTTGATGGGCACTACTTGCATCACAAGACCAGATTGTTAATACATGTTAATACCCTCCAGTCAACTAACATCTAGATACCTAAAACGCGGCAGTAAATCTAGATTATTTTCCTGAAAGAAACACTGGATATCAATGGATTTCCAATTATATATACATAGAATTACAAACATATAACATATATGTATATACTATGCCTTCGTTGTCCTTAGTTGACCACCGGGTACATATCCATTTGCATCATCAGCGTTTCTGCAGGGGACCTGCCATCAGAATCTGAGGTTGGATGATGTCGATTTGGCTTCCACAGCTTTGAAGCGCGAAACTCATCTGGGTACCCTCCCCAAAATTGAAATGTAATTTGACAATATGCGGGTGGAAGATTGATTTCCACTGAAAACTGGCTATGTTCAGGGTCTATGTTAATTTTGGGGATGGTATGATTCGGTGCAGTATGTAGTGCATACCTACAATTGCAGTGAATCCAATTAGTTTGGAGTTGAACATCTACGATAAGTGACAGAGGACTCCAACTGCATGGGATGGAATTTTGAGTCGGGAACTGGTGGGAAGATTGTTGTTTCATTCCCACATGTGGACTTGAGGCACCTTCTCTATCACGATCAAGGTGTTAACCCCTCACCTCATGGCCGTAGCTAGCAGTTTGAGATTAAGAAATCCCAACTTTCCGTCCTCACCTACTGAGCAAGGCTATCAGCTCCTCACTAATTTCCTGGACATTAGGAACTCTCCAACTTTAAGAATCTCTTTTACAGTTTTACAGTATACCTACTGTACTGTAGGGGGTTCTTGCCCGAACACCTGTCGCCCCTCGATCCGCGAACACTGATACCAGGGCGTTGGAAAGCTCTGATGGTCTTGTATCAGTCCAAGCCCTGCGGATCAGTTGCAGCTTGTTTCTTGGATCATTTGGATCACAATCTTGGGCCCTTATTGATCTTCTTGGTCAAAAGTCGGGTGACATAGTCCCAATCAACAGTGTTCAACTCCCAGACCCCGAGTTAAGTCATAACTTGTATTCAAGCTCAGAAGTCATCAGTCATCGGGGTAGTAGTCATTTACATTTGGTAGGGAATATCATTGAGGGTCAGAAGTCAGATGTCAGCAGTGCAGAAAGTGGGGGAGGGGTTACTGGAGGCCAACCCTGGTGGTTCTGTGGGAGTTTTGCACATCGGTTGAAGAAATCACCACGGACAGCGATGGATAAACAACCCCTGTAATACCCTTGTGTGGGATGGCTTTTGTTTGTCTCAAGTTTTTCCAAGGGTTATTGGTGTTGCATCCAAAACTATTTGGTGGTGTCCCGAGAATTCTCAAGACTTATCATGTGAGAATTCTCAAGATTTATCATGTGGGTATGGGTCAAAGATGGGGGCCCAAGGGACCCAAATTGGTCATGTTTAGTCCTAAACCATCCATTCAATTCTGGGGGGCCAATGGTTTTAACTCATGCCCAGATACACCCATTCATTATGCTGTTTATCTAATCTATTAATCTATCATACTACATTTAAACTATATATCCCATGACCGTATCCCATCACATGTATATATATATATATACACTGTATATCCATAGTTGAGGTAGTTGATGGTAACAGATATGCATCTATATATACATCCATCCATTATATCCATATATTAAATACATGAGATGTGTATTAAATACATGAGATGTGTATATGTATGTATATATATATAATTAATCCATATTTGTTTCGTAACTGTTGGCAACAACTCCCCACATGGACCCACGGCCCCCATTCGCACCTTCCCGTGATGTCCCAGGCTCTGCGCCCAAGTCTCAGTGTCGGGGGCTCGTTCAGCATATGGGGGTTTGAATAAATGGGGGATCCCGAAAATGGAGGGTTTAGAATGAAAAATCCCCAAAAATCGATGATTTACAATGTTACCCCCATTGGTATGTTATGGTACAGCCAGGAGAATTGCCGTGCGCAGCTGCGTCCCACAGCGACACGATCCAGATCTTCCAAAGATCACCCCCCAGGGTTTATCTGAAAATATGCTGAGGGTTTCCCATTTGATTGCCCATAGATTATGGTACTAAACATATGGATCATAAACCCAATTTGATTATGGGGTTATGTGAAAATAGGGTGCCCCATTTGATGCTTCACCATGATTTTCCAATGGTCAGCCCTGCACGGCTACTGCAGGGTCTGCCCCATTTTCGGACAGACCCAGTCTATCACGGACAGGAGTCTTTGGCTACCCCATTCATCGCTTTCAATCTCTACTAGTCCCATTTAAATGGGTACATCAAAGTCATCAAATACACCAGAGACTTTCTCGACATCAGGTTGTTGTAACATAGAACCATCATCTCCCCATCGTATCACCATTTTGGATGGTTCAATCCAATGTTTCCCATATTTAATCAGATTTAGCAGAAATATGCAGATTCTTCTTACTGGTGCTTAGTAGGGAATGGGGGGAATGACCTATAATAACCATTAAGAATCATTCCATTCCCCCATTCCCTACTAAGTACCAGTAAGTCTTCCCAGCCAACTTTCCAAACAGGATGCCCTTCCAACTTCCAACTTCCGCCGTGGAAAGGTCGCAACTTTGGAGCTGCGGGGCTGTTGAGTCGGCTCCTCAAGGAGCGGATGGGAACTGGGCATCAAATTCCCTATAGAAATGAAGGGTTTTATAGGAAAATCTTTCATAAATGAAGGTGTTCAATGGTTTAAATTTGGAAAAAATCATCTATAAATCCACCATAAATGAAGGTTTTCACAAGAAAATCATCTATAAATGAAGGTTTTATCTAAATGGTTGTAATGGGAATAAATGGTGGAATTTCCAGCAAGCATAATGTTTAATAATTACGGAGGGTAACCAATCTGGATACGATACATTGTGACGAACTGAGTCTGACGTCTCATTAGAAATGATGGTTCGTAAGGGTGATTGTCCGTGACTATCCCACAATGGGACTATTTCAATCTATTTCATGAATTGGTATAGTTTATCCAGACCAATATTTTGGGGATACCCTGCATTTCTCCATCTTACTTGTATTGGGGTACAAATGCGTACAAATGTATTATATAATATTGTATATAATATTGTATATAATATTGTATATAATATTATATATAATATTGTATATAATATTGTATATACTATTGTATATAATATTGTATATAATATTGTATGTAAGATTGTATATATATATACAGTAATATATATTGTATGTATATATAATATACATATATTTGCATGTTTAACTTGTAATAGGTACATGTTTATATATATATATATATGATTATAAGCAACCAGCTATCTTCGGTTGGAGTGGATGAGTTATAGCAGGGAATCAACAAACCACCAACACCCACCGAGTGATCTCTGGGTAAATTGAACCAACAACCTCACTGCTACGTCATGGTAGATATCGATTTGTTTTTTGTAAAAAAAGACCATCTCAACAGTCTCAACATGACTTATTTCAGGTTGGCAGGTGATAATAGTTACCATTATGTAGCCAGGTATATGTGTAGGTTTGACAAGATATTGTTTGATACGCTTGGATATGGTTTAACCCACCCAAATGGATCAATAGTCAAATCCTTTGCTCCCTTGGGCCCCCACTTGGGAGTCATAGCCATAGCCATACAAGCAACTACAACGTGGTGCTTCCAGTACTATGTTGTTTCATACCCTGATATATTAGATATGTGATGATATATGATATATCTATCTACAACAAACCCTGATCATTGAAGTTACAAAAACTGGAGTTATAGATCAACTTTTCCAACTATGGAGCACCGCCTTGCAACATATTGCCATCATCGTCATTGTCATCAACATCAACCGGCTCAGAAGTTGCAAACGTTTTCCTTTTTCAATGTTCAAAGGATTGGCTTAAGCGAACATCTACCGGGTTTACCATGGTTTCCTGTAAATTGTCCCTTGAGCCAATCCGATTTGAAAGTGTGAGTCAAACTTGGGTACTCCAATACTCATATGGATACTGAAAACATACCAAAATATGTGGTCCCCTTTGGTTTTAATTTTTGACGACCCATTCCCAAATTTTGCCAAAGTTCCGCTGAGTCGCTATCTCTTTGCCCTGGAGAACTCCTTGCGGTGGGCTGTGGCACCCTTCCTAGCTGGTTGGGTCGAGACCATGCGATTTTCCGCGGGAAACCCTGGAATTAACGGGGAGATAATAAGATGTATAACATTGTGTAACCAACAATTGGGGTTACTCTCCAGTGTCATGAAACATGGCTTGCGGGAGTCCCCCATTTAGTTCGATGATCCAACCATGGGATGTCCTAGTCATGTTGGATTGCCGAAGGGTAAGCAACAGAAAGTGGGGTTCATTACACAAAACATCTCTTGTTTGAGGAAGAAACAGAGGTTAGGAAGATGCACCCGCATTCGTAGGTTTGTAGATTGAACATTAGGGCCTATTGGGGCAACAAGGCTGTTTCAAGTATATGTGACAAACACAAATGCACCCGAAAAACATTGAAGTGTAGTTGTCCAAATCGCCTAATTTTTTCCAAGTACCGTTTGAAAATTAAACATGGCAATGGAAGATACACCATTTATGGGCATTCATATATGATCATATATGGTATTTCTCAGCCAGCCATGTTTGATTGCCGGAGGGTACTTTAACAGCTTGTGAGTTCTCATTTCGTCAAAACCCGCCGCTGAACCCCCACCGTATTGTTTAGGCCAATTTACCATCGCCCAGCTAACATAGACCCTGAGAATCATTACTCTTTAGGGTAACGTAGCCTTCCAACCCGACCCCCTATTTGGCAGGTCCATGTCAAGTTAGCGGTGGTGTGCACATTCTCAATCAAGTTGCAGATCATGGGCCAAACAGAGCCTTTGAGACTGTGTAACAACCACCAAAAATGATACAATGGTGCTTCCCCCAATATTTTCCAGGTGTGCAACTTTGGTATACTTTAGTATCTTTTTGGGGATTGCTCTAAAACAAGAATTATAGAGACAACAGCAAAACCTCATGATGACAATGCGTGTTCCTCTAGCCATTGGAGCAACGGTCAAAGCTTTCACGCTTGTTGATTTTGGTGTTAGACTATCAGCCATCGCAGATCTATGACTGATGCTTCAAATCACCAGTTCTCAACCAAGCCTGGGCGAAACCTCCATGTTGCAGCTAGAAAGTGGACAAGATCCCTGAAGTGCAGCTAGGTCCTAAATAGTTAGTTATGGTATGGCTGGTGAATGTTGGCAAAACATATCCCATAATATATATGTATATATATCCGATATATCCTGATGAAATCCCAACTTTTTGCAGCTCAATCCGAAAATTGCAGGAAACATCTACAGGAAACCCGCAAGAACATTGGCTAGCAAACCGGTGAACCCACAGAAGATCAATGTTTGCCGCCAACAACTTCTCTCGAGGATAGGGTCAACTCCTCGCGGGGACCTTCGCCATGGGAGTCCTGCGAAAGATCAGCCTCAGCTCCAACGACGTTGGCCTTCCGCCGCATGGCCTAAGTTGGGATGGGGAGACCCGGATACCGTTGTGCTTTGTACCAAGGTCTCCCCCAAAAAACAATATGGGAGAATGCGGATTTAATGGATACAATAGGATATATTGAATATAATGATACATATATATATATATATACAACATTATATAGCATCTTGCAACTAAGTAAGGAACTCTATTCAATTTAAGGATGGATCAAAAAACCATGTTTTTCATTGCTTTTTCCATTGAATTAGGCGAGTGAAGAGCCAGCTATACCCAGCTATTTTGATGTGAACAGAAGGGGTACAGGGTGAACCGACCTATACCCAAATATGTCAATTATATTCAAATATGTTTAATCCCAAACTGGGTGGGCTTCAAACATCTGTGTTTCTTCTATTTGAGATGATGTAGCCGACATCTTTGGAATGGGTTGAATCCACCAACAGCTGGCTATGTGTTGTGGGTCACCTGAGGAATAACCTTCATATGCATGAATATATTTGGAAACAGAGCCATTTTCCATTCAGGCATCCTTGTTTGCTAACCAGTGTCAGAGGATACACCACTGTGCTTTTCTTTGCACCCAGTCCCTCAAAACATTTTTTCAGAGACATGTTGAGTTTCTTGAGTTCGTTCCATAATTACGTTTCATTTTTTCAGTCCAACAATATCCAACAGTAATTTTCATGATCGTGTGTGTTCATTTTTTCCCATTTGTTTGTTTTTCTTGGGCAAGAGAAAACCAGTACCTACTTGGACCAACCCACGATTTGGTCTTGCTGAGTCCATAAGGGAACTTGAGATGTTAAAAGTGCATCCCTCCATCGTCAATGGTGATAAACACCTCGGGCTCTATGAGTCCTTTCAGAGCCGTCTCGGCTCTTTGTTTCCTCCAGCATCATCGCAAAGTGATCGCCTGGGAGATCGACATCAGAAAATGAAGATGCAATGTGAGGAAGACCCTGACCCCACAATAGCATACCGGACGCCCACGCAATTCACAAAACAAAGTGAAAAACGCCACCAAAGGAAGTATGGTGGCGTGTGATCGAGCATTTTGGTCATATCCTTGGTCTTCAATCCATGCTTGAGAGGTTTCTTCATGTTTCCTCTTGAGAACATCTTGTGGCCTTGCCCCAAACTGGATTGCTTGGTCTACGACAGAGCCTGTACCTTCGACAACATGTAAAAGGTTTCTGAAGGTGGGTATTACTCGAAGTGGGTGTTTTCATTCTGTTTGTATATAACATTCCAATCTCATTTGCCATGACCAATGTCAACCCCAAAAGGATAAACCCATGGGTTTTGTAAAGTCTACCAAGGTTGATTGAGGCATGGATGACAGTCATAGTTTTTGCAGGAGGTCACCCTCTGGTTATTTCACGTAGCGAACTGCAAGGCAAAACATCATTTTGATATATTTTAATCATCACATCAAACTAAATGGGCAATAATTTCTCATATTATATAGCTATGTTAGACAACCAGAAGGTAAACTCACCACCAATCAGTCATTGTATGATCCATCACCCCACTGGAGGCTCTTGGCTGATGGCTTCAAAGAAGTCCTCGATACCAATGCCATGGTTACGCGGCAGGACTGGGACCCGTCAGTCCGGGGACCCCTAAGGTTGCCAATCAAAGTGGGAATGTTCAGTTCACCCAGAAGTCTGTGGCATGTATGTGGCTTATACGTGGTTTCACCAATAGCGGGATGGTTAAGTAACCCTCTGTACCCAACCAAACTGAGACGTAAGTAAATGAAAAACTGAGACGTAATTCTATAATATTCTATATATAATGATATATAAATAGGAGATGAGCAGGGACACATTTGCGAAGGAGTTGTTTTTTTCTTCTTCAGGATGTTCACCACAGTGTCTCACATTTGACCCATACCCGTGGTAGCAACAAACAGGTTTGACACCAATGGGTATGCGACCAACCAGGAAAAGAGACACCAAACACTGCAGAAAACATCAGCTGGAAGTAAGTCCATGTCTCAAAGTGTAGCTTCAGAGGATTGTTCCACCATACTATACTTATTTAATCTTATTTATATTTGATGTGTATATATATATATATATTTACACATACATTTCACTTGGGATTCCGCAGATTTCCCAAGCGTTTCAACAAAAATCATGGGAAATCGCTGGTAAAATGTTTAGTAAAATGTGGTCCCTAATTGATCACCTGGTCCATGATTCAAAAAGTTGTTTCATAGTGAATGGTACTGGTCGCCGTTGTGGACCGCGTTGTTGATCTTAATGTTTCTCTGATCTCCCCCTGGTATCCTCTGGTCATATTAATTTCAGATCCAATCACCATTTTGGGATATGTTGAGGAAGGTGATTTTCCTGTAATTGTTGCTGATGTTCCAAGGGTTGTGGCTTGCATGTCAACTCTTGTTTTGAGATCCTGAATTGCTTCTGAACACACAGCCAGGCAGTGGCATGCAGTGGCCCATCAAGACTCAGAAATCTCTATTATGAATGCCTAAAATTAACAAGTGGATTTGTCTCAAAATCGGGGAGACCTCCGGTTGATGGACTTTAATGTGCTACAGTTAGTAGAAAACACTATCTGAAACCATGGAATTCAGTTTCATGTTTTGTTCAGTATAAAGTGGTAATAAATTGATGTCTTCGTGGTTCAGGATTGTTGTGACCTCTTTGTACATCAGATATCCTCGATATCTCTTGGGACCTTCGGGTTATTCCTATGGAAAATCACACTTGTTTAATAGGTACCCTCTGATAAACTAACATGGCTATTGAAAATGGCCATTTATAGTGGATTTTTCCATTAAAAATGGCGATTTCCCATAGCTATGTTAGTTTACCAGAGGGTAACCAATAGGTCAATCACTATATTCAACGGGCCATTTTCATCACTGAGGTGGGCATGATCTTCTTCGAAGTGGCTGGGGGACCATATGGCGCTGAGCCAGTGGTGCGAAAAGGCCACGGAGCTTGTTGTTTTGATGTACTGATGTAACCTGGAAAAGTGGGGATTTCATGGCATTTGATTGATTTATATAGTTGGATGGTCGGATTTATTGGTATTTCATTGAATTTAGCGGATTTATACTGGGATTTTCAAACATGGCTTGCTGGGAAATCCACCATAGATTGGGTATTGATTTGCCTTTAAATGGGCATCGACGAACTTGGGGGATCTTCCAGCAAACCATGTTTGAATATTAGAGGGTGTAGTCCGCCGTGCCGGGACACGTCCCAACAAACTGAAAATGGGATTGGACCCAAAACTTGATGTTGAAGGGGAGAATGATGATCAACCACGGGATTCGGGATCCAGACAAACTATATACCCTTTGGTCATTCAACATAGCTATGGAAACCATTTAGTTCGATGATTTTTGATGATTTACCTATTAAACATGCCGATTTTCCATAGCTACGTTAAACTGCCAGAGGATAACATAGAAGTCAACAACAGGGCGCACCTGGCGGCACGGCGGCACATCCCAGTTTTTGCAACTTGAAAAGATCACCAGGATGATCAACTGAGAGACCCTGAAATGGTGTCTCAAAATGGGGTATACTCCCCAACTGGCCATGTCATAAGGGAACATGATGATTCACAATGGGATTTTTGAATTGATTGGTTTCAGGGAAAATTTAGAGGAACCACCAATATTTTATGGGAAAATCCATGGTTCACTGTAGATTCTCCCTTGAACCAATCCTGGCATTTTGGGGTACTCTATTCTGAGACAAAGCCGAGTGATCATTGGATGCTGAAGATCGTCGTGATGTTTAATTCACCTGCTGAAGACACACGAGGAAGAATCTGAAACGGAAAACTAACCTATCATGGTTCATGGGCATGCAATCACTAGTAATTATGGAGGTGCGCACCAGCAATCATGGTGTTTATGGTGACATGTGAGAATATCAAATGTCAATAATCTTCGCAGATGACGTGTAGACTTTTCCAGCAAAAATGCATCTGCAGCGTCAAAATGCTGAGCATGAGTCAATATACGGATTCCAATAGACGCTGAATCACAGGGTCCCCAATCGAGATGCGCCCATAAAATCCTGTATGGACCCACAATGGCCCACATGGGTATTGGGATGGGTCGATACAAGGACCATCTGCTTGAGGGGCTGAATATCCATGTATGCTGTACGCATCTGTATGCTGTTAAAATCAGGATTAGGTTCAGACTGCAGGTAGGGCGAAAAGTCTCGTCCAGATCTTTTCTCCCTCACGAACACAGCGCAGTTACCAGCGCTACTGGTGCCAGGTGGAGCTGTGTTGAGCATCCTGGGATTTCTGTTGATTCCCTTGATTTGGTCCTTGCCCATAGCAGTCTCTTGGATGATATGAGAGTCGTATTAGTTTCATGGTACACAAGTAAAACATGTTGAACCTTTTAAGTCGAAGGCTCAGTGACTCACAGAATTTGTCTGGAAATAAACATGTTTCTTTTTTTGGGGGGGTTCAAAAGTCTAACCTCTAGCCAACAAGCCAAGCACTTTCAAGAGTTTCAGCGCCCAACAACTACATTTAACGTGGAACCCCAAAATGGTCATATGCAACAGACAAATAATTTTGCAAACCCAGTGTTTGGAAATCCATTTCAAATTTGGGGTGTGTTCATCGTCAATCTCAGGATCGGAATACAGTAACTTCCCACAATTTCACAGAGCGGTAGCCACAGAAGTCATCAGACGAGTGTAAAAATTGCGGGAAGGTACAGTACACATGCTTTGCTTCATGCTGCAAGGCCTCCAAACAGTTTTCAATTTTGGCGTAGCCCGAAAAAATAGGTTGTTCCATTCAATCACAAACATAAGAATTGGACAGTTGAAACTCAAACTCTAAGCATTGTGAAATTTGGATTGACCGGTCATTTTGTATAGAAATCCATCCCATCTTTATATCCAATGACGTATTCCCACATGATCAGCCTTTGGGTAACCAGCCAGGTTTCAACCAGAGTGTAAATGTTCAGATTTTTTGCTAAAATTCCCGCGTTCGTTGAATAAGGATGAATAAAATCCATGTTCTTCCCTCTTTGGGAAAACAGTTCTACATCGTCATTGGGAATCAAAGTGCCATTTTTCTTCGGTGTTTTTTTTGTACCTGCTTTCAGGTCATGACAGCAGAACTCTGTAGCCATGACCCACACGTTGGACGCTCGCCAGCAGCCCAGTTACCCTCTGGGAATGAAACATGGCTTGCTCGAAAATCCCCCAGAGCCACGCTATAAACCCCTTATATCCCCTTATTATGTATTGTTAAGTACCCGGGCGGTCATAAGGATAAGCCAAAACCACCGTCGCGTAAGTGCCACGTAAGCCCCGCGAAAGCCAATATCCCCGCGTAAGGAAAATCCTCAGCGGCGCAGGCAACGTGTAAGCTGCGCGCAAGCATACCCTTACTACCTATGAATCTATCAAGGTTTTCAGCACGGCTCCCATGTAATTTCTAGACGTAATAGACTAGTAGATGATTTTCCCAGCTAGAAACTTTCATTTATAGAGTATTTCAGTATTTCCCCTTGCCATGTTTGATTTCTGGAGGGTAAGCGGGACCCACCCATAGTTACTTCACCCGGTAGCGCTCCTTCAGATTCACACAAATAGCAAGACGAGTTATTTGAACATCGTCCCCGTTTCAGGTGGCAAGATCCATTTTGTCCACAAATCTTGGGGTCCATGGGTCGGCTGGATGAATGGCACCTTGGCGCAATTGTGGCAGTTAACCCTGCTGCTGTGAAGATCTATTGGGTATATATATATATATAATTATATATATATATATTATGATAGTGTATATTAAAATGGAGTACGTCCTAAGAACAAGGGCTAAACCAATCAACATGGCAACTGAGCTTCAAAAATCGGGCTTTAAACATGTAGTTTCCAGCTGTATGTAAATGAGCAGAGAATCCCTTCCACAAGAATCACATGAAGGACCCCAAGATGAACAATTCCAAATTGCAAGTGCTAAACCAGGCTTTCCATATGGGTGTGGATTATGAAGTGCTAGGGGATCGAAGCTCTGCTTTTTCCTTGAAAATTCATCTGCAAGCCTCAAAAATGGACCTGTAAGGTGTGCTATGAATCAAAAACCCTCGTACTCTGGTGGACATCAATGTAGCTGCTAAATCCGTATTCATCCACCCTACTGATATGATAAGTTTTGACCCGGTCCATCAAGTTGCCCCCAGAGTTGAGGTTGGTTCAACGCTGTGAGCAACGTCTTTGACGTGGCCACTCTGCCCGCCATGGCAATGGGATATTTAGAGACCCTGCTAGGTGCCATGGGTCCGAAGGTTTCGCACATCCGGCAGTGTGATGATCCAATTGAAATTTGGATGCGTACAAGGTGGTGCCCACCCCAGTTATGCTATGTTTGTTGGTTTATAACCCATCTATACAGATATGACCGGATATGAGTTACTTGTATACTTGACCCACTTATAAGCCAACTTCTCAAACTATGGCACACCTTTTTCATCCTTTTTCAGCAACTGGGTGTCCTATGAAATTGCCCAGTGGGGGGCATCCGGTTTCTACCCATCTCCAAGATCATCCCGCAAGCGACGCTGGGTGATACATAATGCTTTCCCCAATGTAAGTTGGTACACATCCTTTCATTCTATTCATAGCCCCAACTGTCTTTGTGTTGCAACCACCAGCCATTCGAATTTCGCAGTCCAGTGGTCAGTGGTCTCTTGCCCTGAAGGCGTTGCTCTTTCAGATGATGTGCGATGGTGGACATGTTTCAGCCTCATTTGGATGGTCGCTCAGCTGTGTCAAGGGTGGGTGGCTCCCCTCGATGGTGATTGTTCATTTTTTGCTACCTGACTAGATGGCAATTTTTAGTGGATTTTCCCATTAAAAATGGTGATTTCCCATAGTTCTGTTAGTTTACCAGAGGGTAAATGGATTTCTAATGGATCACCAGGGATCTTGTTTGCTCCTGTTTACCATCCAAACTGGGCAGACCCTGGCAGGTCTATGTCAATTGGCCGGGTGGCACACGGATTGATGACATAGGGGATGTATGATATGTATTGATATGTATGGGCTTGTAGTATACCTGGTTTGTGAAGGATTGTCCGAATCCATGATCTCTGGGATTTTTTCATCAACTCCGTGAAGGATCAGAAGAGTCCAATGGACTTCGCGCTTGTAGAAGCCCGGAGGAACAAACCCCTGGTTGGTTTCCCTGGATGCGTATCCAAAAATGGGGTAATTCATGGTAGTTATAAATTAGTTTTAATTATTTGTACCGGTATGCCCCCAAAACAATATTTGATGACACAATGATGATAAACTGCGGGATTTGGGGTGGTTTTTGCCAAAATGTTCAAACAAATCCACTTGGCGAGTTCCATGGAAGATATTCGGGTGTTTCTAAAGCCATTGGGGTGTGCCAAATTTCCCAGATCTGCAGGATATCCCCATACTTGATCATTTCTTGCCGGGAAATCCATTAAAAGCAATCGAGCACCATGTTGGCAGATGAAAACATTTGAATCCAGTATGGTTTCCCCATGTTTCCCCAGTACCATATCATATAACTGATATATAGCTGAGCCAGGGTTAAAAAACACGAAAGGTGACCATCAATCAGCCCGGGTGAAGCCTCCTTTCTTTTCGGCTGCAACCTTGAGGCGGTGGTGACCAACGTTGCCGGTGTCGATATCGTGGCCTGGCCTCAAACCGTTCAAAGGTGCTCAAAGGTCAAATTGCGGAAGACTTGTGTGAAAGAGTTGTAGTTGTGTAGATTTGGGATTTCTGTCAATTTCTATATATCTTTTTTCGCTAGGGCCTTAGGGCAGATATCCCAAATGAGTGCTTCAGCTGCGCAGAACTTCTTGCCCAAGATGTCTCATGGCTGATAGCTGGGTCTTCAGTCTCCAGGACCCAACGGAGCACCGATGTGCTCGTTGTACTCAGCAGTGTCAGGTGAGAAGCTTGCCATTTTAGATCAATGTGATGGAAAAAGTGCAAAAGAGATGAAGCAATCCCTGAGTGCTCAGATTGGAGTGCCCAGATTTCGGCAAAGGTTCTGGTCAGAAGACGAGTCCAGGGAAATTCAAGATGATGAGGTGTTTACAGCCCGACCAGTCAAAGTCCAGCTGGTGCGCTTAGAATTTTGGCCGCCTGACTTCCAGGAAGACCAACGGATGGTATTTGCCTGCAGGGACAATGATCCAGTGGCGCTCGAAACGTTACTGAAGTGCCCGCGTAATGCCAACTTCACGGATGTGAATGGCAACACGCTACTGCACCATGCGGCTGCGAATGGACACATCAAACCTATGCAGCTACTGCTTGAAGCAGGTGCAACCAAAGATGCGCCAGACACAGGAGCTGAAGGGAACACACCGCTGCACATAGCAGCTCAGAATGGACATTTGGAAGTGACCAACTTGTTGATCGAGGCTGGGGTTGACCTCAACAAAGCCACAACTGGCACAGGAGCCACGCCTTTGTACATCGCGGCTCAAAATGGCCACTTGGAAGTTGTTTGCTCCCTGATTGAGAATGGTGCTGATGCAGGCAAGGCCAGGAAAGTTGATGGAGCAACGCCTCTGTATATTGCTGCTCAGAATGGCCATACAGAAGTTGTCAAGATGCTCGTTCAGACTGTAGTTGACATCGACAAAGCCGAGACCAACACTGGAGCCACGCCTTTGTACATCGCGGCTCAAAATGGCCACTTAGAAGTTGTTTGCTCGCTGCTTGAGAANTCGACAAAGCCGAGACCAACACTGGAGCCACGCCTTTGTACATCGCGGCTCAAAATGGCCACTTAGAAGTTGTTTGCTCGCTGCTTGAGAATGGTGCTGGTGCAGGCAAGGCCAGGAAAGTTGATGGAACAACGCCTCTGTATATTGCTGCTCAGAATGGCCATACAGAAGTTGTCAAGATGCTCGTTCAGACTGTAGTTGACATCGACAAAGCCAAGACCGACACTGGAGCCACGCCTTTGTACATCGCGGCTCAAAATGGCCACTTAGAAGTTGTTCGCTCGCTGCTTGAAAACGATGCTGACCCAAACAAGGCCAGGGAAGATGGGGCAACTCCTTTGTACATAGCAGCTCAAAATGGTCAGGTCGAAGTTGTGTTTTCGCTGATCGAGCATGGTGCTGATGCCGGCAAGGCCAGGGCACTTGATGGAGCAACGCCTCTGTTTGCTGCAGCTATGAATGGCCATGCAGAAGTTGTTACTATGCTCGTTGATGCTGGAGCTGTCATCGACAAAGCCGAGACCAACATTGGAGCCACGCCTTTGTACATCGCGGCTCAAAATGGCCACTTGGAAGGTGTTTGCTCCCTGATTGAGAATGGTTCTGATGCAGGCAAGGCCAGGAAAGCTGATGGAGCAACGCCTCTGTATATTGCTGCTCAGAATGGCCATACAGAAGTTGTCAAGATGCTCGTTCAGACTGCAGTTGACATCGACAAAGCCGAGACCAACACTGGAGCCACGCCTTTGTACATCGCGGCTCAAAATGGCCACTTAGAAGTTGTTTGCTCGCTGCTTGAGAANTCGACAAAGCCGAGACCAACACTGGAGCCACGCCTTTGTACATCGCGGCTCAAAATGGCCACTTAGAAGTTGTTTGCTCGCTGCTTGAGAATGGTGCTGACGCAAACAAGGCCAGGGCACTCGATGGACAATATCCTTTGCACATTGCAGCTGGGAAAGGTCGCTTGGAAGTTGTCCATTTGCTTGTGTTTGCTTGATTGAGGCTCGGGGGGGGGGGCGCTCCGTAGCAAGTGGCACAATTGGCACCGTGCCAAAAGGAGCGTTTGCATGCGTTTGCCGTGTATCAGTTGATCTTGAAGCTGAGCACCACTACACCATGGTTGCAGGAATTTATGGGTCACGAGGTCACCAGTACCTTTCAAGGCCGGAATTTACAATTCAAAACCCGATGATTGAAGTCAAAGTGGTTTGTCCCTCAAACAAATCTGCTCAGACTGTCAGTGCAATGTCATAGTCAGTCTGTTGGTTTCAACATGTTTCTACTGAGCAATACTAAGCGCACTGTATCATATTGTATATATATATATATAGACGGATACATATATTATTATTTCATGATTGTACAATATTGTACATAAACATGATTATGTATTTGTAGAATGACCCACATGTGTGGGATTTTTAGATGAAACCCTCCATGTTTGTTTCTGATGCCGAGGGGTTTAGATGGGAACATATCCACTTAGAATTTGTGGCAGCCAGGAATCAACATGTTGCCAACTTGCTTTTCCACCATGGGGGAGCTAAGAAGCATATGGTGAAATTTGATTTTGGCTTCCCCTGATCATATAGTTAATTAGCAAATGAATGGTGAGATTCAAGGTACACTGGAACATTTAGATCGATGATCTCCCATTTATCGGCGATTTCGGGGGAAAATAACCACCACAGCATAGCATATGGAAGTAGATCTTCTTGATCCCACGTGGTGTTGATGGGCAAAGCCACTGGAATTTGGAGTGGTTCAAAAGTATGGCCTCCCCAAATTGATGGGATTGGAACATGAGGGTAAGAACCTCCAGAAACATCTCCCGGAAAAAGTGGGTAGGCCTCATTGCTGGGTCAACTGGATGGGATCACATACACCCCCCTATACACCCTATGAACCCTGGAGGCCATCTTGGTGGCTAAATATGAGCAGAACCTGGGATTGGCCATGGGCCATTCGCCATGAGGTCGGAAAAGTGTCATATGCTGTTTGCATTTTGGTGTGTTCCCCACCTTTGCTGCTGGTGGTGACTCTTGGCTTTGCAGTTGGTTGGAAGTCGCTGGATTTTTGGGGGGCTACCGAAAATCCGTGGGAAACCCCTGTCTTTGACAGTATCAGCCATGTTTTCCTGCAAATATGTCTTATACAAATCCTTAAACCAATCCATTGAGTTGAGCTACTAATGCTGCGATACCAAGCACTGTGGGATGTTCTAAGGAACCAGATTGAGGAAATTACTAGCATGTCATTGGCTTTGAATCCATTCAAGGATGTAAATGTAGTGGCCCATTGGTCAAAGTGGATTATACTATACTGACCATGACAAGGGTTTCTGTTGGGGTTTTGATAATGGGGATCATGTGTTGGGCCTCTGTAGTTTAATGTGTCAGATTTCTCAGTAGTTTCTGCCCAAGTTCTCAGGCAACGTTTGAGAGTGGAAAACGGAAAAGACCGACACCACGGAACGGGAAGGTGTCTGTTTAACCATTGTACACTACCTAGGTAAAATATGGTAAAATGGTTCTAGTTCTGGCTCAAAAGTATCAAAGGCCAATGGCATGGTTGAGGAAATCATTTTCCCATTAAAGTAGCCACACATGGGGTATATATATAGATACATGGATATATGTCACATGGATATACGATATACCTCGTTTTGTTCGACTACCCAAATGAAAGATGTATTGCACATTGCACATATTTGATTGCACTGCATATTAAGAGAGGCTGGAACAATCACTGGAAAGCCTCAGGTTCGACCAATGGTTTACCTATAGTCTTCCTTGTTTGAGCATGATGATGTTGATTCCCATTGTCATGATCACCATCATCATGATCATCTTCACCACCATCATCACCATGACTATTACCATCATACTAGAATTGTACAATAAACATTACAATCACCATCATCACCATCACCAAGACATGCTGACGTTTGCTTTATGTATGTATATTATGTTTATATATATATATACACAGAATTGTACATATATATATATATATGTAGACATAGTACATATGGATACATATGTAGGTAAATGTGTATAAAATTGAGATTAATTTCCTCATTTCATCTCATTTCAATTTTTTTCTCTAATTTGATTGTTCAATCATAGAAATGGGACAAGATGTGTAATTCCAACTAGCTAATATGTTGGGGCGGGGATAAAGCACCATCCAGGCTTGGTGTGCCTAAGATGGGCACATTGCCTAGCACCAACTGGCAGGACGAGATGGGACTTGGGGACTTTTTAAACGCCACGAAATGGTGATGTCATTGCAAACAAGAGCAAGAAGCATGCAAGTTGTTTTATTTTGTTTCCACCAAAGTGTGGTTTTGGACCAGAAAAGCATAGAAAAGCGTTGGTTTAAGCACTATTGTTATGAACACGTTTGCATTCCAAACCAGAAGTACTACATAGATCTATATAGTATGTCCCCTCATATGCAATCAGTTGGTATATGCAATCAGTTGCAGGAACATCGAATTGACTTTGCACTGAAATTGGGATTTGGAAGGATGAGCCGCCTCTCTGAGTATCCACTTGAGCCAAATGTCTTTGTTTGATTTGAGTAGCCAGCCAATCCCCCAGATTTCAACAAGCCCGCCAGTCTATCACTGCTTGAATAAGGGAATAGATCGTACCCTTCAGCTGTCTCCAGATGGTGCTTTTTCATACTTATGGAAACTCAATGAAAATCCACTTGCAGATAACTTTACAAATGGGTTTCCCCATTGGGTTTTCCGCATTGTTTTGCTCATTTACATGAGTCGACGTGAAGTAAATCTAAATGTAGGACGTGTTTAAGATGGTTCACAGGTTTTTCCATATTTATGGTAAGTAAACCTAAATCTATAGGAAGTATCCACGATATTTGTTGTTTTTTCTTACACTTTTTTCCAGATGGAATGGCAACGAATTTCCCTTTTGGCCCACCTTTGGCAGGAGATTCGTTGGCTGCATTTTTTGACGTCCTTGATGTGGAACACTTCAGGCAGGGATGGTAAAAAGGAATGGGGATAGAACCAAGTGGAACACTATATCAGCTGGATATGTATGGATAATTAATTGTGGATATATGTAATTCTATACTTATATTCAGGAATGGTTGGAGCCAGCTATATTTTTTGTCGATATCTACCTACCAGCTAGGAGGGCAATGTCTCTTGCGAGTTATCTAAGCGTGGTCATGATAGAAATCGAATCTTTGAATGAAGCCAGAACCCAAATTCGATTTGAGGCAAACAAAATCTGGCTTCAGTGACCTTCGGTGACAAGAATAAAACTGTTTGTTTTCATTTTTCCACTGGTGAAATGCGATCCTGTGGCCATTGAATCCGAGTAAATCCCTATTGTTGTTGGTAGTTGAACCTAGTTGATCTCCTTAACACCCTTAAATCATATTCATTTTTTTAATATTTTTTGAATCGCGTCATTCTTTTTTTTGCATTTTCCCATTTTGAGTTGGTCACATACCCCCGTTTTTGTCTCGGTAGAGCCCTTCCCAACGCCACAGGCTTCGACGATGCAGGCGCCTCTGCGGCGGAGATCAAGACGCCTTCAGAGATCTACCCCAAAGCGTTGGGGCGCCCGGCCCTGTGCAACGACTCGAGGTGGCAAAAATGGTGGTGAAAGGTGGGCATCCATCCTGATATAGTTATCAATAGCATATAATTCCATTTTATATGGGTAGGCTGCATATCATATGCTAACCTGGTATAGTCATGTATAGTTGTATGTTGCATTGCATCTGGTATGATGAAGACCACGGATCAGCACCTTTTCGTGTTGGAAGTTAATGAAAACAACGGATGAAAACACATAATTATTGCTGTGTTGCAAGCCGTGGCAAAGCAGGATGGCAGACCGCAACAGTTTTTCTATTTCAACCAGAAATCACGCATGTTTCACGATGCGAGTGTTCCCGAGGAAAAAAAAGAATTTTCAGTTGGGAATTGCTCAAATTTATATCATATCCATGGATTTCGATGGTTTGATTCGAAGATTGAACACCTAATTTGTGTCTATGTGAAAATAGCTACCACGAAACCCTATTGTTTATCAGCATGTTTCACATTGAATGGCCATTTGATATTCATGGATGTACCATATACCCCATTTCACCCTTGGATGCAGGGAACACTTGGACGAAACCTCTATATTTGGGTGTAAAAACAATGGTTTCCTTTGGATTTTCCTTGATTTTTTTCTGTTGAAAATTGCTGTCCTACATGGAACTACCCAGTGCCCTTTAAGGCTTGGAATCTCTGTGGCTTTGGTCACGGCTCTGTATGTACCTTGGAAGCGATGAGGGTAGCCGTCCGTTCATGTGATTTCTCTGGTCTGGAAATGGGTGTGTCTGAAAATGGTGTATACCCCAAAACTGCAGTTTGAATAGTGACAATGATGCTAAACCCTGGGATTTTGGAGTACCACATGTTGAATTATTTTCAGGCAAACCCAAATATCCAACATTCACAATGTTGATAATATAATGATAATATGCTATTCGAATGATAAGAGGCCATAGTACAGGTTGAGCATCTATTCCCACACATCTGAGTCGCAAAGACGTTTGCTTCAATCTCAAGATCGACTATACAGTGACTATACAGTAAATGTGGATCTCACAATTCAACTCACACTCGAGTGTATCTTCAGCTCGCAATTCTGAAGCTACATGGACGATCGTCCTACCCAGCAATTGGCTCTCAACCTTGTGATAAAGTTTTAAGTTGTTTTTTAACAACCCTATGATTCAAGTAGTGATCAGAACCAAGGACATCCTTTCCTGCAATAGTTACCTTGCCAACCCAAAAATTTTGATGATCTCCAACAAGCGCAGCATACTACCAATTCGGTATGGGTCAAAACGATTGACCCCAAAAAAGTGGTTGGTTATGGTTGGTTTCAAATCCTGGGAAAGAAAACCACAAACTGTAGCTGGTGGGTGGTTTCAAGTACGGTTTTGTGAATTTTACTTAGGATAATTATATATCCGCAATGACTTGTTTCTTTTATTTTCCATGAGGGTGGCTCAAGCACCAGTCCCAGACTTGGTTGAAGGATGTTGAAGGGAAAAGTTGGAGGAACTCCCTATGGTACATGTTTTACATTGTTTCTTTTGGCTGTTTTTTGAAATCAATCCATTGAAAATCACAGTTGTTGGGAGTGAATTTTGACGATTTGATTAAATCCACATGTTTGAAGGCATACTCAGGCCATGGTTTGTGATGCTTAAAATCCTAAGTTTTGATGATTAAAATCCCGTGTGAATCCCAAGGTGTTGCCCATCGCAGTGGGAGTGGCGCTGGAACCTGAAACTCGCCTCTGGCACGATGGCTTCCTTGCCACCATAGGTGTGGCTAGAGGGGCAAGGATATGGGGATGGAACCAAGGAAGAATGTATGGTAGTGTATATATATATATATTAAGACATATATGCATATATATATATATTATGTATATACATATACGTATGTGTATGTACATATATATATATATATATTGTAAGTATATTGTATACACAAGATACATCTCATATGTATATGTATCTGACGATGTATCTATAGACGATTTTCATCCTTAAAGAATAAATGTTCAAAACCCTTGTTTTTCAGCCCTCGCAGGTGAACGTGTAGGAGGCCCAGCCTTGGGTGTGTCCTTGTGCCTTGACGATCAAACCTGGGGATGGGGTCAAAAGGTCAGAAATCAACGGTTTGATATTGGATGTTAACATGGTAAAAGCATGGTAAAGCATCAACAGTTGGGACTTAACATGATTATATGATTTAAGCCATTTAAGCATCAAACATAGCGATTCAAAACCTTAGAACCCATAGATTGAGGGAGACGGTTTTAGTAAATTCGCCATCCAGTCTCTTGGTTTATTTGATTGTTTTTCACCCAAAATTTTGGGTGCCCAGTTGGATGTTCCGGTATGAACCATGATGAACCCGAACAAAGAGGGCGATTGGTTCAGCTCATGGGATAGTCAAGCAATTTACGTTCAGCAATCAATACCATGATGGAGTACAGGTTGTATAAGGTTTGTTGCAACACCAAATAAGTGCGGTTGTTTTGATGTGAGTTCTGTAGTCCTGACCTGAAGCGATTTGTGTTCGTGGTCCAGGGGGCTATTGTCTTCTTTGAATATGTGTAGTTTTTCCTTTCGTTGTCAGTTTTCATGTTCAATCCCTATTTTTCAAAAACAACCCCAGCTGCTTCAAGTGGTTTCCAGCGAACTGCCAGCAACGCTCAACTTGCTACCCACCGACTGAGGTCTTGTGCTGGTTTCATCTCTTCTTTAGCGCAGCCGCTGGATTGCATTGAGGAACAGCATTTGAAGAGTGGTAGTTACTGCGTAAGTGTTGGAACGTCTGTGACTAAAGTGATGATATATGGATGTCCCATTCTTCACAATTTTTGTTCTTTATCCAACAAGGACTCCCAAGTCATCCACCAGTGATCGACCGATAGAAGGGAAAATTGGAGAAGGGTTGGAGGCTTTGGGTCCCAAAAAATCTCATCCACCTGGTGGTTTTCCCAATGATCCATTGGTAGGGGCTTCAGAGTCGGGCATTTTTGCGCTTAAGTAGCGCACTTAGAGACTCTTTTTTTTTTCGCCCGGAAGGACCATTTAGATATGAAGACATGTGAAAATCATTGAATTTTGATATATCGTAAAACTCCAAGCGGTCGGGGGTTGGGACAGGTACCTTTTACTAGCCTAACCTGCTTGCCATAACAACAGGCCATTTTACTCTACATAGCGTATCTGCGAGGGAGGTAAACATGTCCTGACTAGAAATGATTCCGGGGGCCTTTCCTGTTGGGACTCTGAAATGAGTGGACCCCTCAAACCATCTTTGCGACTTCAACGTATTTCACCAATTTCTTCCGGCATGATCCTTTCACAGTTTTGGGGTGTGTTTCAAAATGGCTTACCCCAATAGTTGAGTGTTTTATCATGATGTTTCCCTATTCCTATGCCATTTTGGGAGTTTCGCACATTTTGCGGCACTTTGCCACGCTGTTCATTTCAGCATGGAGATGCCGCAGGCTGAATGCACTGCTTTGCACCTCCGTGCGGGAAATCACTTGCCTTTCAGACCAAGAGGGTCAGCCGGTGCCAGAGCAGCAAAGACGACCCCAAAGCTGGATGAATTTCACCACGACCTCACTGTGACGTCAGTGGAATGATGGTTGGATATGTTTGATATATGGGGAATCATCACCAAATGGCCGTATGTTTCAGCTATTTTTGGAATAGAGAATTACTACAATTCAGCCAAAAAAACATCAGAAAAGCCTTGGGGATCCAAGGAATTGATTCGGAAGAGTAACATGCATATGACCTGTGTGTTTTGCTATGCTGAAAGTATTCAACATCGGCGCTTTCGTCAGATGTTGAGGTCTTTGGGATTGGCGGGTTGTGGCATCCACATATTACCCTCTGGTTATTTAACATAGCCATGGAAAACCATCATTTATACTGCAATAGGAAAATCACCATAAATCATCTATAAATGGGCAATTTTCCATGGCTATGTTAAATAATCAGAGGGTATATGCTATACAATTCTATACATATTTCCATCATCAGTTGCTTACATCCTCCCTCATATTCCAGTCCCAATTCTTGGAGACGTCATAGTTACATCTTTTTGTGTTGCCTGTTGCTATCCACAATGCTGAGATATACCAATCCCACACAAAAAATGCAACGTATTGCGTATGTTTGCCTGCTTTTGTTTTTAACTCGTATCTTGTTTGGCAAAATCCTACTTGAGTGGAAATCTTTGCTGGTCCCTGGTGGTTTCAAAATGGTTCAAATATGTTTACATTTGATCATCCAAACCAAAAGATGTCATGCTAATCCCACCCTAAAATATCCAATTGCTATCATCATTAGTGGCCATGTGTCCATTTTTTAACCATGTCTGAAGAAATCCTAATTTCATATCAAGTTGGTTACAGTTCTATATCCCTTTAGTTTCCCTATTATAGGAAAGCTTATACCCTAACATTATATCAAGTTGGTTATAGTTACAGTATATATATGTATCCCCTTAGTTTCCCTATTAGGGGAAAGTCGGTTATAGCCAGTTGGTTATACCCTGATATTTATATACATATATATATATATATATACATAATTATATAGTTATTCATATATATCAAGTTATAAGTTACAATTATATATGATTATATATATATATATACATGTGCATATCCTGGCTATATCCCCAGGCCCATTACATGCCGCATTGTGGTGAAGCCACCATCCCCATCCCAGGTGCCTTCAATCCTGGGTCGCTTGCATTCGACCTTTCGGACACCGCACATTGGCACAGTGCCGTGGCCACAAGTCATGGGGAATCCCCAAGAGCTGGCTGATTTATCATGGGAAAATCCAAGAAAAACACTGGATGATTGCACATAAGATGTGTTTAGTAGATATTTGTATTGAACATCGTTGAAACAGTTCATTTGGAATCATGTTGAGCCTGCTTAATTTGCATATAAGGATAAATAGAACATCTCCTTGAAACACTCATGCGTTGCCATTCGGCTGGTCCATGACGAACGTGTGCTCAGTACACCAAAAAGGCTGTTTTAGACGGAACGATATACTGAATTTTGGGGCAATGATATACACCATATTATTATTATACCAAAAGAGGTTGGAACACTGCTTAGCGCTTGTTTTCTCTAAGATTGGGTAGTTCAGAACAGGTATATCTGTTGGGTAAGTACAAACAAAAATTGGTAAATTATGGTATACAACCTTCAAATCGTTGTCCAAGATGATAGGTCCGAAGTGCCAGGGTGATGTCCACGTGGGACATACTACTTCCTCTGTAGAAGGCATAGAAGTCGCAAGGTACGAAGCTTGTACATGATGTGAGAGGCAGAAACATCGTACCCACTCTCGGATTTATCTTCAAAACAGTTTCACTCTGGTGCCCAGGGGCTTAGCTCTGAAAATGGGGTATACGGCCAAAATGATAGTTTGATAGGGAAACTGATGGTGAACCAGCGGATTCTGAGGGTTTCCCAACATTTTCAGGAACGAAACCTATGTGAACTCCAGCAGGTTTCCTCTCGATGGTGCATTGCCCGAGGTGGTGTTTGGCCTGCTGTTGCTAGGCACCTTGAATTACAACTTCGTTGAACTTATCGCAGCCACTGTGATTTTCGATTGTGTCTGGAGCTCAGAAGCAAACATGTTCAGGACGTCTCGCGTTTCCATGTGGTTTTTGTGTGAAAATTGGGTACCCCCAAATTCGATGGTTTATCATCAGATTAAATGTTTAAAATTGCAATGTGAGGATGTACCATATTTTCAGATATGTTCAGATGAACCAATGTTTTGAACTATTTGCGCTATTTTGAAAAACGACCTCTTTACGCAAGTTATCAGCAGTCTAACTGACCAATTCCGGGCCCATCACCCTGTGGCAGCCCAAGGTGAGTTTTTTGATCCAGTTTGCGACCTGGATCCGCTTCAGGTCCAGGGGGCCAGGGGGCGATGTTGTGAGATGCGTATACCACACATGGTTGGTGTTGAACTATGTTGAACTTGCATAGATGAGTGTTGAAAGATGATGACATATGAATTGCTGTTTTTCATTTGTTTTTTGTTTCAATGTTTGTTTCAGATGATGAACCCTGTCTCGGTTGAAGAATATGTCTGGGGCAAAAGACTAGCCATGCATTTTCGGTGGTATTATTTCGCGGTGGGCAGATCAAATCCGGTCAATTTGTAGGTCCCCCTAACAATGTCACCTGAACCCTTAAATGGCCTGATGTTGGACCTCTGAGTTTTCAAAGTTCCGATCTGAACATCATGAACATCTCATATGTATTCATGTGTCATATATCCATAGATCCCATATTTAGCTACTAGAAGATGCCACATTCAGATGCCCCAATCTTCACTCCATCCAGGTACCACAAGCCTAATGGGGACGCGGGAGATGCCTATCGAGCTCCCTTGGGCTTTAAAGCAGTGCTACTGTGGAGCTTAGGACTCCCAGCGTCCCCGCAAAAATGGGCACATGAACCATGAAGATGTTGGGATGAGTGAAAAATGATGAAAAACCATTAAAAAAACAGGACTAATGGATGCTCTACAATCTGAAATCACTTCAGTTTTAGATTATGGCATGTTTATATGCATTTCATACGAGAGTGAGATGTTGGATTGCCATGTTGGGTCAAATTCTTTGAACTCTTTGAAGCCAACAAATAGAATTATTCTGCAAATGTGCTGACCCCCCAGTTATAAGTCGGTTTATAAACCTCGTTAAGTATATAGATGTCTACCACAAACTGTATAATACGTCATGTACACATATATATCTATATATATGTATATGTGTTTAATGGTTATTTGTGGATATACCGTATTTTCAGACCAACCCATGTGTATATATATATATATATGTATATATGTAATATATATTTATATACATACATATGAGTTATAAACCAACTTGGCTAACTATGGGACGTCACCTTGCAGGACCCATGGTCCTTTGTTCTCTGGTTCTCTACCTGACCCTTTCGGCCGGTGGAGATGCATTGTACGGCACCATCTTCGCCTACATCGCAGGCCTGGTTTTTGAAGAGGTCTGTCACAAGCTGTTGATGGTTGACGCTGTGATTCTGAGTGGCGTTCAATCAACCACATTGTGTTTTCTTTTGACTAGGTTCATCGGAATACATTTGAATCCCATCCCCCTAATTTTAAATACTCACCTGGAGACCCTGGTGTAGTACTGGATCGATTCAGCGATTGGAGGCCCAGTCATCGGGTGATCTTTTCTCCAGGAGAGGTGTTGTACCGCAGCTACCAGCTGTGGCGATGGTGGCGCGCAAGGTGCAAGACATGTGTTCGGAATCACAACGTGGACTGGAAATCTGGCAAGCGGAACAACACCACCCGGTCACCACCCCCCATTTTTCACTATCTTTTGGGGGTTGGTTTTGACATGGTTCAACACGTTTGTCATAAGTATCTCTAAATGGAGAGGTTGAGTAATAATATGTAAGTGTTGTTGTTGTTTATACTTGGATTTGTCAGATCATGTATCATGAATTTTGGCCTAAGCTGAGCTGGCAGCAGGAAATCAAGGAGATCAGGGATGAAGTCACACATGGTGACAAGTCTGAAAATAGGATATCCCATTCTATCCATCCGAATCTAAATCCGTTCCATTCCATTCCATTCCATCCATTGGCTAATCACCAGTTTCCCGAACAGGTGCTATTTCTTGGGCGGATAAAATCCAGCATTTTCAGAACCCATCCATGAACATATCGGGACCTCTGGCTGGCAGCTATCTCACGAAAGCCAGGTCAAGTCCCAGTGCCGGATGACGAAAAAAGGATCGATATGGATCGATGTTTAGCTGCCAGGGGAAGGGTTGTTTTGTGGCTGAAGGGGGTGGACTGGACTCGTTGGTTTCATACTTCTTAGACCTCATAATGACTTTAGTAACAATGAGTATCATGATGATGGTCATCATGATGATAGTAACTAACAATGATTATCGTAATCATGACCACAACGGTTACTTTACTAAATACACATTAGATCACATTAGGCAAGTGAAACGTGGTTTGGTTCAGGTGTACTCCTTGGTACTCAGTTGTTGGTCGCAAACTCGGTGGATTTCCCATCGCATCACATTGGAATATAGCTGGGATCCCCTGGGTACATTTCGCTGAGACTTCGAATGGCCAACCTCAACTCTCCGTTTTTTTCGGAGAGCAGCGGTTGTCCAGCTTCCAAAGCAGCTCCATCCACTGATTTTTTCAGGTACGCTATGCCTGTGATGCACTCTGCCAAGGGTTGCTGCTGGAAATTACTGAGGCCAGGCACCACAGAGCCAGGAATCACACCTTGAATTGGTGCTTACAGGTGGTCGAGCCCCCCAAAATGGATGCTTTGGTAATACGCAGCTCATCAATCATAAGCTGTGGGTCTTGGTAGTGTCAGATTCTGAGATTTGTATTGTACTGGTGCATATATAGATGGAATATGATAGAATTATTAGATATATAATGATATATATATATATACATGATATATTATTGACGTTATTGTTGAATATGTTTGGCACAACAGTTTGGTCTTGGATTTGCATGGCACATTTTGGCCGCCCCGCCAGGACAGTGAGTCCAACCAGTCCAGCTCAAGGTGCGGACGTTTCTCCGGTGATCCCAAAAGACCTTCATCAATGGCACCAATGGCTGGAAAATGTGACTCCAGAATGAATACAGTACTATTGTCAACAAAAACTGTTTAAAGTTTAAACTGTTTTAAAAAGAACTATTGTTGAACTTGAACACTATTGTCAACAATATCAACAGGAATTTGAACACCTGTTTGAACGCAGAATCGTTGTCCATGAATTTGGGGTCTATAGTGACAGGAGCTATGAACCTTTGAAAATGGAAACCTCAACATGCCTCAACTATTCCAGAATCAGTTTCAGGGAAAGTGGATAGGAAGCTCCCTATATTTGATGGTGAGAACACTGCGAGGCTGATGCATCAGCTACCACAGCTGCCAGGATCTCAAGAAAGTTGAGCGATCTACAGGAGACCGCCATGGATTTAGACACCAAATATGATTTGTTTCTGATTCCTGAAGAAATAAATCTGGGAATAGATAGTTGTGATTGAGAATTGACTCAGAGACTTATAGATTTGGGTGATTTTGCTGAAAAGGGCCATTCAATTTTAGGGCGACTTGATTCCCCACGAAACAGGAAATTCAATGCCACAGTACAAATATTAATTTTGGAGCACATCAAGTAGCGCCAAGCTGCCAAGCTGTTTGTTTGCATGCATTTGTCTGCTTTAAGACACAGAGGCTCACACTCTGTGAGTCTGGATCAAAACGCACTGCCATGAAAACCACAGAGGTCAGCGGTCAGCAGTCATATGTATCATGGTCAAAACATGCTTGCTTTTCCCATATATATATAGAAGAGGCTGGTCATTTCCCCATTGCTAGGGGTTTATACCACACAAATTGTGGAATCTCATGATGCTGGGATGACCAGGGGTCCCATCCCAGCTTGATTATCTCAGGCTGGAACAGCGTTGCCAAGAGCTCTGCGAAAGCGAGGAGAGTCGAAAGTTGGTTTTTGATTGAAGATAATGGAGAAATATGGAGAAAACTTGAGAAAATCCCACGGTTCAACCCGATTGCAGATACTTAGAAAATGCACAAAC
Source organism: Symbiodinium sp. clade C Y103 (assembly GCA_003297045.1). Taxonomy (NCBI): domain Eukaryota; class Dinophyceae; order Suessiales; family Symbiodiniaceae; genus Cladocopium; species Cladocopium sp. clade C. The sequence continues at coordinate 96,255 of BGPT01000988.1, read as the reverse complement.
CCATGTCATCCCGCAAACAGGGGTGGGTATGGTTCATTGTGATTCATGTTGAGTATATCAAGAAATTCGTTTTGGGGATCCAAATAACCAAGCCGTTGTCAATTTGTAAGATCAGGATTCGAGACGAAATGAAACAGAACACCCGAAATCGCAGCCAATTTCTTTTTTGCTGTCCATTGCCATCCATCGCCAAGTGTGTTAAATCTGATTTTGTTGGTAGATAGCATTATTTCATAAGCTCTACAAGTTCCACTGCTGTTGATTAAACAAACTCCATTTTGTTGTTAGGTCCAGATTCAGATGTTTGATGACTATTGCTGGCAACAATAGATCCACCATGATCCACCGATCCACCTTTTCTTTGCATACTGATCAAGTCCCATATTGTGCTACCCAGATCTGTTCGGATCTCAACAAGTATTCCATGCTAGGACGACGACCTTGCCGAAGGCTTGGGCATGGATCAGGGATTGAAGGTGTATAGGGGAAAGCTTCCAAAAGATTGGGCTTCTGTATGGAGTCCCACGGATAGTGCTACAATAGTATGAGAGAACAGAAATAACAATCAACACCAAATATGAAAATTACACGTCGAATCAGCAGCCCCTAATTATGACTATGCAATCTTGAAGACTGTACAAGCTGCAACCTCAAAGGCAAACACTAGTGACAATACCCAGAGTTCTACAGAAGATCTGGTGTGGTCTCATTTGAGCCTTAGAAGTGCACCATGACCCTGGAAAAAACCTGAAACGATCGAAAGTTTCATGTGACCCAATCTCAACCCAAAGCTTACCTTGGAATCTCAAATGCAAGTTGTTGCTTATGCTAGTAATTACTACATCATATATATTTATATCCTATAAGATCCTTCAATTCTTGTAGTTGGTATTTCCTATCCCCAGCAAAACCATCAAAAATCCCAGGCCAAGACCTGGAGACTGCTTTGTGGTCAGCCTTGCGCTTGGCAGAGAGGCAGCCGCCTGGCCCTCTGGGCTGCGGTGGACCGAGCACTGTGGAAGACTTGGTTTTCAAAATGTGGTTCACCTGTTTGGTTCAATTGCTCACAAGTCAAGTCTCAAAACCTTGCATAGCGGCATGGTATTGCTGAAAAAAGTGGGAATTTGACCGCAATGACTGATCCAGTTTAGCAATTCAACAGGGATCAATGATTCTGAGCCATGCCCGTGAACGGCTGCAGTTTGGCCTGCCTACACTGCGATGCAGACGCTCAGGTCGGATCCGGGGACAGCACTTCCAGGATAAGTGAGCACATGATGTTTGATGATTTTGCTGTTTATACAGATGTAATATATATATATATATATATATATTATACACAATTACAATTGCTCATATACATTTTGTTCTCAAACATCATCAAACAGTATCCCAAGAATATCACAGCTGTGGTTGCTATTGTGGACGAGGACAACAGGCCATCGAGATGGCCGTACCAAGCCATACCGGGGTCACGGAGACTGGTTTATTTATGGGCCCAAACCGCGAAGTTTGGATCTTGCGTTTAGATCTTTCATGCTTGGTGTTTATCCAATAATCTAGCGTAACTAGAATTGAAGTACCACTTCCCCCATTTTTTCGTTTGCATAAGCACCGGCTCATCGTTTTCCATGCACAATCACTGACACGAATGTTGAGTTTTGCATGTCCGCAACTCCCATGATGTGTTGAGCTGCAGCCCAAGAGTCTAAATTTCATTTGAAAGTCAGAGTTGCACTGGAGTGCTGAATGAAATTTCCTGTGGTCCAATAGCATTGCTGTGGTGCCATGACCCCTGACCCCATATGGCCCATGGGATCAGGCAGCGCTGCATGCTTCGGCTCTGATGGCCATTGAAAGGGCCCAGAAACCCGAAGTTTTGGTGGCAGCTTTAGAGGTGCGCCCGGGCAGGGGTCAGCTAGCAGCACGATGAGAAGAAACTGAAATTGTTTGGATGAATGATGCTTAGTCAGTCATTTGCAAATGGCCTTAATCATTTCAAGATTAGTGAATCATTGGAAGTCATCCGGATTTCTGGTGTTTTTCATGTTTCTGTTGCCAATTGTATAAACAGGTCAGATAACCAGGAAGTAGAAACAAAGCTGGGTCCACCAATCTGCGTGATCTTCAGTGGCAATGGTTCTTGATTCTACGGACCTCGGTCAGCCGGTACACCGTCCAAACAACCAAGATGACAATGACAAGACAACAAAGCGGATAGTTCCACAGTAGATTCAGAAGGGTGTTGTTTTGACATTCTTCACCAAGACAACCTGGATATATATGTATATATACATTAATATGTGCATATATATATATATACACACAATGTACGTATATCTATATATATATATATACACAGTGTATATATATAGTACTATATATAGATATAGAGTACCTTTATATACAATATATTTACATTTACACATATGTATATATCCTGTGTTTATATATGTTTTTCTGCAAAGAAGGGACCCGCCCATGTCTGTATCTATGTCAGGTCTTGAGCAGCTTGCAGGCCATTTGCGGTGTTTTCTTTGGGCTTGGAAGTTCATGAGAGAAGCTGGGATAGATCCAATTGAATTAATATATATTAATATATTGTATTTCGGGCACCTGTAAAAATCAATCATTTCAGGTTTCAGGATGAGTTCAGTCTTGGATATGGAGCTACTGAAAGGATGAGCAATGCAGAAAATCCACTTGCTTGAAGTCCACTTTTGAGCCAAAATGGAAGTACTATTTGGGTGTCGCAGAACACAAGTCGATGTCGGATTTGCCAACCCCATGTTTTAAGATGTTTATATACACTAGTAATAGTCAAAGATTGTATGGTTTTCAGATGTTGTGACCATGATGCTTTGACTCTGAAGGCCACCAAATACAAGCTTTCGAGGTCTTGGACTTCACGGCCTGTATGAGTGTGGGTTGAAGAAAATCATATGGTAGAGCATGGTATAGCTATATAGTCAATATAGCAGCTGTGCCATAATGAGGTATAGATTGCAACCACCTCTCAACAATATGAAATAGAATTAAGAAAACATAGATTCTTGTGAATCACCCAGCTATGTAACGAACTTCGCTTGATTTCATTTGCCCCTTCTTGCACCCAGACCCTGGGCCAGGCGCAGCCGCGCAAGGCCAATGAGACCTGCAAGCAGGCTTGGCATCATGTCGTTTACTTTACTAACATAACTCGTGGATTTATGGAAGAGATATCGAACTAGTTGATCACCAACATAACTGGGGGGGCACCACCTTGTACAGGTATGAACCAAGTTGTTTGATGTACTGGTCTGTTGGTCGGCAAAAATCAAGCTCGTTCTGGGTTGCCATCAAGCATTGGACAGCAGATCTTCCTGAAGGTTGCGGCTCAGCTTGTTGTGTGGCAAAGGTCGCCGCCTCTCGCGGCCGCCTGTTTTCCATTCTGCCACGTAGGACTCGCAGCCATGCTTCGGTCCCTTTGCCTGCTTGCAAAGCGACCCCTCCAGCAGCAACTGAGAAAGATGAACGAGACTGCATTGAAACGCACAGAACAATCCCTGAAGCACCGAGAAGACAGTAGGAAATTATTGCAACAGGAGTTTTTGAGCAAGATTTATGATTGTAAGATTTTTGTAGCCTCAGACTGGGAGCAAATCCGCTCAAGCCTTCAGGTCGAGAAATCGTTGAAAAGCCGGAAGGATAGTTTGCAAACAGCACTTCTGGTCTCCTTATCATTTCCAAACCAAGAGACCACCAACGAATTCAACCCCTTGACCACAGAGAATTTCCAGACTGGAGGCAACTTTCCAGCCACTTGTGTCTTTTCAGCTGAAGGCCGAATTGGTGACTATGGCTACGGCTGGGAAAAGGACACCAACGGCAACGAAAGTTTCGAGATGTCGGGAACACGAGAAGCTGAGCAGTTTGCAGAGACTCAGACATCAGAGAAGTTTCAATCTGCAGACCATCATGTCACTCTGACGGAGAATGAGATTACAGGATTTGAAAGAGCTGCAGATGGCACAGCTACTGAATACCAAGCCACAGATTCTTGTCAAAGTCATTTCATGTGTGTGTGTGTTTTGTTCCCATCTCTGAAGATTTGCAAGGGCATCGAAAATCCAATAATCCAACTCTCGAAACAGCCACCGGCTGCCAACGAGATCTATCTTCCCGGCTAGTGGCCTAAGAAGCTGGCTATCGATCGATCCATCTATCCATCACTTTATGCAATGGAATGTACTGTAATGTAATGCAATGCAATCTAATGGAGTGTAGTGTAGTGCAATGCAATGTAATTTTTGTATGTGATTTAATGTACTGTACTGTACTGTAATGTAATGTAATGTAATCTAGTGGAGTGTAATGGAGTGCAACGAAGTGTAGTGTAGTGTTGTGTAATTAGTGCGATGCAATGCAATGAAATGTAAGGTACTGTCATGTAATTAATGCAATGTGATGCGTTGCATTGCATTGCATTGTATTGTAAGTATGTATTTGTGTACGTACTGGTACTGTGTAAATGTATATAATACACATGTGATCACATGTGTATGTGTACTCATGAATAACCCGTATACACTATTTGTTGTATACACAAAGTGTGTACATATATATAATTATATATATACGTACAATTGTATGCTACTGTAGTACGACATGACATTGGATGCACGAAGGCTGTATCACTTTACATGGTTTGTCCAGGTTATTCTGAAACATGTTGCGCATGTTTGACCCTTTGATATGAGCCCAAAAAGCAGCTCTTGGATGCAAGTGGTTGCTGCGGGGTGTTGGTCAACAATTGCCTGCATTGGTTTTTTCCCGCACGCCCCGGTCGAGGAGTACAACATGAAGATTGGCGGAATTGTCAACCCAGACGGAGGTTTGTCCTTCTTCACAGACCCTGTGTCAGAGGCTATGGTTGAAGGGAGTCTGAGAGTCAAGGATGGACAAATTGTGGGAGGCTCTTTTGATTTTGATGTGCAGCAGCTGTGTGAGAATGCAGCTGAACTGCTGGACGCTGAAGGGCTTAAACAGCTTTCAACCTTGCTTGAGAAGAACAACATTGAAGGTCTGCAGGTGTTTTGGGGTGAGAATGTCATAGGTGGCCAGATCACAATTAATGGAGTTGACTTGTCATTGAAACAGAAGACCTTTGACGTCGAGGGTAGTCAGGATTCCTCAACCTTTGAACATGATGATGCGGGCAACGTGACTCACTACTTTGGAACTACCAAAGTTACTAGCGGCACAGTGTCCCGGATTGAATCTAGAATTGTTTTGTTTCCGTTCACTTGTTTTGCCAGTCTGTGGTCTCTTACCTTCGTGTTGGGGTGCTTAAGTGCAGCCCAACAGCTGCAATTCATTGGGTCTCAGTTGCCTGATGTCAGGTAGATGCCATTTATGTAGGCATCGGCGCCCACCTGCCTGAGAATGGTGTAGTCGATGCTGGAGCGCATGCAGACTTCAAGATCGGTGCTCAAAATGATTTCGTTCGAGATCGAAATGAGCACACCTTCGACAAAGATGGCAACATGACAGTGGAGAGCCATTCAGAATCCCACATCGTGGACAAATCCACGGAAGTGTTGGGTGTAAAGGTGGGTGGCTCAACGGAAACGGAAAGACACACCTTCACTAAGATGGAAAATAAGGATGAAGGATTTTTCTTCCACAAAAAGACCACAGAAACTACTGATGAAACCATCACTTCAAAGAAAATCATGGCATTGTTTGTGATGAAATTGAGATTTCCAAGGATATCACCATTACCACCCATGACATCGAATATGAATTATCGGCCTGTGGTTTGGGTTTCTTGACCCCTTTCGCCAAGTTGGCGGTTGAATTTTACAAATCCGGAGGGGATCTTGACAAGTCAAAGGCAGGTCAGATCCTAGCAACTGCTGCTTCGGCTTCTTTGTTCATCATGGCCTTTGCCAAACTCCTGGGACCTCAAGCGGCCATGCTGCTGGTGATCATTGCAGGTATGGTGCCTCAAATGGCTCAAGGGGAACATGAAGCTGCCCGACAGCAGGTCTACAGATTGATGACCAGCCTGCTGGTATCCAGTGGCGTGGGTTGGAGCGTCAAAGCCCTTCTGTGGTGCACACCTTTGGCGCCCTGCGCCGGCATCATTGGTCAGATGGTGGGCATGAGCACTAGCATGCTGCTGAGCGAACCTTTGGTGCGCAAGATCTTGGAGGACATTGAGAGGGCAAAGCAGCAAGGAGTGAAATGCATCGGGGAATAGGCAGAGCGCCACTAGAAACGTGTGGAGCTTAGCCGTTCCCCATTTCTAATGTTTTTTCCTGGGCGCAAGTTGCGTCAACGTGCCTCTTTTGAAAGAAAGGCAAACCGGCGTCACAACGAAGAAAACAAACAAGTTCACTTCGGAAACTGGAGATGCTTAATATGCTTCAATTACATTCAATTTGGTGGACTTTTCTTGTTCATATAATATGGTAATCTTAGGTAATCTTATCATTCACATTTGTGGATATTTCTGCATGCAGTGACTTGGGTGATGAGTCCAAGCATGCGTCCCAACTATGCAGCAGGCTGTGGTGAGCCTTGTCGCCAGCCCTGAGGTGTTAGAGAAGTCCCTTCCTCGAGGGGATTGGAGCATCGTAGGATGTTGGTTGGAGGAGGTGTCATCCGGGATGTAAGAAGCACAATCGAAGATCCATGGAAAATCCCGAGTCTCTAGATGATTGACACATGATTGGCATTAGATTCGGTTGATTGTCATGGATGTTCATGGATTTTCTGCTGAAAACTGGAGGGTCTGCCGGAGTCTACCGGCTTCTAAAATTTAGTGACCAAATCATGTAAAGTAAGACTTAGATACCCCATGATTCCCCTAAATTGGGATGGGTCAAAACCTATTATTATCAATTTTAGTGGGATGAACATCCATTTACCAGCTATTTTGAGGTTCAGTAGGTACCAGGGTTTTGACTCATAGCCAAATTGGATGTTCAATATTTAATATTACATACATTTACGTACAAACAGACTACAGTCTGCAGTCCTCGTGGCCCAGGCTGCTGCTGCTCCTGCCAGATGTGGAAGAGGTTGGGAGCCGTGGACAGCGAACTGTGACAGCTGAAGTTTTCCTTTGAAAGGATAGATGGACCAAACTCAATGGATGATGACTGAATATTAGTATGTATATTATATTATATCATATTATATGATATTATATTATAGTATAGTATAGTATAGTATATTATATCATAATTATATTATGTTATATTATATTTTATTTTAATATGTTATATTTTATTTTATTATATAATACTATATTATATTATAGTGTATTGTATTATATTATATTACATTATATGTTACTTTATTTTATTTTTTTATTTATACCATATCATATTATATCATATCATATCATATCATTTCATTTCATATCATATCATATCTATACACATAGTTTCATATAGTTTAATAGGATTTTTAATCATCAATTGATTCTCCATTAAGTATCCATTTTGCTGGAGTTTGGGAGACGTGACTTTTGGTCTTCAAATTCAGAGTAGGGCTGACATTTGCCATTGTTTGCATGACTAAGATCACGAGGATCAGAAGGGTTTGAGCCGCCTTGGAGAACACAAGCTGCGCAAAACTGAGGACAACCAAGATGCGGCCTTTGTAGCATGGGTAAGGCTCTCAGCTTGCCATGCAAAGTTGGGGGCCCAGCGCCCTTAACAGACCCTGCTCAATGTGGTAAGCCCAACAATGTACTATCCCCAACATGTCCATACATAGCTTGTATATGTCAACCAACCCCAATTTTCACTATAAGCANCCCCCCCCCCAGGAGAATAACCCTGAAATAAGGGCTAGAAAGTATTAAGGCCTTAATAAGGCCTTATTTTTTCACCAAATTAAGCCTGAATTAAGGGACAATCGACAACATCTGCAAAAAAAAATAATCCTCAATTAAGGGTTATTTGTTTTTGAGGTTTTCACCAGATTAAGCCTCAATTAAGGGATAATGGACAACATCTGCCAAACAAAATAACCCTTTATTAAGGGTTATTTGTTTTGCAAGGGGTTTGATGGATATTATGTCTCGCTGCGACGGCTGGTGCTCAGACAATCACATGACGCTGGGGACGTCAGTGGAAAACCAAAAGCAACTACAAAGACAAGGAGAAACGTCAATGAAAAAACATGTTTTAACTCATTTCAATTGTGTTTTCCTTTTGTAGTCCGATTGGACAGCTGTGGGTGCCACCATGGATTCTGATGAATTAAGGCCAAATTAAGGCTAGGCCAAATTAAGGCAAATTTAAGGACAAAACCTGTGTTTTTGATGCTTTTTGGATAAAAGATGAAGATTTCTTCAGAAATAGCATCCAGATAGATCAACATAGCTGCAAAATATGGTAAAAACTTCTGGTTTTGAGCCCGTTTCCTGCAGAAACAACTTCAACCATATGATGAAACTAGTGGCAAAACATTGCAAAAACCATGGTTTTCAGCCCGTTTTCTGTAGAAACAGCATCAAAAACATAGGGAAAAGGGTTGAAAATGTAACTTTTTAAAACCAGCCAAATTAAGGCCAAATTAAGGCCAAAGCCTGTGTTTTTGATGGTTTCTGAAATAAGGCTAAATTAAGACCAAATTAAGGCAAAATTAAGGAAAAAGCGTGTGTTTTTGATGGTTTCTGAAATAAGGCTAAATTAAGGCCAAATTAATGCCAAATTAAAGCCACATTAAGGTCAAATTAAGGCCAAATTGAGGAAAAAACCTGTGTTTTTTAGGCAAAACATTGCAAAAACCATGGTTTTCAGCCCGTTTTCTGTAGAAACAGCATCAAAAACATAGGGAAAAGGGTTGAAAATGTAACTTTTTAAAACCAAAATTAAGCCCAAATTAAGGCCAAAGCCTGTGTTTTTGATGGTTTCTGAAATAAGACCAAATTAAGGCAAAATTAAGGAAAAAGCGTGTGTTTTTGATGGTTTCTGAAATAATGCTAAATTAAGGCTAAATTAAGGCAAGGCCAAATCAAGGCCACATTAAGGAAAAAGCCTGTGTTTTTGATGGTTTCTGAAATAAGGCAAATTAAGGCTAAATTAAGGCCAAATTGAGGAAAAAACCTTTGTTTTTGATGCTTTTTGGATAAAAGATGAAGATTTCTTAAGAAATAGCATCCAGATAGATCAACATAGCTGCAAAATATGGTAAAAACCCATACGATGAAACTAGTGGCAAAACATTGCAAAAACCACGGTTCGAGCAGGTATCCAAGGATTTGGTTTGATTTTCAGCACCTGTGCTACAAGTATACAACAGTCTTATTCTTGGGGAATCACTTTCAAAACAATTTCCCAATTAAGCCCTCAAGACACCAGGAACATACAATGCTTAGTTCTTATTGGGTCTTATATTGCCACACTGAAACTGGTCCCAAAAAATAACCTTGAATTAGCGATGACCATTTCTTATTTTGGCCTTATTTCTGGGAGGCTCTGGTTACTATTTTGGGGGTACTTTCTTGGGGGGGTTCGAGGGGGGGGGGTTGGACCCTATGATTCAATTGGTGGTATTGATGTGTTTTTTCCCTTTTGTTTACGGTTTTAAAAGAGCTCGTGTTGGAAGCGAAACAGCGCCCCCTTTCCAACCTCCCTATGTGTCCCGATTGTTGAAGGGGGTTAACACTTCAACATCGCTTGTTTGGTTCAATAATTGACTATTCCCAAATATTCCCAACCAAAAAGACTATGCTTATAAAGGAAATAGGGTGAACAAAATATCTGAACCTATCCCCAATTTATGGCCAGGAAAAACTGGATTCATGGCCATGTGTTGAGAGGGAAAATGATGTTCTAAACCAAAGCCCTGCAAGGTCCTGCTTCAGCAAGCAGAGCGTTTAGAGCTGCAGAAGCATTTGGAGGCAACCAGATCTGCCAGATGGGTCAAGGGGCTAGATGGGTATTAAATGTCGTGGTGATTATTCTTGGTTTTATACTGTGATTTTAGTGATTGAATGTGGTTGATATAGTGAATAGAATCATATAGAATCATGATGAATCATGAATAATACCATTTATATACCAACCATTAACGGGTATTTAATGGTATATATATATATGTGTGTGTGTGTGTGTGTGTGTAACATGTATGTATATATATATATACATATCATGTAAACGTATATGTATATGAACCATCCAATGATAGTTAATGGGGGATACAATCCCATCCCCCTAGTATTAAACAGCCAGAAATCCTGGTTTAGTCGGGCATTTGCACTTGTTGGGACCCATTTAGGGGATATTTGATATGTGAATGGGGGATTGCATAAGCGATTTGTCATGATATTTTTGTGGTGAATCAATATTCTGGGAAAACCAACCGGATGGGTACTTTTATCCTTTTAAATTGTCAATATGTTGCAATACATCGCATACATATTACGTACACAAATACTATAGACTATATATTACATACTAACCAGCTAAAGAAAAAGGTTGTGCAGAGGATCCACGGTTGGCCAACTGCACGGCAGTAACAAATCAAATACGTCTATATAGCCATCGTTCATTTGGGGATGTAGCAACTGTGATAGTGGGATTAAGTGAGTAATCTTACCACCGAGAAATAAGAGATTGACCTTCATGTATCGAGGATTACCCAATCCATGACCATATGAGCACTGTCAAAAAACCCTACCCAAGTCTATTGAGGATTAATTGTCATGACAATCACAATCCAATGAGCTGGGAATCCCGCTTGATCAACCATTATTTGGTGGATTTTCATGATCCCCAGATTGTTCCAGATTAGCACACATAAAACATTATAACACCATAACGCCACATATAAAACCATTTACAAAACCATGTTTATAAAACCATGACCATATCTATATGAATACACCACGTCCAGAACCATATATGAAACCACATATGAAACCATCTAAAACCCATGGTTTTTGAGATCCCCCCCTCTCCTGATGCTGGAGGTTCTGGAGTCAGCTTGTGAAGCGATGAACGACGAGCTCCGGGGACACTTGTGCCACGGCGCATTGGGGCACCTATGGACGGGAAATATGGGGATTGAAGTGGGAAATGGGATACAACCAGAAATAAGGGGGATATAACCCAAGTCATAGAAACCCTCCATGTCTATCTATTACGAGGTGATAATTTCCTACAATTTGTACACATCCCCAAATGCTTTTGGAAAGGCTCCAAGGCTGATCAGCCATCTAAAAGGCAGCCATATGGGATTCAGCATGGAATAGAACCAATCGAAATAGTGCTTTCAAAGATTGTCAGTTACCACTGTACAGACAAGGGAAAGAAACCATGAACTAGTCAGTCACAGTATTTGACATGGCATGCAAAAAAAAGGGCTGGAGGACACTATGGACTGTATTGGATCCATCTATTGGGGGCCCAGTCATAGGGGGGCTCAATTAATTTTAGGGGGATCGGATTCAATTTGACCAACCAAACATGATTTATCAATAGCCCCATATCTTTGATATTCTTTGATGCTTAACCAATATACATGGTGACATCACTCCAACATTAACCAATGCCAATCACCAATTTACCCCAATTCTGTGTCCAAGTGCCCAGTCACGCTGCACCACCAGCCGCGCGGCTGCCACTTTTCGCGGTCTTGAGGTCGCCGGAGTTCCTCCACTTCATTGACAAAGTTCGGGAGGGGAAGGTGCCGGTGTTTCAGTTCGGCTGTTTATCGTTGAAGGGGAAATGGAGGTATCCCAAGTCATGGAGCTACCCCCAAATCACCCAAAATTGGAGCATATTTTAGTACCAGTGCTGCCGCGTTGTTGAAATTTCCGCTGACATGCTAAATTTATACAAATTTACACCTGTACGCATATTTTACTCTGAGATACCTTTTTTTTACATGGATGTTTGTCGCTGAACGGTTTTTTATGTGGATGTTCTGTTTGAACGGGTGTGAACGCAATTTGAACGCGATTTGAACGCAATTGAATGCAATTTGAACGCAATGTGAAAGCAATTTGAACGCCTTTATCAGGCACAGTTAACGAACGGGGAAAACCCCTGTCAGCAATAATTTTCACTGAGGAGTCTAAATTTGTACAAAATCCACTTGTCAGTTGAAATAATCACGGCAAGGCAGTTGCAGGTATTGAAATCTATGGTGACTTGGGGATCCCGCATTTTACAGGAAGAAACCAAGAAATGGTTCCAAACATGGCTGAAACATGATGAAGGGATCTGCTGTCGTTCATCTATTTCCTTTACATATATTTTGTTAGTGTGTGCAGTGCAGACTCTTCAGTCTGCAGTTGTTCCACGGACAGGATTTGAACATCTACATGAACAAGCTTTGGTATGAGGATTGATCATTTTTTGTATCGAATTTGGGTGATTTATTCTCGCTGAAATTAGCTTTGATTTTTAAGATGTTCATATATACCATCGCCATGTCACCTCCGAATCCCACTCGCCGTTGCAGGTTACCGATGAATGCCTTCGGAAAAGAGTCGCGCTGATCCGCTGCAACATGTGACACCGACGACAGATGGGGGATGGGTCAAGACCAATGATATCAATCAACGATGTCGTATTGAGGGGGGGCATCAAGGTCCATTTAAAAAAAAATCCCAAGCTATTTTGATGTTCACCCAGCTCGTTTTGATCCTGATCCATAGTTACTTTGAACATTTAGTGGCGTCCAATGGCCAGCTGTCCTTGGCCGATTGCATCAGATCATCAGGATCTAAGTATTGAAACCCATGGCTCTTGGGGTTCCTCCATTTTCAGATACAGCCATCATGTGGTTATGCCATGTTCTGTCCATGTCACTTTGCCTCATCGCCAGTGTGTTTCGGCTCACTGGGGGGCCTGGGCCCCGGGGCAAGTGGTGCGGGGAACCCTAGTGGCTTTTCCTGTCGCTAGGTTTTCCCATGAGTTCGGAGATGGTCATTTTCCCCATGGATAGGGGTTGAGATATCCATTCATTGGGGAATCCGATTGATGATGGTACGATGACCAGACCCCCATTCATCCAGGAGAACTTGACCATGGCACATCACATTAATTTTCAAGATGTGGAACTATTGGAGGGTGCCCATCATGGGTTCACAGGCACTTGTCGAGATGGTGGATGTTTATACCAAGGATATGCCCACATGGATGACAAAATGTATATAGATAAGGAATGATAAGGGCAGGTTTTCACACCTGGAATGGATATGATCTGCTTGAACTTCAGATTCAACCTTCGCACCTCACATAGCAAAACTTCATTCCCATCCCCACCAGCCCAGGCGGCATGACAGCGGCAATGCCACAGAACCCAGGTTTTAGATGGCTGGGATCATGGCAACTCCAAAAAAGAATTTAATAGATAGAAAGTGTCGAAAAGTTGGCAGACTCATGTAGGCTCTGCAAGTATATTTTGGCTAATACAATCTATATACAGTATATATATATATATACATATATATATATATGTATGAATATAACATCCTCCCTATTCCTCCCTTCTTTTTTTGGAGTTTATTTGGGACCCCGGTTGATACCTGGCAGATCCTGGCTGCATAGCGGCATGATACCTGGGTAGCCTGAACCACCCACTTAGCATCCTCATCCATCTTTGGAGGATTTCGAGGATGCACAATTTGGACTTATACTTATACCAGTTTAGGATCTAAGAATATCCAAAACTTGAACGACTTGTGAGTTCTGAGGGAAAAAACAAACAACAGACTGGTGCATTTCACAATTGCCGAATCCCATGTCTGATGCTTTCCACTCCCAGATACTGCCAGCCTCCGAGGCCCTTTGAGCCAGAGGGCCCACCACAGAAATCCGAGGGCGCTGTCGGTGCGCCATCCTTGGGATGGACAGGGTGGTGATGATTGGTGATTTCAGGTGGCTTCAATATGGGGATGTGTCAAAACCAATTATTATCCATTTTAGTGGGATGAACATCCATTTATGTACCAGCTATTGTGATGTTCACTAGGTACCAGGGTTTTGACTCATAGCCATATCGTCCTGATTTATCAAAAAAAAGTGGAGTTCGAATCAAACATCATGATGGTTTCAAACGTGTTTAGTTTCCATCCGATACTGGGATGATGACTTGCAATGACTACCTAGGTTTCTTGGGATGTACCGAGCATATGGTTGGCGTTGTTCAATAATGTGCATACAATACATCAATCTATGGAAGAATGATATTATGTTCTGTAATAGCAGGATCCAATGGAGGTTCAATTATTCTTCCTTGTTTGGTTGCATTAACATTCGATAGCCCACAGAACTTGGAGATTGTGCTACTTTCAACACGCAGCATGCTTCCTTCAATCATGAAAGCTCAGCAGAACATCTTAAGTCACATGTCAACCCACAACCAGTGCACCACCCACAACCATCGGAGTCTGAGAAACCTCCAGCGATTCTGGCTTTAAAATCGAACAGATCACCAAGGATCGAAACATGGTCCACTTCACTTCACTAGGTGTTCGAAGCAACTGCAGTCATTTTTGTCGCTGGCTACATCCCTGGGTGCCAGGTCGATTCAACTGGCCGGAAGTGCACACCTCAGCTGGGATGATGATCCCCATTGACTTGACACATCTGGTGTAAACCCGAACATATCCAAAAAAATATATATATATATATATATATATAACAATGCCCATTTTACATCATTTTACCAGAAATGGGTGTAGTGTATATGGTTGTATAATTCACAACACCCAACAACTGGAGGTTTATGGCATTGGGTTTACTCTCTGGTAATCTAACATAGCTATGGAACACCACCATTTAAATCCATGTGACAGGTGGATCATGGGTAGAATTCACCAGCTGAAATCTCCGAGGTACGCCCGCCTCAGCCTCCAGAAGTGCCAAATCGTTCCTGGGCTGAGACAAAAAATCATCAACCAACTGCCCCAAATCACCATGGCTTCTCTATTAAGGCAGACAGAAGTAGACCAATTCAAGCGAGGATTTGGATGGATTTGGGGCATCCAGTCTTGACACACCACTTGTGCTAAGTCCGTACATAGGGGAACATGTGTATCCGTATGTCAGTGCAAGTGGCAAAATTAATATTGGTTTTTCAATGGTTGCACATATTTCCAACTCCGAATAGCCATAGCTGAACAGCGAATGTAGTACATGCAACAGCCACAATGCATTTTGTAAGGGAGTTCTTTTCGCGAATGTAAATCAGCGAAGACTGTTTAGGATTTGAATCAGACTGACTACTACCATAATAATCCATAATATCATTGTGTTCATTGACTATTGTGTGTTCAATCATAGGATGCCCTAAAATATAATATTCCTTACAACAATTGCCATGATGAGGCGATCCAGCGACCTGCATTCTCTCCAAGTTGATCGCTCACCCTGAAGAGGCTACCAGAGAGGCTACCTGGGGTGGTGGGACTCTGTGAATTAGGACACAAAAAACACGGTAAATATATATATATATATACAAGTGTAAGCTAATCCCGGGTGACCGGTTGTTGTATAAGCCCAGTCTAATTTATTTGCGAGCAAGTAAAAGCCCATGTTTAAGTATTCAAAGTAGCAGGGGCCGATCCTTGCAGCAGAAAGGTGCTGGCCTACGCCAGCCTTGAGACATCGACGATGCAAAGCTGTTGATATCTCTGCGTCTCTACTGGTGTGCAAATGGGGTCATGTTTTTCTGAACCATATCATATCTGAATGTAAGGGTCTCAGTGCATCCCACTGTACTTTCTGCTGTGCCTAGATGCTTGTTCTCCTCTGTGATCCTCCGTGTGTGTATTCAAGAATGGGGGACCCATGAAAAAGAAACAACCAAATAGATGGGATGAGTTGGGATCCCTATTTTTTCGCAGTGTCCTTTGGACGAGTCCTTATACTTTCCATGAAATGTCCCGCAATGATCCGCAATGTCCCGCAACGTCCTGAACAATAGCAAACATCATGCCCAATTCACAGAAGGGTATGGGTCAAACAAGACCTGACTACAGTGGTGCTCTCCCAAAAAATGCATGATTTTGATGTTCCCATTCCGATGGTCGTATTCTCCCATCTTGAATGGGAACCATGATGATGTTACGGATACTCGTCGCCTCACGTGGCAAACAGAAGTCCCAGCTTCAGTAGGAACATCATTTTGACTTGGTGACTCCCATGGATTTCCATTTTGTGCATTGCCAGGTTCGATTACCAGTGGGCACATGATATCAATAGCTATTTATTTTGTATTGATTTTGGGGATTGGATGGGTTTACCATTACCAAAAGCTCAACTTCCAGGGGGTCAACGCTTGCCATTTGCAATGCGCACGTAGGAAGTCGCTGAGACCGAACCGGTGGTGCGGGAGAGGTGCTCCATCGACTTGGACGTTGACTGAGTTCTGAGAGAGTTCACTTTGGATGGTTGGAATATGTTTGAATTGGAATGGTAGAAAGGCTTGGTAGCCCAGATACTAACCCAGGAATTGTGTTATAGTTATATATTCTATACATATATATATATATATATTTATTTATATATATATATATAGTAGGAAGATGCAGGAAGCATTTTACTGCTGCTAGTGCCATCCAGGTGCAAACATACTCAGAGAATGTCAGAGACACTTCAATTGATGGTGACATACATGACATTACTCCTGTTTGACTTCGGAGAGGCTTTGGCAGTGGGCGAGGCCACAAGTGGAAGGTGCGTCGTGGGTCATGGGTCCTATGCCAAGGTGTAGCTTGGATCCTTGTCATCAGTCCAGGGTGTGTTGTGGCAACCAGCATCCTGATGAACGAATTTGCTCCGGACATCATGGTTACAAGTCCATGGATACTGGATACCTCCCAAATCCACAAAGTCAGGAAATATCCCAAAGTCCAAAAACCTAAAGCCTCATTGGGCATCATTGGGCCCCATTTATGGGCAAACTCAAGGGATGTTGTAGTATGGTTGGCTGGGGGGTTCAAATCTTGGTCATGCTTCACCCATAAGGAGTGCCTGATACAATGATCCCCTCCATGGTTTTCCTGCAAGGTGAGGGGCCTTGTGCTCGCGGCGGCCACACCGCCACGTGAGGAAACCTACGGCGATTTTCGTTGAATCTGCGTGTTTTCGGGGTCTACCTTGATGGACCCAGACATGGTTGGAGAATTTTACTCCATTGATTATCAAGTACGTTTCTATGGACTCCACAATGAATAATATACATGTTTTAAAGCATCTTAATTATATCAATACAAAACCACACTTCTACTGAGTCAACCTTGGAGATGAATACTGCACTGGAATCTTTGGTGTAAAAGGAAACAATTATCTACCAACCAGTTCTTTGTGTTTGGCAGGGTATCCAAGATTGGCCATATGTAGGGTGTGGATCATTTTGGCGGGGTTGTTGCAAGCAGTCGCGGATACTGCCCAGTTTATTGTTGTTGCAAGTTTCATAAAGGTTATAGGATGCGAATAGGATGTAATGGGGTTTGAAACTTTTCAATAACTTTTCATGTAATTATGTCGTTGTAATGCTTAATATGGGAGTAGAACCCCAACTGCCTTTCAACTTGTTTAGCAGGCAGGTGAACCACGGAGCATTCTTTCTCGAATGATGCATGCTAACATCGCTCAGTGGCATAGGCATGTGTTAACGCCGCTTTCCACTCCGCAGGTGAACCTGAACCTTCCACTCATACAACTAGGAATTCTCGTACATGGTGGAATGGAATGGGCAGTGGCACAATTTGTGACTGGCTCCTAAACTTGGGACCACCCTCCGATACTAGAGCTACTGGTTTTGCTATGGACTCACGAACCCGCTGGTTTTCCTGCCAGGTACCATGGAGCATGGGCCTGTGATGTTCAAAATCACACTGTTGGTTCTTAACCTCCATGCACTCCAAAAAAAGGTTATCAACAGTTCATCCACTATTCCTTATATATGGCAGTTGATCTAAAGGTCCTTGTAAAGAGTTTTAATTGCGAAAGCCATTCGTGTTATGTTGGAAGCCCTCGCGAAAGTTTTTTTTTCAAATTTGTGAAAGTAAAGTTTTTATTTGCGAAAGTTTCGCGAAAGTTGGATATTATGAATCATTGTATTTCATCATTATATATATATAATATAATAATATAATATATATATATATATCAACTTGTAAAGGGCTATCACCCCCTGTCGCCCGGGGTGGTGGTGGTTCAGTTCATTGTGTGGTGCTGTACTCTGGACATTTACCTTTCCTTAATAGGTAGCAGCCGAGCTTCCAAAGGTGAGGCTTCGACACAGCCAAATATCATGGTGCTGAAGCACATCCTTGGACCTGCCGCTGGTACTGCCTAATATTGCTTTCTGNTCGTCTGATGCGGCCCCTGCTGATGGCTGGGGTCGGCAGATAGCGATATTTTCGCGAAAGTTCCGCGAAAGTTCTGCGAAGGAGCGGGCGAAAGTCAAAAGTGTATTTGGAAGGGGGTGGCCCAGCTAGGAAGCCCTGCAAGAAAAAAGGAATCAGCACGGCTGAATATGTCCTGAGACTGCTAGCTGCATTCTCACAAGGCTATCAAGAAGTGATCCGTGATAATCTGGCGCAATTTGACATGTGATGAACGAATCTTCAGAATCTTCATAAGAGGCATCATTGCCCAACATGGGTTCCGCGAAAGATAAACATGGAGATCGCGAAAGTTTCGCGAAAGTAAAATTTTTANAGAGGCATCATTGCCCAACATGGGTTCCGCGAAAGATAAACATGGAGATCGCGAAAGTTTCGCGAAAGTAAAATTTTTATTCGTGAAGAATGGCCGTTCTGGGATAAAGGAATTTCATCAACTCCCATATCTTAATTTTCCGATTCTTGGACTCCGCCATGAAACAGCCAGTGCCAAACACCCAGTTTCCGCCAAGGTTGGTGGGTCCCACGGATCCTCAGAAACCTTCAGCACCTCAGTAGCAAGATGTGGCAAGATGTGGCAACATGTGACCATGGTAGGGATCGATGATAAATGTGTTGTTTTCTTAAAATTGGCATAAATTGGGTAGCCATGGTACCTCTAAAATCCTCTAAACTTATTGGCTTATCACCATGATTCCTATATTTGTCCTATATTTAGATGGATTTTGGAATTTTAGATAGCCAATTTGGGATGGGTATATTTTCAGACACGACCCAGGGCCAGGGGCCATTGGCCACCCAGGCCCGCATCGTCATTTTCGGCGGGCACTACGATGGTGGCTCCGGGGTTCCTCGGGATCCAACGGGGGTGGAGTCGTGCAATGACTGATCTAAAAACAGAACCAACCAAGAATATTATCATGGCATTGACCACGTAATGGGATTTGTTTAACCAACAATATGATATTCGGGCTTCTCCAAAAATGGGGGATCGCAAGGTTGGTAGGAAAAAGTGATGGCATCCACTGGATTTTGGAGTATCCCATTGTCAGACAAACTCATACAATATCATGATAGATGATGTACAAGGGAAGTAAGTTGCATCATCTTGCACCTCTGAGTGATGTTTCTTGGGGTTCTAGTTCTAGGCTTCAAATACGTATCAAGAGCCAACTTCAGAGACATTCGCCAACAACAGTCTCCATTTGTAGCTTTGTGCACTGCACGAAATGACTTGATTCAAAGAAATGATTTCGATATATATATATATATATATTTCAATGTAGCAAAAATGATCCGTGGTCATCCCCAGTTGCCCCTTTCATTGCTTCAGCAAAGAATG
This sequence comes from Symbiodinium sp. clade C Y103, assembly GCA_003297045.1. Classification (NCBI taxonomy): domain Eukaryota; class Dinophyceae; order Suessiales; family Symbiodiniaceae; genus Cladocopium; species Cladocopium sp. clade C. Next base: position 76,543 of record BGPT01000988.1, on the reverse strand, counting down.
GCAAAGATGGGGAAGGGTGAGTTGGTTCGATAAATTCAGTCATATTCGAATCATTTCAAAGTCATTGTTGCACAACAACAAGTCGGGATTTGAGGAACCCAGCTACCCTAAAGTGACCAAAGCAAGGACCCAAATATGAGCAAAGTGATGACCTTCTGAGCGCAAGGAATCAGCCTTGTGGTAGTCTTGGTTCTACCATGTTCTAACCCAGTCAGTGACTAACAATCTGCATTAATGCACTAGTTTCGGGTATCATCCCAGCAATTCGATTTTCAGGTCTCGATCCGGTCTTGACTCCAAACGCCCTAGGCTGGATTCGTCTACCTCAACGACACCCATATCTTAGACATCGACGAAAACAACTGGACCGTTCCGCCTCTCGCCGAATCTGAAGATAGTTCCGTCCCCCGCATCCAAGCTCCTTCCCATGGGGGCCTTAAAAAAAATAGATCCAAAAGACAACTAGTGTTTTGGATGTTTTCAGGGGATATTGGTTGGTTCTATTACTGCTGTACATTTTGCAATTCTTGCTAATTTCGGCCCATTTGAGGCAGAATCGAATGAGCTAGGATTAGATGAGAAGCCGGCAGGCAAACGAAAAGGCCCAGATTGCTTTCAATCCACTTGCACCAGTCCCTGTGTGACCATTGTGCCTCTTGGCCCTTTTGGCAGATTATCATTATCATATTCGATATTCCTGATGAAATGGATCTACCATCCCTGGACTCACCGAAATAGATGCAAAGCCCCTTGCAGGATGAGAGGTTCCCACCTTTCCAACACTTGCCTATGAAAAAAGCTGCCATGAAATGTTGTTTGGCCATACCATACCAGCTCATGGTCGTTTCTGCTCATTGTCCTGGTTGAATGTCTCACCAGGAAACCCACAGCTCTTGGCGCCTCCTCGCTTTTTGCTTGGTAGTGTTTGATATTTTGCATGTTCAATTCTATTTGAGATGATGATCGATCGCAAATTATGTCCATGAAAGGAACATCGACCTGAACAGTATTTCCAGTGGTAACTATTTTCTCACGTCAAACAGTTATATCATTTTGCCAATCAAATACCGTGATGACTGATCAACTATAGGCTGAATTATTTACTGGTAACAACCATTGGAATATTGACTGAATTAATTGCAATATGTTCTTAATATTTTCTGGTGCCTATCATGTGATTATATGAAGCCCCTAAAAGATACAACAAATTAACCATGATCCTAATAGGAGATCTTAATAGGATTTAACCAAAATATATCGGTTTGGTGGTGTCCACCAGTTGGAAACAATCTGCTTACGACATCTAGATAATGGTTTAACCATTTGATCATTTGATACTATTCACTCATGAGCCCTGTTTCCGGGTGTCAAACTGGCCACATCCACTTGAAATCAAGGCCTTTTGATCGATCTGATCCATTGAAACACCACAATTTCTGTCTGAAAATAATGGTCTTCAACTTATATATTTTTTCCCCATATTATTGAAACATTCTGAAACATTCTGAAACCCTGTATTTGAGATGAAACCCCATTATGACACCATATGAAACGTTATGAAAGCCATATGAAACACCAGGAAAACTCAAAATCCCCCAACTAAATGGAGGTTTTCATGGGAAACCAACCCCATTAATCCCTATGAATGGTGGATTTTCCCCTGCCACATCCCTCACCTGGCGTATTCGTTCACATCTCAGGCGCTGTCGTGGCACGGCCCCAGAGCCCCGCTACGGCCATGCAGCTGCACTGGTGGGTGGTCGCGTGGCCCGGGGGCCCGGTTGGCCCGTGGGACCATGGGGCCTGGCTGGTTTGTTGGGGCAGATTTTCTGGCAGAAAATTGGGGAAATCATGGGAAAAAACGCTGGGAAAATGGGAAATTCATTGAAATTCAGGAAGTTCACTGGATTTTTTTGGAGAGAACTCTGAGCTGTTTTGGAGCTTTTCAGTGGGACGCGATGTGAATCCCTGAAACTCATGAGTGTTTGCGGATACAATGGGATGTCATGGATGATTCTTGTGGATATTCCCATGAAATCCTTCAACGTTCTTTAAGTCCTTCCAGCAATGAGTAACAGACCAGGGGAACAGATCTCTGCAGATCAGAAAACCAGGTCTACTTCGGCGGTAGAGGGAAGACCAGCTGCTTTCGGGACTTGCACGCCCTTGACACCAGCAGCCACACCTGGTACCTCGTCTGTGACCATCTGACTGATCTGACCGATCTTATGATGTGCATCACCCGCCTGTCTCTGTTGGTTTGTGATGTCTATATTCTGTAATTATATTACATATATTTATTTATATATATATATATATATATTTATTTACAGTATTACCCCATCTAACTATAATTATATCATGTTATTACGTCGCCGCAAACCCTACTGAAGCGTTTGCTATAAACCAACTTCGCCAACAAACTAGGGCATCACTCACCACCTTGCAGGAAACGTGAGGTGTCGTGGTGTCTGGAATGAATGATATGAGACCAATTCTGGAAGGCCTTCAAAAGACGCTTGGAGTGCTCATGAAACTCCCCCAACAATTCTTCTTGATGGGTGTGCCGAGACCAGGGAACAAGCCAATCAATTGAACCTGGCAATGGACAATTTTACACCAATTTGTCATGAGTTATTGATGATTATGATCATATTGAAGATAATGTCTTCATGATTATCTTTACAATCATATTCAAGATGATTTATGATTATCATTGATTATCTTTATAATCATACATATAATCGTTATTCATCATTTGTTGATGATGACAGATGCGTACCTCACATGGTTCCCAGTATCCCAAGAGGGTCCTGCCAACGCCCAGGTTCCAGGGACCCAGCTCCGGGGGTGCACCATCGGCACGACACGGTGCGGGGATGGAACGAAGATATTAAACCACTGTGGGAAACCAGAGGTCATCAACCTACCATTTGGGGATGGTTTATATAGCACCCAGTAAAATGGTGATTTTGGGGATGGTTTATTCTGAACAAGGTAAGCCCAGTAATAAAAGGAATATTATGAGAGAAGTGATGATGATTATGGAATAATAGTGGAATTACAGCGGAATAGTTGTGGGATAACTATAAGAAACCATCAGCAATAGAGGTTTATAAACTTGGGTATACCCCCCTTTGGGGATGATGTTTCTAGTGACCCCCAGTCATGGTGGTTTAAGGGATGGTCTATTGTTGGGATTACCACATTCTCTCAGCTAACAAGTGTAGACAAGTACGAGAATTTATTGGTGATTACATGACCACTAGAAATATATGAATTGTGAACCAAATGGCCGGATGTTTGCTATTTGTTCACTATTTGATTGGGAGGGTGCCGTTTGGAGCCATGGATATTCCCAACCACATGATACCAGTAGTTTCAAATTGTCCAATGGGTGTGTCTGAACCTGACTGGTTTAAGAAGCAAAAATCGTGATATAACGAAGATGTGAGATATGGGACACAACCAATTGACCAACTCGATATCATACTTTGATGTGTCTGAAGGGGGGGGGTATACCCTCCCAGTTATGGCTATTCAATCCGGAAGATGATGATTCAGAATTACTGTACTGTAATTTTTCGGAAATTTTCAGGTATCCTACATGCACTACATACATATATATATATATAGAGAATCATAAATATATACATATGTATTGTTCTGAATCCCTTGCCCCAACATATGCTGCTAACATAACTTGTAGCAGACACCTGTCTAGAAACCCTGCTTCAGCGGCGGTATTTCCTGTAGTAATTTTGAGGGGATGGGATTCCCAAGCAAGAGTCTCAATTTGCTTTGTCACTGACGGACAAAGAAGGAGTAAGGAGGATGTAAAGTAACAAGCCAATATAATATAATACTAACATATATTCACCAATCTTTGAGATGTTACCTGCTTTTCGCTTTCAAAAATTGGAGGCTCGACAAAACCGGTACCGAAATAGCCGCATTTTGGAAGGAAACCGCCCATCCTTCACTTGAGGAAATCAGGTGAGAAGGCTTGAAGGGATCCTACTTTCGATCCACATAGCATTTTAGTTGGTTATTGATTTGAAAAATCCCTTCCTCCCAATATCTGTTTTATCCCCCAGAACCCCTTCGAGTCACATATTGGATCTGTTCAGCTACTGCGGGGCCCAGTCATGGCAAATGTGGCCAGGGCACACTGCGAACCTGCACGGCACCCGGCTGTACGTCTTTGGCGGCACCTGTAGCGGAAAGTCCCTGACCTCAGTCCGATGGAAGATTTACGATGTACGGGTTGATTCAGACGTCTATCACGATGGATGGGAACATCCCCTAACACTATTTTTTTCAGCACAAGAATGATGGTACTGTAACAGAGTCTTGACTGTATACAATCTGTATACAATGTATTTCAAAGATGTTCAAAGTAATTTGAAGTTGAACAAAAAGCATAGGAAGTCGCCGAGATCCTCCGGAAGACATTGCCTGGGATTGCACATGTTCTGTTCGTCCATGTACATGAATCTCCAGCTCGTGGTTTTCAACCCCGTGTAGCCGTGAGTTTAAAAGAGGTTCCCAAGTTCTGAAAATGAGATTTCTTGCGTTTCTTTCGTGCGTTTCAAGTGGATCAATCATGGACTATACCAACTACACTTGGATGTTTGTCTCCACTGGAAACGTTCCGTGAAGCCAACTATAGCTGCGCTTGTCCTTTCTCAGACTGTTGATGGCTCTTTCCAAGCCCATTCTCAGAGCTATCTATGCTGCTGATTATGTCTTGATAGCAATTGACTGAGCACGCGGTCCCCACCTGAACCGTTGCCTTTTTGGTTGAGGTATTTTGGAGACCTTCATTGTTCTGCTCTCAGATCAATTGTCCATTGTTTGGCAAATTGACGGGGAGCTGTTAAATTCCCACTGCTCGGATTTTTGGGTTTGCAGTTTCTGAGTCCGGTTGCATAGCCAGTATATAGCATCTTGGAAGATGTTCGCGATGACCAATCTGTGATGGTTTCGCCAGAAAAAAAAACGATTGGAAGAATATCACTCTTCTGTCCCAAGATCAGTTCTAGGTATCTTATGATATTCTAGATATTCACGAAATGCCCCAAAACTCTGCGGGCCCTTGACGACATGAGGTTTAGACTTAGCATCAATGGCCTGGTCGTGCCCTCCAGCCACAGGACTGACAGAATTCCACTGTGCGACCGGAAAAACCCTCGGGAAATTGAGGGATCAATAGCCTCTGGTAAACTAACATAGCTATTGAAAATCACATTTTTTTAATGGGAAAATCCACTATAAATTGCCATTTTCAATAGCTATGTTAGTTTACTGGATGGTAGCATCAACATGCATCAACGATCTTCCAAGACTTCGGTGGCTTTGATGCCAGTTAAATATCTCTCGCAAATCAGGATTGGAGTTGGTGATGGATGGGATGTTTGGTAATGTTTGGTACAGGAATTCCCCAGAGATCAATACCCCTAAATAGTTGCACTATAAAATCTATACATATCACTTGTATTCACTTGTCAAGAACATTCAAGAACTCCAAGATACATTGGAAACTGATAGAGAAAGCAAAATTTGCTTAAGTAGGCTTGGTGAACCATCTCATTTCATGTAGATTCTATAGATTTTGTGCCTTTCATAGATATAATGATTATTGACGATAGCAGCAATCACGATTTCAAACTCTTCACTTTCATGTAGAGCAACCCGCAAAAAGATAGAAGATACATTCTTACTAAAAGTGGTCATAAACTGCTTTTGCATCTTTTCACAAAAATACAAGATCACAGACCAACTATACACACACACATATATATTTAATACATTATGCTTCCTTCAACTACAGTACCACTTTGGGGGTCCCAGTTGCAACCCTGGCATTTTGGTCTCGGATTCAGTGCATTTCGGTGCAGTGGCAACAAACGGCAACCAGGACCCAAGCCAAGCCCTCGTTGTGGCCACACTGCTTTGCTAATCGGAGAGTCTTGGAGTCCCAGTGGTCTGGTAAGCAAACGTGCCATGGTCAGTTGGATTGTACCATTGGGTTTAGCTGAAAATCAGGATTTTAATGGGGATACCATGGAATATGTTACCATGCAAGTGTGAAATTGGATGATATATCCATATTAGGAGATGGTCATCAATCCATTTTCATAGGGATTTATAATGATCTATACCCGCTACTCTTGTTTCGATTCCTACTCTGGGATGGATGACTGTAAACCATACACCATCTTTTAACCATGACACAGATGTTTTTTTGTTTCGATCTGCCTGTGCATTCCAGTTGGTATAGATTTTAGTGATCAATGTCCCTGGTAGGTCCCATCCCACTCTAGCCACTTGGCAGAACTATGGCATTAAGGCACTGAGTTGCCACGACCTTCATCCCTCGGATTCTTCTGAGTAGCAAATGACAGCACCCATGGAAAAGACCTCTAAGTGGTTAAGATTTGTCATATCAAGTCATATATGTCAAAATATGTTAAAATCAAGCAGTGCGGCAGCGACCACTGTGTTGATCTCCCCACCAGCATGATTCCCTAGCACTTGCGCAGGTACGTTTTCCCCGGTGAAGGGGTATAGGGACCGTCATCCCATTTAGAATTGGGTCACAAGTTGTAATGTAAGTTGTGGCAATGCCAAAAAAACAGATATGAATCAGAAAGGTAAAAAAAACAGTACAAAAAAGAGAGAATAGTTGCTTAGAATAAGTTATTCTTCTATCTTTTTGGGGGTTGCAATATGAGTTCCAAATTGTAACCCCAGTTTCATTGGATTGGTTAATGGGAAATGTGCAGGAAACCTCTATATTTGATGGGAAAATCCATGGTTTCCTGTAGATTTTCCCTTAAACCAATCCAATGACAGTTCTATCGGAAATAGCAGTGGAACGATGATTGTCTTCAGGTCCCTGTTGGTCCATGGTGGTTTCTGCATGGAGACGCCCGACATTGCAACCAAGGACGCGACGGCATGACTCGGATGGTAAACGATGGTAAACCCGAATCTGGGATAAAATTTTGGAATGATTGTGGGATGAGTATGGGAACTATGGAATGATTATGGTTGGAAGTTTAGACAAATGTCCTAGCTGGAATGATGATGATCCTGGTGTTTTATTGTCACCAGTGTTACAACCACCAACTGCCAGGACTCATGACAAATTGCTAGGGCAAATGAGGTCATAGGAGGTCGTTTGGGTCCCCCCGACACCGGGCCTGCCAGCCGGACAGAACACATTGGAGCTACGACTGTGGATGGAGAATGTTGGGATGTTGATCTACACTCCAAGTACCAAGTATATGTTGAACTGAAACAAGGAGGGGGAAAACGGCAATGAGTCCCGGCAAAACTTAAGACCCCTGGACTACCCGTTTTAGCATGTCTTGGCCATTGTTAACCCCAGATTCATGAGCCGGAGTTGATGAATACAGGATGATAAAATTATGTAAAATTGGGATTACGGTATTCTGAGTCATCAGTATCACGTAACTATATTGGGGCCTCTGCTATCTATAAACTGGGAAATCTAGGGTTGACTTGGGACCCACCAAAGACTGCAGGACAACAGTGGGGATCTGCTGAAGAATTCATACTGCAATGACGAGCTGCTCTCAGGGGCAAAGTGGTTCCGCTGTAGATGTAACCAAGGCTGGCCTCACGAAAAGACCCTAAGAAAGACGATGCACAACCAAATCAAGAAATGTACGGGTTAAACCCGCAAATAATTTACTTATATATAGACTATAACATAGTATACCCTCTGGTAAACTAACATAGCGATGGAAAATCATCATTTGGTTATGGGAAAATCATCTATAAAAGTTTTTTCCTTGCATCCAAGGGTTCAAACCTATCCAAGGGTCCAAACTTAGCAAGAAACAGCTACGGGTCTGGATGGTTCCGGTTTAAATATCATGNCAGTCATGGTCAAAGGCCAACTTCTACCTGACAGCTGCAAGTCTCTCAAAACATACATGGTAGCCAACTCAATCAGGCCCAGCAATTTCATGCCAGCCAATTGTTTTCGAAATTACTATAGTTTCATCAAGCATGATGTTTTGTGATGGGTTGCCATCAACATGTTTTAGACTTTTGCATCATCTCTAGGCTTCGTATTGCTGGTACATTTCTTTATCAGTCTGTCGCCCTCCTAATTTTCAACAACTGTTCCTGATAGGTTATTTTGAAGCCGTTTTCTCAATGTTTACAGGACCTGCTTAACAAACTGAATAGTTCTAAACCGCATCTTTTTCACTAATTTTGAGTTGCCCGTGGCCTTCAAGAACTCTATCTTGGACATGCATCAGCCTCTAGAAA